>LPNX010466675.1:0-61850 GCA_001517045.1 Pseudotsuga menziesii | reverse complement strand
ATGTAATGTTGAGGGGGGGGACTTAAGGGGTTAGGGTTTAATTTTTTTTATATTGTAATTTTGGGTGTGTTAGGGGGTTTTAGGGGGCTATAGATATTATTAAGAACTTTCTGCCAAAAGGAGTTGCAAGATGAGAGTCTACTAAACCAAGCCATAGATTCAAAAGGAATATGACATCTGAAATGATGGGCATAGATGTAGACTCAGATGGTGCACCCATTGATAATAGAGAAGAATATGGGTCATCTACATCTTCATCCAGACCTTCATCTATAGAAAATGTAGATTCTGATGTGATGTCAAAATCCATGAATGCATTTGAATAATTTCAAATGAAACATTTAGATGTTTTTTATTGCTATGATGTTTGTAATCGAAACTCCGAAGGAGATTTTGATTATTTATATGAATAATTTTTTTTTGTATGGTCTAATATATGATTTCATTATGAATCACATCATAATTTCTTTGATTTTATATGGTTAGAGTGGTGAAATTATTTATGGAATATTTTTTTTGTTTAATATGCAAGTTTAAAAAAAGTTGTCATTTATCTCTTGGAGAAACAAATCTTTTTCCAATTTAGGGGTTGATTTTAAAGTTTTTGTAAACAATAGTATGGGATCGTTAGGCCATGGCTCTATTTATTACCCCCCCAAAAAGACATGTATACTGGTATCAACACTTTTCTATTTTGGGGGTGTTTTTGGTGTTCTTTTAATGTCAAAACCATCATTTTTATAGCTAGAGTTCTCTTTCTTAGTATAAAATTCTCGTTTCATAGTGAGTGGTTTGAAGTTTTTTCTCCTAAAAAATAACCTACAAATATGAAATGTAGAATCAATAAATGATCTTCCAAATCTACGATACCATGTAGAAATTCTAGAGACATGGTGGCATAAGGAATTTCATAAACTAGGTAAGGATCTAGGCACATAATTAGCCTCACAAATAATTAGCATAAAGAGAGGAGAAGAATAATGAGTACATATTAAAGAATGATCAATGAATGATATTATTACATAGGTAATACATCCTTATAAAGGAAAATTGAGTTTCTAAGGAGACAAATTATGCTAGCTCATAAAGCAGGCTTACCAAATATGAAAACCCCCCATAGGTGACTAAAACTCTTTCCTAATTAGTGCAAGAGCTCACGAATTGGATAAAGCATGAGTGAGGTGTGATGAGTGATCAAAAACCTTCCTAATCATGGAATCTAGAGAGAAAATCATGGAGGATGACTTGGAAACAAACGATAGTTGTTTCCTAGTTGACTATCTTTACCTTATCCATTGAAAATCATGAAAAAACAGTCTAAAGGAAGAAATGGAAGGAAGACACAGTTAGTAATATAGGAAGTCAATAAAGTTGGAAAAATATTATCCATATTTAGTATAAGTCACTCCTATGTGTAAATATGGAAAGTATTGAACAAGTGGTAAGTGGAGGCCAACTACCACGTCTAATACATAATAAATTAACCAAAAATGATTAGTTAAGTGTATCCTAAGTATGTAGTGGGTGTATAATATTCTAACAATTTATGTGATATGAGGGTTTGTGCATGAGTGGTATCAGCTGGTATAACCCCTATTGCAACAATTTTACTTTCCAAATATTTTATGGTGATGTGTTTAGCCTTGGTGGTTACCTTTTCTACTTTTATCAGTTCCTAGGCCTTCTAAATGCCAATCTCATTTACCTTGCTTTGGATGAGGTTTGCATCACATATTTGCACAATAAGTCACTTGTCTTTCTGAAAAACTCAAATCTCTTAAGACAAATGAGTTTTCCAAAGTCCACTTTATATTCTGTTTCCTTCCAATCACTAGGTGTTTTGGGTGTGTGGACTTTTGGATCCAAGATTTCCATTTGAACGGGTATTGTCTTTATGATCAAATATATAAAAATATTTTCTCTCATAAATATTCCTAGCCCACAAACTCTTTCATTGTTAATGTATACATATTTATTGTGTAGTTTTGGCTGTAATTGGGCTGGACCTTTTGAAGGGGAGTCTTCTTGTAACTAAGGTGTTTCAAACACCAATGAAGGGTAGTGTATTATAATGATAGGTGGTAGAAATTTTATTTCTTGTGGATTCTCTGTTTCTACCTCTAACTCACTTGATAGCTCATTGGCTTGTGTATGCTCCACAATTCTCTCCTCAACCTTTGTTTCTACTTCAGTTATAGCCTTATTTCTCAATGGAATTGTCTCAAGTTCATCAATTTCCATGTCTACATGGGCATATCTAGTTGATCTCTTAGATCATGCATGTCATCGTGTACTGTACATATCTAGATCACTACTTAGGGATACTCAAACATGATACCAAGTTAGCACATTACCCATCCTTTCCAAATCATGGAAAGGAAGGTAGTCGTATGCAAAATTCTTCTTGGAAATTCTCTTCTTAGGGATGACCTAGTGGGGGTCGTAGTCCCCCTTTTCATCCTTTTACAAATTCAAAAGCATCAACATTTCTTCTACACAAGGCAGGTCACCTTTTCCTTTTACCCGTATTGGGACCACTTCTTTGGGTAGTATGAAAGTTTTTGAGTGCTTTGCATTGACAAAGTGCACATGATCAAAGAGTAATCTCTTCCTAAGTTACTCTAGATAAAAAACTCTAGGGGTTAGGAATACTAGGAATTTGTAGAGTTATTCATTAAACCCATACACTCTTATGATAGTGTGATTTTCATACATAAACCAACCCCCAACCCAAAGGGGCTATTCTTGGCGGAGACACACCATTTAGGAGCAAGTACACGCTAATCACTACCCTATCTATAAATGTTTGAAAATTTAAATTGTCTAGTTGTCTAAGGACCAGGTTTATCCACTTATATGTAGGTATCTAGTTTCCTGCTTGATCATTGGTATTTAGTCTCAAATCCTTGAAGTGTGCAAAATTTTGTTTCAAGAAAATGAAAAAGAGGTATAAGGGATACCAAAAATGTTCAAAAGCCTCAAACTCATCCATTTGGGTGTTAATTTTATTGGCTAGGTATTTGCATAGCTCAAATGTAGTTGGAATAACCCTTTCTATTTGGGTTGGTAAGGATAGAAATCCAAGGATACCATTATCTACTAATGTGTCTTGGTCATATCCTAGAAAACTACATATTAGGGTGATTGTTCTTTTTGAAAATTATAACAATGAAGCGAGGGAATACAGGGGAGGAGAGGTTAGGACTGTGATGCCTTCCTTTAGGTTTTTTCTGGGGAAGTGTCTCTTCTCAACAATTGTTAGGGTGTGATATGTTGTGGATAAAATTTCATCGTCCAGGAACGACAAGGCTAGGAGGTCCAGGAAACACAACATTTCGACCAAGGATTTATTTGATATTATGCACATAGGGATTATCTGTTCATCATATAGAATAATTACTTTAGCCATCAAGTAATGGCCTACACACAAAAGGATGAATTCGAGGAAGGGAGTGGTTTGTAGATAGACCACACTGCTAGGTTTCTCTCCCATAGGTGGCAAGGTTATTGGACGTCTAGGTGATTTTTTTGTGCTGTAGCAAGGGTAAAGTGGAAGTGAGATAGTGACAAAGTCCTGTTGAAGACATTTCCTTCATGGTCATATATTTTCTCATCGCTAGGTTTCAGGTTTTAGAGCTTTGACTAGAAAAGAGGATGTCATCAGGTAGTAATTACGGCTTCATATGGTCAAATGTAAAATTGTTTATGGTAAAACTTGAAGTAAAGAGTGGTAAAATTGCATCATTACACAATGCTTTAGAACATTGATGAAAAATTGGTCCTATGAATTGGAGCATTTGTACTCTGTTGTGAATATCCATGCATGTGTTTCACTATACTTCAGAGTGGGATGAGAGTATACTTTTTAAATATTTGGCACCTTAAATTTTGGAAACTTTAAATCCTCTGTGTGGGGCATATAAAATTAATGAGATTTTAAATCAAGTTAGGTAGCATCATCTGGGCCACCTCACATGTGTGGGTGTCTGGTTAGCACATGCGGGTTGAACTTTTTCCTCTATACGTCATGGATTCATTTTGTTTATCCCTTTGGTTATAAGTCTCTCCTCAATGAGATCAATGCCCTTTCTTGATTACAAAATCTATATATGAAAGACTAGAATATTATTTAGATATTTTTTCTATGTCAACATCTGATTACTAACAAGCCCAATAACTTTCTTGGAATTCTCCTAATTTGAGTGAGCACCTTGAGAAGGGACAGTTTCCCTTTCCCATAGTCCATATTCATTTGGAGAACTTGGAATTCTCTAATTTGAGTCAGCACCCAGAGAAGGCACAATTTCCCTCTCACATGGTCCAAATTCATTTTATTCCAAATTTATTTGGAGAAAGCAAACTTAATAGGATTTTTAGAGCCAAAAATTGCACTTTAGACTAAGTCCTAGTCTAAATATGGACTTGTTCCTAGTCTATGAGGCTTGAAATAATAAAATATAACTTCAATCTCAAATACCAAACCTCACAAAAATATTTCTTAACCTTATTAAATATCCAATTTAGGATAGGCCAATTTGGGAACATTTTAGTCTAGATTTAATGAATTAGTCCATATCTTGTTGAATTAGTCCATATTTTTCTGAATTAGTTCATCCTCACACATATTTCATTCGTAAGAAGAGAGAGAGAATGAGCATGGAGCCTTTTTGATAGTTTGGTAATCTGAGTGATATAGAGAAGGAGCACTCGCCCCTTCTCTCACTTTGGTGTTTCGAAGGAGCACTAGCCTTGCCTCACACTCGCTCCATTTCAACAATGAGAAGGTGCATGGGTACATTTGAGTGAGGGGTAGTTGAAACATTAGCTCTTTCTCACACTATTCTATTTTAGGTAGCCTTTATTCATCCTAATCTAATTACACTTACAAGAAAAGAAGCATGCACCCTTTTTAAAAATCTTGGCATTTGATTCACAATCTGACCCTTTCTCTCACTGTAGTAATTTTTGGAAGGAAGTGTATAGTTCTTACCCTATTTTGTTAATACTAGACTCCCCTCCCACTTTGGAAATGGATTAAAAAGAGAATTGGCCCTTTCTCAAACTCTTGTAATTTTAGTGAGAATGAACGAACCCTTATTCTCACTTTAGTAACTATGTGCCAAAAAAACATATGCACTACGTGACATTTGTATGGAATTTTTTTGTTGCATGTTTTATACTGTGTTTCAATGATAAGTATATGGTGTGGTTCATGGAATAAACCATAGTGATATATGATATTATAGTACATATTCATTACTTTGCATTTAGGAGTATTAGGAACATTGCACTATTTTCCTAGGGTGCTTTAAAGTCATGTTCCGTTTGTGACACCATGGCCCACAGGATATGGTGTGGTCCAAGTAGCGCAGTGTGTATAGTTATCACCCTTTTAATTTTAGAGTGTACCTCTCTCTCACTTATTGTTATAGAGAGAAACTTCCCATGGCTTGGGGTGTACCGCAATAGACAGTTGGACACCAGAAATCAATCTTTCCCAATATGCAAGAGAAACCAAACATCTAACATTAAGGGATATCGAATCGTACCCTTTTTCTCGATGGTTGAAGTAGATCCCCATTGAGGTTTTCCAATTCACACCTGCATTAGCAATTCTCTCTCAACAACAGAAAACAAGACAAGCATGCTCTATATAATGTGTTAGAGCAATTAAATACATCCATGAAGATATTATTCATATTCAAATGCACATTAATTGGATAGGAAAAAATATTTCTATTAATAAAATCAGAGATTACAAAGTGACAACCTCTGTCGGCACATCTATGAATCGGAGAAATTGAGTCCTCCACTACCTCAATCTTCCATCTCTCGATAGAAATATCACAAGACAAAGGAAAGCTTGGGAAGAACACAAAGTGATCCAAAGGGACGTGGACTCAAGAACAAGTAAACTAAGGAAACAATGAACTATAGTTTCTTTGCTCTTCAATTCCTCCTCCTTCAATGTATCCAAGGGGTTCCTTATATAGCACTCCAAAAGGGTAATGGAGGGTTGAATCTGAGCGATCTCAAGGCATATGGAAGGCAAAGAGTCAAGTGGTTCAGACTCATATCAGGAAAAATCCAAAACTATTTGGATTTATGCACACATTCCAATGTACACGGGTTTGAGGCCAAAATTCGCGTGTACATGCGAGTATAGGTTTAAAATTCATGTACAACAATAAACATGGGTTTTTAAGGGACGATCTTGGAACATCAAAGTATAATACAAGTCCATGGGGCCCATAGAGTCTACAGAGGGATAAGGAAGGCCATAAATATGTGATCAACCATGTGTGGTAAAATCGGCTATAATAGATGCCCCCTAACGTGTGAGGTCAGAGGGGTAACATGATGGCCGAAATACATTACAAAATCCATCCTAGAAGTGGAGTAACGAAGATCCAGGTGGAAGAACCAGCCATCCATCAGTACAATACAATGATAAATATGGGCATGTGACTACAAATACATGGAGCAATCCTAGATACATAAGAGTACAATGGCCATGAATAGGCATGATATACAAAATTTGTCATGTGGGTTCATCGCCATGTACAATATACAATAGACCAGAATCTCTAAAGTGGATGAAGATATACAATGGATCAAGATATCCACAATGGCTAAAGATATGCAATGGATCAATATCTCCATAGTGGATGAAGATATCGGATATACATTGGAATCAAATCACGAGATCTGATATCTCATGAACACTAGCACAATCAAGGAGGTATCATACATGGAATGCCACCAAGATGGAAGGTCTTCTACACAAAATACTATGAGTACATTTCCCACTATGTGAATAGAGGTGTCGAGGTGAAACATACTAGTCCATCATCTGATTACCAATCATTGATGTATTGTTTACAGACACAAGATAACCCACCGATAATGAAAATTGGAATCAAGGTATTGAGTGCAATCTAACAAGTGTGAATAGATGTGTTGAGGTCAAACACTTGGAAGAATCATCGATCAGGGGACATTGATGTATTCCCAAAACTGTCGATGATGAGAAAACCTACCACTGATGACCGTAAGTCTCAAGGCATTCAAATGACTCTAGACTCCTATTCCAGAATAAATGATATGATGTCGATGGAATGGAATCCGCTAGGAGGGAATTAAGGCATCCCCCATCATCCAACACGAGGTACACAACAATGCTGTATAATGTGGAAGAACTCAATGAACAATATGTGCATGAACGAGTAACAGTACCGAGAATGGCTGACATGCAAATTCAAGATAATTGAGGAATGGCTGACTCTGGATTCAACTTTGTTCAAACAAGAGAATAAGGTGAATGGTGACTGAAGGTAGGAAGCATGGAATCAATATGCAAACTAGGACATCTATGTGACACAGGAAGCATCAGCAGAGGCTCCATAGGGTCTGGAAGCTTAACCAGTCAGTGGAGATAAACTCAGAGTAACGAGTACAACTCCTAAAGTTAAACTAATAACCCAACCAATGTATGTAATATACAGTGCTCTGTTCGAAGGCAACACGACTCGAATGCTGCCAAATATAACATCTTTTCCTCTCTGTATTTTTGGTTTTTTGATTTTTTGGAATTTTTCAGATATTTTGAAAAGCTTTAAAAATAATAAAAGTGCTTTATAGTACAAATCTCGGAGGAGACATGTGTCAAGGGAAAAGAAAACTAGTTCCAAGAAGTGGAACATGCCTATTCTCAATAAAAGGATATATGTGTAGGATAATGACACTTGGGGGAAGGTCTCCTCCCAGTAAAAGGGATGATCAAGCTGCAAAAGATATGTAAAAGGATTTTCTTAGCTAGACATGAGACAAGCTCAGAAAATATGGATGATAACGCAAACTTAGGGAGCCAACATAAATATCAAGGAGAAAAGAAAAAATCATGAATATGAAATTACAACTTAATATATACAAGGAAGTCTCGAGGGAAATGGACAACATAAAGTTCAAGAGGAGTATGAAGCTCTTGCTCAAGGACATGGCGGGACTAAACAAAGGAATCCCACCACCTAAAGGAGAAATATCAGCATGGGAACCAAATGAAATATAGGATCTAACAAGGGCACCCATGTATAGGAAACCTCTACATTCACATAATTCCACTTCTAACAGCAACATGAAGGTTCCGTGACATCATGGAATGGGTTTGTACCTAAGGCTAATATGAAACAGTCAAAAGTTCATGCAAAATGCAGGTGGATGTGAAATCCTAACCTATATGCTAGTTTAGACATGATACATGTAATAGGCATGAACAAATCAAAGTCTTGGTCAAACCATTCTCAAGACGGGCTCCTACAACATCATATTAGTCCAAACGGTCCAAAATGATTAGAAACAGTGAAAACTATAGGAAGTGGGTAAAACTTTCAATTTTTTTCTATAAAATATTGAAAAATTAAAAATTTTCATACCATTTGAAATTTTACCCAACATAGTGCTTTTGTATCTAGAAATTTAAGAGCTGATTCCGTGAGCATCATCTAGCGAAATCACTCCACGTTTTGTCCAGGTAATTACCCATGCCCTACTCTTTCACTTTCATGCAAAATGTTTTAGTTTTAGTGGACAATTTTTTTGTTTAGGACACCCCAAAGTGCATGTTTCGACCCACGCGTAAATTGGGTCTTTTTCCACGTATAGGGCTGGGTATACGCAGAAAAGACCAGGATACCTGTGTACATACACATATCTTTTGCAGACAGATGTGTACATGGTCGCAAATGTGATTTTCAAAGGAAAATGCTAATGAAACTTGGCAATGTTTGTGCAGGATGGTGCTAGAATTGAGAGAGAGTGAACATGGTGATGTTGAGGATGCTATGTAGGTAGATCTAGTGGCTCAACAAGTGTTGAGGGCTTGCGGGTTGTATAAGTTTTGGCACCTTGGAAGCTTGAGGGATAAACCAAGGCTACTCTAGATGCTAGTGGATTATTGGGATCCAGATTCTAAGACCTTTCAGATGGATGGGATGTCACTCAGCTTGGAGGTTGATGGCATATACTTTATCATAGGTTTGTCCCGTTGAGGGGTGGTGGTGAACCTACGATCCCGTGGGATAGGAGGCGGGATGACTATATAGGAATACATAGTTGTGTATTTCCTTCCCTATACAGAGAAGGCTGGGAGTCAAATCCTAGCAAACACAGTTCAGAACATGGGGCTGAAAGCCATACTATTGGCACTGGGAAAGATTGCAGGTTTAGAACCACTCCATTAGGCCTCAAGGCCAATGATGTTCTATACCATAAAGTGTATGTGGCCTACGATATAAGACTGGAGTACCTCGTTGCTGAGCAACATGAAGCATCAACTCAGTGACTACAAGATGGGAAGGGTATGGAACTTTGGGTTTGGCAACATACTGAGTGCATTCTTTTTCAAATGGGCACTAGGGCTAAGCCCTAGAGTTGACATAGCTCCTCATGGATTCAGGGATCCGGATCAGCTACGCTAGGTCAATGTCATGTAGAGACTGGGACAATGTCATGTGGATACTGAGCCAATGTCATGCAAATATATGGTTCTCCTATACAACAACAAGTTCATGAAGCACCTAGGTAAGCTACAAATACATTGGTTAGAACCTTATGTGATTCATTTGATCACCAATAGATGTTCGGTACAATTACAATAGTTAGATGGAGAATTGCTACCTAAAATACTAAATGGAAGTCGGCTAAAGCCCTATGGGGATAGAAAAGTATGGAACCATGAATGATAGCCACATAAATGAATAAAAAGAGCAAGATTGCAAAATAAAAAGGAAAAGTAAGGAAAATAAAATCATAACAAAAGGGGGTCGATATAAAAGAAAAACAACACAAATCCCCGTAAGTATGGAGCTTGGCGATATTGGACAAGGTGAGACAGAGTCAAATAGAATAATAAATGCAGCAATTAAACCCGATGGTAGATGACTCAAGTGGAGAAGATGCACATTTATGGAGAAATCTGACTGTGAAGGATTTGGCTATGATGAACGAAATCATTCACACGTAGCAGCGAAGGCTATAATAATTGACCATGGGGAATGGATTGAACCATTATTAACATTATGAGGATGAATTAGAGAAAAGGAACGTTTAGGAGAGCAATGAAGAGCGACAAAGAAGTAGAAATGTATCTGTGGCACAAATCATTTCGAGTGGCTTCATGTAGGGATCACCATTACATCACTATTGGAAAATGAGAGATTAGTGACCAGGAGACCAGAAATTTTGGTCACCACAATTTTTTTCAAGGGATAAATGACCAAAATTGATAAATTTAAGTGAGCTAGCTAAAAAAGATGAAGTTAAATGACCACTTTTGGTCACGGGATAAAAACCAACGAAAAATGACCAAGATAAATGACCAAATTTGGTCATGGGATATCTAGACTAAAATTGACCACATAACAATTGGTCATTTATTTGGTCATTTTTAGTTGTCACTCTTGCAATGAATTTTTTTACAAATTTGACAATGAATTTGTATAGTTTACTAAATTCTAAGACTGTAGATGGATTCAGAGACCCCCTTAAGGGATCTCTAAATCCATCTACAGGGGGTCTCTGAATCCATCTACAGTGTTAAAATTTTGTAAATTCTAACATATATAATATATATTTACACTTCCCTATATTAAAAAAATTGAATTCATGCAACCCAACTATATTTTAATTTGGACATGACCTTGGCATATAAAAAAACCCACTAAACCTTGGGATATAATTTTAATTATAAGGATAATTTGCATGACCTTGGAATATAATTATATTTTTTATAGTCTAATTTGGACATGACCTTGGCACCTTGGAATATAATTATAGTTTTTATAGCTTTCTAATTTGGACATGATCTTGGCACCTTGGCATATAATTATAGTTTTTATAGGATTTTTACATGACCTTGGCATATAATTATATAAGTTTTTATAAGGCTCAACAAGACCGCTGGTGGAAAATACCAAAGCAATAAAACATATGGGTGATATAAACATTGTTGTAATTTGCAAGTTATAATTAGCATGCGTTAGGGCGATGTACTATGCATAGAATGGGAGCCATAATCTATAGACATTATGCATTACTAGCACATGACATGATGAAGAGCGACGTGGGGGAGAATATAAGAGGGTTCATATACAATTGGTGGAACTTAATAATAATGACATTAACTAATTAAATTAATATTATAATTGATTTTGGTATTAAGGGAATCAACAATTGGGCACTAGGATGGTACTCGCATGACACGGGGTCCAGGGATCCAATCCCGCTACCACTATACCCCTAGGTGCACCCACATGACCCGAACACATGGAGCACAGGTAAGACAGGGTGATTTGAAATCGTGGCCTCCATTTACAACATGTCCTTCATATCAAGCGAATCGTCAGTTGAGTTACACCCCTGCGGGCAATACTAGAAACTTAATAATAATGACACTAACCAATTGAATTAATATGATAAATTTTTACATTTTATTATTAATAATATAAATATTAATTTTTTTAATAATTATTATTATAAGTTGTGTGGATGAAATCTTAAAGATTAATTTAAACGGTTATAGACAAAAATGTGATATCTTTAGAAGTTAAGGAGGCATTAATTTAATTCTCTTCAATTATATTAAGGAAAGGTGTTTGGAATTTAGGCATTATCGGTTTATCTTAGATACCATCCTCGTGAGTCAAAATGAGGGCAAGTTCCCAATGAATTTCCTCAAAAAATATAATAATAAAAATAAAAATAATAATAATAAATAAAAATAATAATTATTTTAAGGTCACAACCAAGCCAATAATTTATTTTTAAGGTCACAACCAAGCTATAGACCAATTTGGTGTATGCGACCCCCTCTGTGTGTGCTACAAGGGACCCCCTCTGCGTAGTGATGTAACTGGTAAAGTCTACAGATATGTGCATGCATTTCTCTTAAAAAAAAGTTGTGTAGATGAAAATAAATATAATTCAAACACTGTAATAAGTTGTGTGGCTGAAGATAAAGATGATCCAACACTCTAATAAGTTTGTAGGTTTTATGGGTAGGTAATATGAATCGATATATAAATATTGCTTATGATACACCATGAATAAAATTGCAACCAAATCACAAGGCTTTGATAGGTAGCATGTGTATGTGAAGATAAAGATGGATAGACACTAATAAGTTGTGTAGGGGAAGATAAATATGGATTGACATTCTAATAAGTTGTGTGGGTGATGATAATGATGGTTCGACAATATAACAAGTGTGTAGATTTTATGGCCAAGTTATGTGGATTGTTGTGTAGAGAATGCATATTGTACAACATGAATAATGTTGCGATCAAATAACAAGGCTTTGATAGATGATGATTGCAAAATGATACCATTTGATAATAATAAAGCACGACACTTATGATGCACACATGCAATGCAAGAGTTTTACTCGAAAGATATTACACCTTCTTTCCTTTTTTCTGTGTGTGCTAAGTTAAAGCTTAATTGTAACAAGAATGACGGTAATGGAAAATGTTGAGGCGAGTGGAAGAATAAGGTTCATATAATGCTAGAGTTCATATGGTACTAACATATTTTTAAAACTATTTTCAATCTATAGTTTTCCAACATAATCTTGGGCTGCTCTTGAAATGGCAGACCTAGAGACCTCAATTTATCCATATGTGTCCCCAAAGGTGGGTCCAATGTAAATGTTAAAAACACCATTCTTCTTCTTCTCTTCATGTACTAACTATTGCTAAAAAAATATATCCTCCACCCTCATAACTGTCCATCGTATTCATGTACAAACCATTGCTAATAATATCTATCCTCTACCCTCATAACCCTCCGCCGTTATCATGGCTTTGAAATATTCTTCAAATGAATCCCAACGATTCATAACCTTGTTGTTGAAATGTAAGAGATAGTATTGAGAGAATTTAAAGGTCATAAATGATGTCCACTTAATTCTTATTGTCCACCTTAATTCATTCCATATAGATAAACATTTTACTGATTCTTCCGAGAGAATCTAAACAAATTTTTAAGCTAATGCTAATGTACTAAGGTGCTTGTGATATTATCTCGTCCTTAAAGGATATGCAGATGCATTCCTTCCCTCTTGGATCTCAATCTTGCTACATTGTTATGTAGATATAAAATTGCAAAAAAAAGGAATTTACATTTTGGAAGGATAAATAGAAAATAATGGCAGAAAACACCAAGACAAACAGACCCCTGAGACAGATTGGAGAAGCGTTTCAGGAATTGTCTTTGGTTCTCAACTTGGGCAATGTTGATATTCAACTGGTCCTGTCACATCCCCATCCCTCTGACCAATGAAGAGGACGTGACCCATGGCGTTAACCATCTGGGCCAAGAGCCCCATGAACATGTGAAAGTCATAAAAAAAGCTACAATGCTGAAAGAAAATGCTGATATCGGGATGAATTGAAGTAGATCATGCACACATGACCATTTATCATACGCAGATGCAAAGATTTATCATACGCAGTGGAAACACACACATTCATACAAGCATTCATTCAACATGTTCATCATGATCATTAACAGAAAATATGGTTGCAGAAGTAAAATGAACAAGATCACTTATCTTATGAAGAAGTTGTTCCGCAACCAGCTACGTCGCTGCAACGTTCCACCCAACCATAGGCCATCGTGCTCCTTAATCTCTCAGCAACGCTGCCACCCCCAAGCTGGGCATGATTCTCCAAGGAATAAGGGAACAAGCAGGCTTACACATAGCCAAGGATACACAAAGCATAGCCAAGCCAACACAGTTGGGTTTATCAGGCCATCAAGGAGTTGGGAAAGGCTAAATGCTAAGCTGGTGAGCTCATTGCATAGCTAGGAACACCTACACCAGAACTAGCCTGACTTCTAAGACACCCACACACACCCAACACAAGGAATCATTCCCTTCTCTGCTACACAGTCCCTCAGGCCATGCATTCCCTTTCAGTGCTATTCAGGGGTTGTGGAGAAGAAAGCCAACCCTCTAGCTCTGTCTGTGTGGTTTCCAGCCACCATGTTTATCAAGAAAACCAAGCCAACATCCCGGCTCCCAACATAGTCCGAAGACCAACCATTGCATGCGTACAACCACTCAACAATTATAGCTTAACAGGGAAAATGACTCCCAAGCGAATTACACAGTCCCAAACGTATCAATGAACATGGGGAAAAACAATAGTCCCAACACATAATCAGTGAGCACAGCTCACAACATGGGGAAAATGGCCCCAAACGGTCTGTGCATGAGAAAGACTTGCACTAGACCCCCCAAACATAGAGAAGACCACAACAGTCACCACGTAAGGGAGACAACAGTCCATCCTGGGAAACTAAGCAGATGAAAAATACTTATACATGCCGCACTGGGGAAGAAACTACATACTCTCATCCTATGCGTGAAAGAAACTTGCACTAGATCCCCAAAATACAGAGGGGAAACATACCCGATTCCACTCTGTGGAAAAATGTGAATGACCTCCGATAAGAGGCTCCCCTCCTGGCTACGTGGGATCCAGTAGAACAATTGCCTGTGTGTGAGGATGAAAAAAATGACGGCAATGGCCCCTGTGTGAGGATGAATACCTCTACCTCTGCACGCGGATGAACCGAAAATCGTGAGGAATCAACAAACCGTGGGGGTAACGCGCAGTGGAGAGAATGTGTGAGTGTTTCCTTGCTGGTGGAGTGTGTGTGTAAGCAAGGACTGACAGTCTTGCCATCCCACTCCCAAAAACAATAACTGCCTCAACCACCAGTAGCAATTCTCAATGGAGGTGGTTGGGTGAGACAGGGTGGTGACACATGGCTTTCCCCCCCCCATTGGCCAAGGTTTGACAATTTCCCCATCCTTATCGGTGTGAAAATCATTCCCCTTCTCAATTTATTTTCCGCGATCGTAGATGGTCGGGATCATTTTAATTAAAGATGCATATTTACATGATGTAGAAACTTAATATGTAGCATGCCCCGATACGCCATCGGTGACAATTTAAACCTGAAACATAGCATAACCAATTAATGGTGGGGCCTTGGCCTTGAGCTCCACACCATGATCATTTACAATATATACATCATATACATCTAATGCAATGGGGTCAAAAACTGGGGTGTTACATTCCCCTTCCCCTTCAATAGCACTGTCCTCAGTGCTTCACAAAATTGAACAAAATGCTACACTGGTACCACCTCAATGTTCCACAAAATTGAACAAAAATGGATGTGCCAATCGCATGGCATCCTCCAACTCCCACGTAGCCTCTTCAGGTCCGTAGTGATCCCATTGCACCTTTACCTGACCTATGGCTCAGTTATGGAGCATTGTGACCTTCCTGTCGAGGATGTGCATTGGCTCGATTCAGAACTCTCCCTTGGGTTCCACCTGAATCACATCCCAATTTATCACATGGTTAGGGTCATGTACATATTTATTAAGCAAAGAAACATGAAAAACATTATGAGCTCTAGTGCTAGCAGGAAATGCAAGTCTATATGCAACTGGCCCTATTCTTTTAAGCACTTCAAATGGCCCACAGTATCTAGGTGACAACTTGGCACAACTTCCAAGCTTCAAGGAACTCTTCCTTGCCCTCACTCTGAGGTAAACATGATCCCCAACACTGAACTCCCTGTTCACCCTAAGCTTATCTGCATAGCTTTTCTGTCTGTCCTGTGCTGCTTTCAGCTTCTGCTTGATCTTTACAATCTCTTGCTCCATTTCCTTGAGCAATTCTGGTCCAAGCACAATCTTGTTCACTGGATTGTCCCAAGTCACTAGTGTCCTACACCTTCTTCCATATAAAGCTTCATACGGACTCATCCCCAAGGATGCATGCTTTCCATTGTTATAAGCAAACTCTACCAAGTGCAAGTAATCTTCTCACTTGGTTGGTTTGTCCATCACATACATGCAAAGCATGTCTTCATGCACCTGATTAACTCTCTCTGTCTGACCATCTATCTGAGGATGGTATGTAGTGCTGAAGTTTAGCTTTGTACCCAAATCTGCAAACAACCCCTTCCAAAAGTTGGAAGTGAACTTGACATCTCTGTTAGAGACTATTGCCTTCGAAAATCCATGCAATTTGAATATCTCCTTTGCATGGATTATCGTAGATTTAACCGGTATAAAATGTGCAGCTACCTTTGTCAACTTGTCCACCACAACCATGATGGAATCATGTTGTCTCCAAGTCATCGGCAATCCTGTAATAAAATCCATGGAAATAACTTCCCATTTCCATTCCGGAACTGGCAAAGGCTGCAACAAACCTGCTGGATGTTGATGCTCAACGTTTACCTGCTGACATTTCATACACCTGGAAATGTACTTAGCCATATCCCTTTTCATTCCTGGCCAAAAGTACTGCTTTCTAGCTGTAGAAATCGTCTTCTGATATCCTGGGTGACCAGAATATGGAGCTTGATGGATTTCATCCATAACAACTCTCCTCAAACCTGCTACATCTGGAATATAAATTCTACCTTTATAAGTGAGAAGTCCATCTTCTTCCAATTTATATCCCTCATATCTCTTCTCAAGACTTTTCTGCTGCAATTTGTCTTTTACCTGCTCATACAATTCATCTCCAGCAGCATGACTAACAATCTGCTACCTCAAATCTGATTGGTAAATACTAAGAGATGCCACATGCATTTCCTGCATCTTCATGCTGAGTGCATCAGCTACCTTATTTTCCTTTCCCTTTATGTGCTTTATTTCAAAATCAAACTCACATAAAAATTCCAACCATCTTGCTTGCCTAGCATTCAGAGTAGGCTGATCAAACAAATACTTCAGTCCACAATGGTCTGTTCTGAGCTCAAATCTCCTACCCATAAAGTAATGTCTCCACATCTTGAGAGCATGTACTATGGCTGCAAGCTCTAGATCATGAGTGGCATAGTTCTTCTCATGCTCCTTCAGCTTTCTTGACTCATAACATATCACATGGTTGTCCTGCATAAGGACTCCTCCAAGCCCTTGTCCGCATGCATTGGTACACACCACAAATTATTTTTCTGGATCTGCAACCTTCAATACTGGTGCACTGGTGAGAAGATTCTTCAACTATTGGAAGCCTTCTTCACACCTCGATGTCCATTCGAACTTCATCCCCTTCTTTTGAAAAGAAGTGATGGCATGTGCAACTTTGGAGAATCCCTCAATGAATCTCCTGTAGTATCCTACAAGTCCCATAAAAGATCTTACATCTGTCACATTTCTTGGGGTAGGCCAATTCATAATGGATTTAATCTTTTCAGGGTCCACAGATATACCCTCCTCTGAGATAATGTGACCTAAATACTACATTCTATCTCTATAGATGTCACACTTGCTCAATTTCGCATACAACTGATGCTCCCTAAGCAATTTCAATGTCAATCTCAAATCCTCTTCATGCTCTTCCTCATTATTAGAATAAACAAGAATGTCATCAAGGAAAACAAGAACAAATTTGTCCAAATACCTGCCGAAGACGCTATTCATAAGGCACATAAATGTAGCTGGTGCATTTGTGAGACCAAATGGTACCACTACAAACTCATAATTCCCATACCTTGTCCTGAAGGCTGTCTTATGAATGTCTTCATCCTTGATTCTCACCTGATGGTAACCAAACCTCAAGTCAATCTTGGAAAATACCTTTGCTCCTCTCATTTGATCAAAGAGGTCATCAATCCTAGGAAAAGGATATTTATTCTTCACAGTAACCTTGTTCAACTTCCTGTAATCAATACATAACCTGAGTGTACCATATTTCTTCTTTACAAATAGAACTGGTTCTCCCCAAGGAGACACACTCGGCCGGATATACTTCTTTTCCAACAACTCTTGTAGTTGCATCTTCAACTCTAGCATTTCCAGTATACTCATCCTGTAGGGTGCCTTGGACACTGGTGTTGCTCCTGGCATGAGTTCAATTGTGAAATCAATGTCCCTCTTTGGAGGAAGCCCTAGAATCTCATCAGGAAACACATCCATGAATTCCCGTAACACTTGATAGTCCTCCAACCTAGGAGTTTCATCTCCCATTTCCTCCAAAATATGAGCTGCATAAAACTGGCAACCCTTCCTACATAACTTCTTTAAATGCATTGCTGAAACCTATTGTACTGAAATCACCTTTGGAATGCCTTTCACAACTACTAGGTTCCCTTCTTCATTCATGCATTGAAAAGTCTTATTGTAACAGTCAAGCTTCACCCTGTGAGCTTCTAACCAGTCCATTCCAATGAGAACATGATAGGAACCAAGCAGTAGAACATTCAGATCTACACAAGTGACCAATCCATCCATAACCAATGGAAATTTCTCTACCACCTCACTGACCTTTCTCTTAGTTCCAGTGGCTAGCTGAACTAACCAAGACTTCCTATGATTTACTTTCTTAAAAGCACAAATCTCCACTACTCTAGGAGTAATGTAACTGTGCGTAGAACCAGGGTCAATCAAAATAGAAACAGATTGCTCAACAATCTTACCTGCTACTTCAACCACAACTAACTAGTGATCTGCCTGGCGGTCCTCCAGTGCTGCATAAATCCTAGGGATTGCACTTGCTACTTGACCCACTGTTTCTACTTCTTGAACGTTATAAACTGGCCTTGCACTCTCATTCTCGAGTGGACAATTCCTGCGCATGTGGGGTCCTCCACATTTCCAACATTGAAGTGGTCCTCTATTCTATTATGGATCTTTAGGCTTTTCTCCTGTCACTCCAACTAGCTTACTCATAGCTTGGGATGGATACTTCTGCTGATTCCTGAAGTTAGAAGGCTTGAAACCTTTCTTTCTTTGGTCAAACTTCTCATTCTTCTTGTCCTTCCATGCCTTATGGGAATCAGGTTTACCTTTTCTTTTCTCATAGCAATACTTAGCCTTCCTTATTGCTTCTTCAAGAGTTCTAGGTTCATAAAACTCAATTCTATCTTTGTAAGACTGAGGTAATCCACTCAGAAAATGCTGGACCTTCACTTTTTAATCTCTGATGTACTTGACATATCTCAACAGCTCCAAAAACTAATTTGCATATTCTTCCATGGTCTGCTGTCCCAATATCAGCTCATGGAAGTCCTTAATCTTGTCATCATAATATCTATCAGAGAGGTATTTTTGCTTGAAATACTTCTTGAACTGCTTCCACTTGAGTCTCCTTTCACTGATCCTCTTTACTTGCTTGAAGTGTTCCCACCAAATGGATGCTCTTCCATTTAGATTGAATATGGCAACTCTTGCCTTCATGTTTCCTGAATAATCATGCACTTGAAAGTACTTATTTATCCCAAGAAGCCAAGCTTCATCCTCTTGTCCAGTCTTTACCTCACCATCAAACGTAGGAGGTTTAGATTTCTTAAATTCATCCCAAGAGCGATCCCTATGGTGTCTCTTTCTTTTCCTTTTATGAGAAGTAGAACTTGAATCCCCACTAGATTCTTCAGAATCAGATGATCCACTAGAAGTCCTTCTCCTTCTCCTAGTACTGCTCTTACTGCCTTCTGGTCTTGCTATACCTCGTCCAGAGTCTATCTTTCTATGTAAGTCTGTCAAACTCTGCAACATAGCAGCATTCAATTGATGCTGCTCTTCCTGGGCTTTGATCAGGCTTCTCATGGTGGCTGCAACATCTGATGGTGTCTCCTGGAATCTCCTTCCATTAGACTCTATGTCATCATTTCTATTATGGACATTTTCTCCCATGGCATATTCTGCTCGCTCATAAGAATCCCAAGCATCATACCCATCATGGGTTCTCATAACTGAAACACCTCTAGCTTTACCACACTGTTCTTCCCGGAGTATTGCTTTTGGAAGTTATATAAAGTTATGCAAATGTGTTCGTAGCAAACTGTTAGATGCATAATATTAATATAGATCAAAATTACTTACCTTTTCTTCTGGAAATTCATAAAACAACAATTATGCTAAACACATAATTTTCTCTATTTCATATTCAGCCTTGTAATCCACTGAAAAACCACTGAAAATACTACTAAAAAACGACCGAAATTTCCTCTGTAGAATTGGATCCCATTCCAACTATCAATCCGACATTTCGGCAGTCAAATCAACTAGCTTCTTTCGCTGTTCATCGGACACATAGTTGTTTGGGCGGCCGCAATGGCGAAAAGTGATCTTCCTACCATTTTCGCGGGCAAACATCTAGACTTCTGATCGGCGAGTTGCTTGTATAATTCCTTCCACGTATCGGGCCTGCAGTGGTCTATCATTCCGCAATGGCGGCCAACAATCCCCTTATAATTTCCACGGATCACAGTTTTGTCGGCGGTCAAGATGTCATCCCACTATGGCATCGGACTCTCAGTCCTCTAGGCGTCCGCAACGGCGGCAAACCAATCAACTATTTTCTGCCAATCCTTCTCTTGCCTATCGGTGAAAACTTCCCCTATCCATCGCCGGTCATCCACTTTTTGTCGCCACCGCTCGGGGTTACTGTTCATCAGAAATCGGAACAACTAAGCACTATCGTGTCGGCAATCGGATCTTCTAACCCTTCGGAAGGTTAGTTCACTAAATAGCCGCAATGGCAGGTAGTGATCTCACTACGGGTTCCATAGACCATACTCATTGGCTGTCGGAAGCTCTATCCACTTAGAAGCTCTATCTTCTTCCGATAGCCGATGAAAACTTAGAAAATTTCCACAACTTTATTTCCATCTCCGCCCTGTCGGGCATGATTCTGCCTAGCCTTTCCTCTACATCGGAAGTCCATTCTACTAAGTGTTCCGACTGTTGAACACTTAGACAATTTTTATGGAAGTTTCTTGTCATCGAATTTTGATCTCTGCTGGGAAGAAAGAAGTTCTGCTTCTTTCACTGCATACTTCATGGCTCATTCAGGCCCATGCTGCAACATGAGCTCTGATACCATGCTGTCACATCCCCATCCCTCTGACCAGCGAAGAGGACGCAATCCATGGCGTTAACCATCCAGGCCAAGAGCCCCATGAACATGTGAAAGTCATAAAAAAAAGCTACAATGGTGATATTGGGATGCATTGAAGTAGAACATGCACACATGAACATTTATCATACGCAGATGCAAACATTTATCATACGCAACGGAAACAAACACATTCATACAAGCATTCATTCAACATGTTCATCATGATCATTAACAGAAAATATGGTTGCAGAAGTAAAATGAACAAGATCGTTTATCTTATGAAGAATTTGTTCCGCAACCAGCTACGTCGCTGCAACATTCCACCCAACCATAGGCCAGCGTGCTCCTTAATGTCTCAGCAACGCTGCCACCCCCGAGCTGGGCATGATTCTCCAAGGAATAAGGGAACAAGCGGGCTTACACATAGCCAAGGATACACAAAGCATAGCCAAGCCAACACAGTTGGGTTTATCAGGCCATCAAGGAGTTGGGAAAGGCTAAATGCTAAGCTAGTGAGCTCATTGCAGAGCTAGGAACACCTACACTAGAACTAGCCTGACTTCTAAGACACCCACACACACCCAACACAAGGAATCAGTCCCTTCTCTGCTACACAGTCCCTTAGGCCCTGCATTCCCTTTCAGTGCTATTCAGGGGTTGTGGAGAAGAAAGCCAGCCCTCTAGCTCTATCTGTGTGGTTTCTAGCCACCAAGTTTATCAAGCAAACCAAACCAACATCCCATCTCCCAACACAGTCCGAATACCAACCATTGCACACATGCAACCACTCAGCAATTACAGCTTAACAGGGAAAATGACTCCCAAGCAAATTACACAGTCCCAAACGTATCAGTGAACATGGGGAAAAACAATAGTCCCAACACATAATCAGTGAGCACAGCTCACAACATTAGGAAAATGGCTCCAAATGGTCTGTGTGTGAGGAAGACTTGCACCAGACCCCCCAAACATAGAGAAGACCACAACAGTCACCACGTAAGGGAGACAACAGTCCGTCCTGGGAAACTAAGCAGACGAAAAATACTTATATAGGCCGCACTGGGGAAGAAACTACATACTCTCAGCCTGTGCGTGAAAGAAACTTGCACTAGATCCCCAAAATACAGAGGGGAAACATACCTGATTCCACTCTGTGGAAAAACATGAATGACCTCCGATAAGTGGCTCCCCTCCTGGCTGCATGGGATCCAGTAGAACAACTGCCTGTGTGTGAGGATGAACAAAACAATGGCAATGGCCCCTGCGTGAGGATGAACAACTCTACCTCTGCGCACGGATGAACCGACAACCGTGAGGAATCAACAAACCATGGGGGTAACACGCAGTGGAGAGAATGCGTGAGTGTTTCCTTGCTGGTGGAGTGTGCGTGTAGGAAAGGATTGACAGTCCTGCCATCCCACTCCCAAAAACAATAACTGCCTCAACCACCAACAACAATTCTCAATGGAGGTGGTTGGGTGAGACAGGGTGGTGACACATGGATTTCCCCCCCCCATTGGCCAAGGTTTGACAATTTCCCCACCCTTCTCAATTTAGTTGCCACGATCGTAGCTGGTCGGGTTCATTTTAATTAAAGATGCATATTTACATGATGCGGAAACTTAATATGTATGCCACATGCCCCGATACACCATCAGTGACAATTTAAACCTGAAACATAACATAACCAATTAATGGTGGGGCCTTGGCCTTGAGCTCCACACCATGATCATTTACAATATATACATCATATACATCTAATGCAACGGGGTCAAAAACCGGGGTGTTATAGGTCCCTTTTTGTCATTCTTGTTCTCGGGTTCTAGTGCTCTTTGGCTAGTTGGGGATCGCCTTCAAATTTGTAGAAAAGGACTTTGTTGCCAAGGTATCTTAGTACTCATTTTTTCTTCTATTGGGCATGCTTGAATACCTTTTTATTTTAAATTTGTTAGTGGAAAATACTGAAAGCATATGCCAATATAGTTTGATTAATGGGAAAAAAGCTTTGAAAACATGCATTGTTTGCTAATTTAAGTGTTGGGTAGTGTTGAATGATATCTGATTGCATGGCCTTAATGGATTTATGGGAATCAATAAGTGGACCACCTAATTAACATCTACTAGCTGTTAGACTATACCATTCCTATAGAGAATGACATCTACTAGTAAATTTGAACTGATTGTGCCTGATTGGAAAGAAAAGAACATCCCCAGCGTAGTAAAGAGAATACATAGCAATAATCAACAGATAAATCTCTTAATTGAAATTTGAAGAGGGTCATCACTTGAAGGGGGGAGATATGATCTAAGTAAGATGATTAATTCTGGATGTATAATGTGAAAATCTGTTTTTTGTAGGTGAAAGACTCTTTTGTGCTAGTCTGTGTGGGATGTGAAAACCTTTGGCTTAGGAGTCACATTCGAGAGGTATCTGTCTAGCTTAGATCACTAGGAATTAAAGTTGACCTCATCTTCCTACCTCGGATAAATCACCTAGACTCATTAATTCTCTCTCCTACAAAAATCACCAGGAATTGCAATTGACTTAACCTACTTTCCTTGGAAAAATCACCTAGACTTATCTAATCTTTTGCATATAACAAGATAAGTGGATAACACAAAAAAATGGCCACATTGGCACAACAACATGTTCTGTAGGTGGTTTGAACCCAGGTCTCTGTAAAGAAAGTGCACTTGATTTAACACTTCATCACACCCTGTAGTTGGGCAGTAAATAATAACCATGTTTACCATTATGGTTCATATATATTTTAAATTTTTTGAGAAAAGCTTAAAAAAATTGTTCATTTGTTATTTCTTGGTCTTTTGGATTTCTTTAATTTTTTCTACTATAAGTGATAACTGGCAATGGTAACAATGAACATTCAATATTAACTTATGTGAGGACTCACTAAGGAGTAACAATCACCTACCTTTGCAGGCGTGAGAAGTCATAATTCAGGATGTAAAACATGCAATGGTATTGAGGTAGAATGTACTATGTAGCATGTACAGAAGGATATTTTTTTGACCTGACAGACCCTTTGGCCCAAATGTTGGAACTTTTGAAATGATAAAAAATGAAGGATCTTGCAGTTGTTTTGCTACCTAAATATATGAAATAGTAATCATTGTGCATGTGACATTTCTCTAATAATATTTAATTAGTCGACAGTCTTGCATAGTTTTGGAATGTATTTTTGAATTCAAGTTACATAGCCAAGAGGTGGGAAGAATCTTATTTATTTGTCTTTCTAGAATATTGTGTTATGTTCACTATATATCAAAATGACACCATTTCTATTGTCACATTTAAATTATAATAGGACAACTAAGGGCCAGTTGATATATTTGTGATGTTTTATTGCTATGCATCAAGGGAAACAAGCTGGATGGAAATAGAAGAAAAGAAAAATAAATGTATGCAAGTTTCTTGGAATATGTGGAATTAAAAACATACGGAGGAATGGTGATGCAGCTTAATAGATATTAATTTGAATATTTTAGAAAATTGATGTAGATCCAATCTTTGACAGAAGCATCAGATTCTTCTGCCACTTTATAGGCATTAGTGGAGTTTGACATTAGATCTGGTTTCATTAGGGGTGGTAGCTATTCGCATAACTTGCTTTTAGTGAAGTGAGGGTTGGACATGGTCTAAGTGTTATTTGAAATACTACTTGTTATAGGGTATGCCTTCATATTCATTCTTATTTTGTCCATTTTTTGTTCATTTAAATTCTAGGGTGTAACATACCATTCATTTAAATGCCAAACCTAATTGAAAATCAATGTAGCCAGGATCCTCAATTTGTTGGAAACTTGGAACTACTTTATGGTGTCTGTACAAAGGCATTGTATTACAGTGTTCACTAGTTCCTTTCTATTCCATGGCCTCATCAATTTCCAGGTACACAACCTCAGTTTCTATTTTTCTTTAGGTTTGGATAATGTCGGGCATTTTTTAAGGTTTAGGCTGTAACATCTATAGCCATCTCTATTATTTGAGGCCGATCTATTAGTCGAAGGGACCCTACAAGTTTGAATGTGTATAACAACAACACTTTTATTGGGTTCTTGGGAGAATTCTAGTGTGTACCCAGAATACTGTAATTTTAGGGTTCCTCTTTTGTTTTGGTAGAGTCTTCCGACTTTGATTTACTGAGTGCAAACCACTCTTTCTTTCACAATTCAATACATTTACAAATTTGCTAGCATTTCCTTTGGCACACACTTACAAATTTACAAATTTACAAATTTGCTAGCATTTGTTCCCATTTCCCTTGCAATTTCAAACGATTCAGGTGCCCCCTTCAAAATAATATAAATAGATTGTGCATTCCATATAGATTTTCAAAGCTCGACAAAACCTGTATGCCACAAATATGAATCTATATGGAACAAATATGAACTTGAAATTATAGTTTAGCTACAATAAGCAAATTTACATGCTCATGATCCTTACCTCCATGACTCATGAATCACAAGTTTGAATATTTTGAATTATTAACATTGAAGATCATTTTGTATATCCACTAGAAAGACTATCTATGGTGTACAACAAGAGTGAACAAAATTTGTAATATTATTGCTTGTATTGTAATTTGTTTCTTGTTACTTGACATGAAAATTACATACAAGATGTATTCAAAAGAAAACAAAAGTTCATACAAGTTTTCTTGTTTCTTTGAATAATATTTATGGAAAGATGCAGCTTATTTTGCATGCTCATGATCCTTACTGCCCATGGCTTGGGTTTGAATATTTCCAATGACTAACATTGAAGAGAATTTTCTGTTATGTACCCACTAGAAATATTGTTCATGGGGTACAATGAGATTGAATAATATTTGTAATATTACTGCTTATAATATTACAAAATCCAAGAACAATACAAACATCCTTTCTTCTTCCCTTCCAAGTTTTTGGAAAGCATGCCTCTTTTAATAGACAAAAAAAATACTAACATCACAGTGTTCTTATTGGATAGCAGCATAGCTCGATGCATATTGAGATGACATCTTGTCCCAAAATTAGCGAATAGTACCAATATTTCTTCCTTAGCACTGATTCTAGCAAGTATATATATTTCCTGCACAACCTCATTCTAACTAAACATTGTGTAGCTAACTTAGTTTTAAAAGCATGCATTTCACCAGAGCAGATGTTTCCCATGATGATTGTAGTCTATGCCCTCAAAAGACATCCTGCATTGTCAGTCTTGATTTATGAAGTCTAGTTTTGACTGTTGTTCTTTGGTTATTTATCATCCCTACCTAAAACTCCTTTCTTAAGTGACATTTGTGCTTTCCATATATCCTGACAATCCATGCATTTTCATATGAATTTGGATTATATTATGGAAATAGCTTCTTGATCCTTCAATATTGTTGGAATTGTGTCATATGGGAAGTGGCCTTTTGACTCTTTGACGTACTTCTGGCTCAAGAAGGGGAATTCACTTGATTAGACCTAGGCCAACTTTTTTTTGCATTTAGATACCTCAAACCTTTTTTTTCCCATGACATGGAGGCCAGGGATTGATGGAAAATTGATTGATTGATTTGGTCAAATTTAACTTGCTCACATCCTCATTTGCATCTAGTGATGGAAAGGCAGGCCAAAGTGGCCAGAGAAAGAAGGGGCCAAAGCCCAATGCCCTCATAAGCTTTTTCAAAGTCAATTTTAATGAATACGACATCGTATCCTAGACATCTTCCCTAGAATAAATTTCCCCATATAAATCCTATATGATCGGGTATAGGGCCTTCAATTTAATAAAAATTATAATTATTAGAACCTAACTTTTGATTCATTATTAAAGATAATTTTATTTTTTTGTCGAATATCTAATCTACGCTTGTTACACTAGATAGTAGTTCTTATAGTTTATTATGGAATGGTCTTCCCGGTGTATGCCATCATCTTTAGTTCGAATTGGCTTTGTATGAGGGACTTTAATACAAGGAAATGGATGTTATTAGTGTTGTTGTTAAAAAAAAAACATTGGAGGTATGCAAGCAAATCATTTTTTCTTATTGGATAATCATTATTTACTATTTAGTTTTGATGGCAAATAAAACTTATTATCCACCTTCCCCTTATTTTTGATTCCATTGACACAACATCATGTTACAACACACCTTTAATTGTTCAGCTGCTGCTTATTATGGTTACCTTAGAATTAAATAAATGAATTTCATTGAATCCAGATTTAGAACTTTTTCTATGGGTAATGTCGGTTTTAAAAAATACGTTTTGGGCTATTTTCTTTCCCGAGTGGCAGTTTGTTGTACTTACTTTTAGAAAGAGCTATCTTGTTGCTCCTTTTCCAGAATACAACTTTTATATCTCCAACCAATGGGAATCTTATGCACTTATCTTCTCAAGGCATGAACTTGTTGTAGCACAAGACAATTATCTTCTTGAGTACAAACATACAGATAAGGTACAAAAAGTATACAAAATATAATGGTTCAAGCATCTTTGAAACTAATAGGAACAACCCCTATTTATGGCTAATCTAGAAACAAAGGAAATATTGTTTTTGGTTAAAACGTATGTTTTTCTCCCTTCGTGAAATACACATCCAAGGGTATCTGTCCGACACTTCCCTTCAATTTGTGGATGGTACCCAAGATAAAAATTAAAATACATTCTGCAAAATCTCAAGGAAGTTCAACACAAGCTCAAGGCTATTACAACAATACAGTCATTATGAGCTCAATATGTCACTTGTGTGACTTGAACCTAGGTGAGGTGGATAACATGCCTATCAAATTCCCGGGAAAGACCCAATCTACAAAAGCTTACCCGAAGATAGATTATATTTTACTTGCACTGGTTGCAATCTTAATATATACATAGAAATATTAAATATGACTTAGTTTTGTTCCATTTGGATTATTTGGCTTCCTTGCTGTAATGAGCAGATAACTGGACCATTTCCATTCAAACCAAGAACTTGACAAGTGTCAGTGATTGACTTAAAATAATTTATCATGGTTTCAAGTGCTTCCCTGTGATACTAGAAAATATAAAAATCATGCTTGTGTGTTTATATTGCCCCATGCTATGTATATATTTTCCATTTTTATATTTATATGAAGATGCCAAATTTATAGTGTTAATCTATAGATGGCCTATATGTTATATATATCATTTTTATTAGGTAATGTGTGGTCATAGTTGTAATATACTACAACCTTATTCTTAAGGGTTACATAATAAAGGGACCATGAATCTGTACATATTTAAATTTTGATTTTAGATTGAGATTTTACAATTCTGAGTTGTTTCTCTGTATATATGCTCATTTTGGTATTAGATTGGGAATTATGTTTAGTTTCTCTGTAAACAGATATGGATGATTTCTTTCTTATGAAAAGTTGATGTCTTCCAATGGTCCTTCTCCATTTGTTGCCTTCAAATGGTTCTCTTTGATGTTATTGTTCAAGGTACCATACAAACCTTGATAATTCCATTTATATAAGGTGGAGAATCACTGACAAACTATTGAAACCCTTTTCTTGATACTGCTATACTTTGCAAGGTTCTAGGTCTTTTCTAAAACATGAAGATTTTGTGCTTAAATAGATAGATGGGCAATACCTTATAATTCAAAATGATCAACATTTCAGCTGAAACAAAAACATGAGAAATTTCTATGAAAGGTTTGTTTCGCACAACTTTATAACCACATTTTAATATTCAAATTTGACTTTAGAATACATCTGAGGGCATTGGAGGATTGCCATGTATTTAATTTTTTTCACCAAGTTGAGTTGTAATAATGTTCATGTTTGAGCTGAGGTACGTATGTGTTTATAAATTTATCCAGGTTGTTGTTGACAGTATATGGAAAGCTTGTTATGAAGCCGGTGGAGCAATTCAGGCTTCAATGGTATGATTTCCGGCATGTATTATACTAGATTGTTAAATTATATTTGAGTTTTTCCTTTGTGATCAAGAGAGCTTTCTTAGCTTTTGTCCTGCATTGCAGGTGAATTGGTCTGTCCTTCTTATCATGAACTTTGTGATGATACACCACTGGCATTACCTGGTCAATTCCCTCATTCATGTAATATGAATGGGGGATGCATAGAGAGGAAGTTCCATTACTTCTTTGGATTTATTGGTGATGACTGCCGTACAAGTAAGTTCCTTCTATTGAATATTAATGAGTTAGCGGGCAGGTAAGATTGACTATTTTTTTCTAGGTACATATATATATAAAGTGTGCATTCATATTCTACTCCAATTTTTATTTTCTCTTTCAAGTTATCTTAGAGGGAGCTTATTCACTACAGGAACTTTCCCTGCTAAGTGTAGTGGGCATGATACATGCAATCCAACCGGAGTATGTGAATGTGAACTAGGTTATACTGGTGTAGACTACTCAACTGTTATGATTGTATTTTCTTTTGGTATCTTTCTTGTTACGACTTTAATTTTCTGGAATGTCGTCCCCTGAACAGTGATATAAATAAGATTTTCATATTTCCTATATCCAAGGCTTCTATCATTTAAAAAAAAAATAAGACTTGACAATTGGGTATTGATTTTGCAGCTAGTTGTGATAAGCAGTGTATCCTACATGGTGGGGTTTGTGATAATGATTTTTGTGGGTTCCGGTGCTCTGATTATGCAGGATATACATGCCAAAACATCAACGTTCTCTTTTCAAGTCTATCAATGTGTGTATATGTCCTTGTACATGACTCAGAAGGTCAACACTGTGCTCTGAGTGAAGCAATTAGAAGCAACTGTTGTAATTCCAAACTACAACAGGTTGTTCCCAACTAGTCGGACGATGTTTGCTATTTTGGATAATGGTTATTGTGCAGCATCAGCAAAGCGCCTAGCTTGTTGGGTGAGTTCTACATATTGTTATTTTCCATTTTTCTTGGTAGCATAGAATTTGCAGCTGAACTGGCCTCATCAAAATGTTTACCAAATTCGTGATAATGATTTTATCGGCCAACCTTGTGATAGAGAGAGGTTGAAACTTGAGAGTATAATCTTCCCATACTCCAAGGAAATATTTCCGATACTATTATAGTCTTCCTTGCTAATTGATTGTATATTATGTATTGATTGGATTTGCCACTTGCACAAAAGTATAAATTGTAAATATGGGTAATGTTGTTTTGAATTTCAATTCAACTTATTAAAAAAAATAATATAAATAACATTAGTTACCTCTCTCATTTATTATCTCTAGTTTACCATTACATACCTTATTTGTATTTCCTTGAGTCTTATAATTTCATTAATTATTATTTTGAAAGGATTAATATCTGGAATGCAATTTTTATTATCATTTCATTATTATTATTATTCCACTGCTATTAACATATCCTCTCATTATCATTGCTTCATCTCTTATTGTTTCCATTTAGTAGCATGTTTACTTTAATAATGTCATATAATCATTATATGATAGCTCCAAGGGTTAGCTCAATTGGTAAGACGTGCGTACACTCTCTCGGTTCGGGGGGAGGTCACGGGTTCAAGCCTTGAGTCCTCTGGGGTTAGGCCTTCTGCTAAGATGGCCGGCGGTTTACCACCTCTACCATCCACGAATGTGGGGAAGTATTGCTGGGTTTCCCGTGGATCTTTCCATCTGAAAAATAATCATTATATGACTGAAATTTCACATGCTTTGTTAATTAACTATTATATTGTCATCATTATAAGTTCAGTTTGAATGTTTGTTTACTAATAATATTCCCAGTTGTCTAAAGAGAGGACAATTTTTCATCCATAAGGCTGAGGATGATAAAGGCACTTCCATCCTGGAAGGTTTCTTGCTTTCAAGGTATTACACAGACAACACATGTTTAATTAGTTGTGTGAGACTTTTTTTACATGTTATAACAAAAATTCCTTCAAATAGTCATGAGTAAATCTCGCATAAGTGTGAATAAAACATTTCTTTCTAAGTAATAAGGATTGAGCAGTTGAAATGTGGGACAATATTGCAAAGAAACAATTAAACAGAAAGAATCCTAGAGCATGAAAAGCTGCAAAATAATAAAAATCAAATATCAAAAGAATATAGGTATTTCAACTCCATTTGTGCTTGGAACTTGGTACGTGGGAAATTTTTAACTACACAGACCAGGTAAGCAACAGACAACATGATTAAATAGCGAAAATTGTTTATGTAGTTTTGTGATATCCAGTAATTTTCTACAGCTAGGACTACTCTGTAAACCATAGAAATATTTTATTTGTAACTTTAAATGCATGAGTAGTTTTATTTTTCTTAGTTAATAAAGTGCATCTATCAGCATTCAAATATTTTTGATAACATCTTAGCTTTGACATTTCCCTCAAACAAATATTGGACAAAAAAAGGATCTTGGGACTTGCAGCTAACAATTTGAACAAGTGTGCTGCTCAATCAAATGCTAATTTTGTAATATATGCTAGAAACAAAATTTATGAGGGAATAAAAGAGATATGTATGAGATTAATCCAAGAACCAACTATTTTGAACTCTTATGCAATGCACAATTTATGTCCATAGGATGGTATATGGTGGTATATTTTCCACGAGAGAACAAGACAATGAAAACTAATATAAGGATCTGCAAAACTAGGAGCTTCTTGTAATTAGTGCCATGTTTGCTTCATCTTTCACTTCAGGTTTGACAAAAAAATATTTTTTCTGTCTCCTTAGCGCATGAAAATTTATCTCCTTTAAAGGGTTTGTAAGCATGCAATATGCAAGGATTCTATGCACTACTTTATCATTGAATGGTTAAGAAAAATACAAGGTGGTGTTGGAATTTAGTAATTACTACACTGATAGCTGCAACAATTTTGAAGAGGCAACACTGTCTAGACTTCAACCATTGCAATTATGAAGAGATGTAAGACCACCACACCACCTCACCACCTAACAAACAACATAATATTTAAAATATGAAATACCACTTTAAATATTCCACCAAAGCACATCTGAATTCTGAAGAGGCAGCGCAATTTTTATTCTTGTAAGACTGTAACATAGCATTAACATAGACTTCCATTTTTTGCATTCTGAAAGGCCAATTAACATTTAATGATCGACTTAGCCAAAATCCTATATATACCTAGCTGGTAATCGTGTTTTGTACGCTGAAATTACACAGCAGAGAGTAATAGAGACAGAGATATAAATTAATACACAGAGTTGAAACTCTGAATTTTATTATGTAATTTCATGTGTTTTACTTTGTTTATGAAAAACTCAGTTTTATTTTTTTTAATGTCAGTTTGTTGTAGCAGCTGAAGTTTCTTTGTGTGGATGCTGTTTATTAATTCATTAGAACATTAGTGTTAAGTTTTTGGATGCAGGGGTCATTAGAAACTTGTTAAATAGTGAGCTATCAGTGAACTGTGAGTGTGCTGTAGGTGACGTTAGCACTCACAACTAGCTGAAATAGTCGTGTAGAGTGTTGCTAGTTGTAATAACCAGCTGCAACATCATCTGAAGGGTACTATAAGCTGTAATAGCCAAGAAGTTACAATCCTATAGGCGCTGAGTTGATTTTGTGACCTCTGTTAGTGAGTCACAACTAACTGTGACAGAAAAGCTGTACATTCTTATAAGTTGTATTTTGAAGTTGTACATGAATTTTTGGTGCTACTGAAGAAAAGAGTGACACTCCCCTACCTTCCCCATAGTGGGATCAGAGCATGGTTAAGTTTTATTTCTTGTTGAAGAGCTTGGTTGAGTTTTTCTTGCTAATTGTTTTTTGGAATTTAATTGAGATGGCTACTAACAACAGTGTAGTTCTGCCACAAATTCTTGTGTTTTCTGAAAGAAATTATGACACTTGGTTTATTTAAATGAGAACTATCCCACATGCTCACAATATTTGGGATTTTGTTACGATTGGCTACCCAGAACCAGTTGATCAAGTGATTGAGTTGGCTCTGTCAAATTCTAAGCGTGTTTTGTTGAAGGAAAATCAGAAGAAGGATAATAAAGCTCTTGGTCTTATTCAACAAGGCCTGAGTGAATCTATTTTTCCGAAGATATCAAGTGCTGAGTCTTCAAATAAATCTTGGGACACTCTTGAAACTTGCTATCAAGGTGTGACCAAGTTGAAGAATGTTAAGTTGCAGAACTTAAGAAGAGATTTTGAGAATCTAAAGATGAAGGACAATGAGACTGTTGATAATTTCATGACACAAGTTATGAGTACTATAAACCAGCTATGACAGTATGGTGAAGACCTTCCAAATCGCGTGTGATTGAAAAATAGTCGAGATGTCTACCAAATAAATTTGAAGCGATGGTTGTTCCAATTGAAGAATTTAAAAAATATTTGTTAAATGCACATTGATGAGTTGACTAGTTCATTGATTGCTCATGAATCAAGAATGAACATGCATGATGATACTCCATTAGAAAATGCTTTTAAATATCAGTTAAATGTTACTAGAGGTAGAGGCAGAGGAAGAACTAGTAACAGAGGAAGAGGAGGATGAAGTGCTGGTCATAGTGATAGTAGAAATAATTTTGAAAATGAAGAGAAGTTATAGCAGAGTACTCCTAGCGAAAGGGGGATTAGCAGCAGAGCAGAGCAGCCAAGAAATTAGAGGTATGACAGATCTAAAGTTCAATGTTTTTACTGTAAGAAATTTGGGCATTTTTCTAACAGGTGTTGGAAGAAGAAAGAAAATGCTAGTAAGTTGTCTACACATATGACAGAGGAGATTGAAAATGAAGAGAAACCTATGTTTTTGACTTGTAATGTCACCCATGAAAGTTCAAAAGATATATGGTTTCTGGACAACGCATGCATCAACCACATGACTGGAAACAAGGAATTATTTTCAAGTTTAGATACAAGCATCCAGTCTAAAGTGAAGTTAGGTAATGACAGTAAGGTAAAAGTAAATGGTAAAGGTGTGATTGCTGTGTATGAAAAGAATGGTGAAAAAATATCAATGCATGATGTTTATTATGTTCCTAGTTTAATGTGTAATTTATTAAGTGTTGGACAATTGTTGGAGAAAGAGTACAAAGTATTCTTTAAGAAAAAGGTATGCACTATTTATGATAAATATCCAAGTAAAAATTTGATTTCCAGAGTAGAGATGACAAAGAATAGAATGTTTTTGCTAATTATGAGAAACGATTTGACTAACTCTTTGAATGCTTATAAAACTAAGAGTTTAGATCAATCATGGTTATGGAATTTGAGGTATGGCCATTTACATTTTGGTGGTTTAGATTTGCTACAAAAGAACTAGATGGTAAAAGGATTGCCAAGTATTGAGAAGCCAACAAGATCATGTGAGAGCTCCATTTTGGGAAATCATCATAGAGAGAAATTTATTTATGGAGTTTCATACAAGGCGAAGGTGCCATTGGAGATGGTACACACAGATTTGTGTGGACCAATGCAAACACCTTCTTTGACTGGTAATGTTTATTTTATGAAATTCATTGATGATTACAATTGAAAAACTTGGGTGTATTTGTTGAAATAGAAATCTCAAGCATTTGATGTGTTTAAAAGTTTTAAAGCTATGGCTGAAAAAGAGAGTGACATATTGATTAAAGTCTTGAGACCAGATAGAGGAGGTGAGTATATGTCAAATAATTTTATGGAATTTTGTAAATAATATGGAGTTAAAAGACAGTTGACTGCTCGCTACACTCCAAAATCGAACCATTATGAACATGGCTCGAAGTATGATGAAGGAGAAGTATCTTTAAAATGAATATTGGGGAGACGTTGTTACTTGTTCAGTATACATTCTGAACAAAATCCCCACAAAGAGCGTGAAGGATCGAGTTCCTCAACAAGCATGGAATGGTAAATGTAGCAACATATCTCATTTAAGAATTTTTGGTTGTGTAGCTTATGCACATGTACCTGAAGAAATGAGGAGAAAATTAGACGACAGAAGTCCAAAATGTATTTTTGTTGGATATAGCGAAGAGTCTAAAGCATATATACTGTATAATCCCATCACTAAGAAGTATGTTATCAGTAGAGATGTACTGTTTAAATAAGAAGAAGCATGGGATGGGAGCATTGATAAATTAGTTGGTGAGGAAGTTGTAACTCCTCACGCAGAAGATGATGAATAAGAACATGGAACACATGGAGGACAATCAACTCCACATACACCAGCTGTAAGGACACCAACCACAACTCCTAGAACTCATGAACATGGTGAACCATCAAGTGTTGGTGGATGGCAAGGAACAAGATAATAGCTAATCAATGAATCAAATCCTACATTAGCATAATTAAGGAACATAGTTAGAGGTCAGAATACTAGAAGTTTAAGAGAAATGTATGATCAAAATGAAGAAGCAGACCAAGTTTCAAATTTTGAATTTATAGCATGTGATTATGTAGATTTTGATGAGGCTGTTAAAAATGATGTTTGGATAAAAGCAATGGATGAAGAAATTGATGCCATAGAAATAAATAATACTTGGGATCTTGTATATTTTCCTAAACATAGAAGTTGTATTGGTGTCAAATGGATTTATAAGACTAAGTTAAATGCTGATAGTGACGTTGAAAAATATAAAGGAATACTTGTAGCTCAAGGGTTTAGTCAACAACCTGAAATTGATTATAATGATACATTTGCACCTGTAGCTAGACTTGATACGGTAAGGATGGTAATAGATATTGTTTCTCATAATAAATGGTATGTACATCAAATGGATGTAATGTTTGCATTTTTTAATGGATATTTATAAGAAGAGGTTTTTGTGAGACAACCTCCAGAATATGAGGTTGATGGACAAGAAGATAAGGTCTACAGATTAAAGAAATAATTGTATGGATTAAAGAAGGCACCTAGAGTATGGTACAACATAATTGATGGATATTTGAATAGTGAAGCATTCAACAGAAGTCCAAATGAACCAACATTGTATACAAAGGTAAACTAAGAAGGTAAAATACTGATTGTTTGTTTATATGTGGATGATTTGATATTCACTAGAGATCTTTCTCTAGATGAGTTCAAGAAAGAAATGAAAACAAAATTTGAGATAACTGATTTAGGAATGATGAAATATTTCCTTGGTATTGAAGTAATTTAATCTAAAGATGGTATTTTTATATCTCAAACTAAGTATGAAAATGATGTATTGAAAAGATTCAGAATGTTGAAATGTAAGCCAACTGCAACTCCAATTGCAACTGGCACAAAACTCGGTAAGGATGATGATGGGTCAAGAGTGGATTTAACGATGTATAAGAGACTCGTTGGATGTCTCATGTACTTAACTAAAACAAGACCTAATATAATGTTTGCAGTATGTTTGATTTAAATATTTATGGAATTGCCAAAGAATACCCACTGGCAAGCTGGAAAGAGGATTTTAAGATATATTGCCGGAACAACAAATTTTGGTATCCAGTATACATCAGATTCAAATTTTAAATTGATTGTATATACTGACATTGATTTTGCAGGTTCTATAGATGATAGAAAGATCACATTTGGATATGTGTTCAGTTTTAGATCGGGATCAGTAGCATGGGAATCAAAGAAGCAGCCCACAGTGACACTATCCTCTCCTGAGGCATGGTATGTTGCAACAACAACAACTGCATGTCAAACTTTTTGGATGAGAAGAACTCTTTCCGAGTTACAACATGAATAGAATGAACCAACTCAAATTTTTTGTGACAATAAATCAGCTATTGCACTATCAAAAAATCATGTCTTTCACAAAAGAAGTAAACAAATTTATACAAGATATCATTTTATCTGAGAACTGATAAATAACAATGAAATCAGTGTGGAATTTTGCACATCAGGAAATCAGTTTGCATATTTATTTACAAAACATTGGGAAAATATTTGTTTGAAANGATGTTGAAATTCAGTAATTACTACACCGATGGCTTCAACAATTTTGAAGAGGCAACACTGTCCACACTTCAACTGCCTCAATTTTGAAGAGATGCAGCACCGCCACACCACCTCACCACCTGACAAACAACAGAATATTTAAAATATGAAAAACCACTTTAAATATGCCACCAAAGCAGATTTGAATTTTGAAGAGGCAACGCAATTTTTATTCTTTCAGACTGTAATAGAGCATTAACAGAGAATTCTGTTTTTGTATTCTGAAAGGACAATTAACATTTAATGATTGACTTAGACAAAATCATATATATACCTAGCTGGTAATCATGTTTTGTACACTGAAAATACACAACAGAGAGTAATAGAGACTGAGATATAGATTAATACACAGAGTTAAACCACTGAATTTTATTCTATAATTTCCTGTGTTTTACTTTGTTTTTGAAAAACTTAGTTTTATTTTTTTAATGTCAGTTTGCTGTAGCAGGTGGATTTTATTTGTGTGAATGTTTTTTCTTATTTTAGTAGAACGTTCATGTTAAGTTTTTGGATGCATGGGTCATCAGAAACTTATTAAATAGTGAGTTATGAGTGTGTTGTAGGAGACGTCAGCACTCACAACTAGCTGAGACAGTCGTGTAGAGTGTTGCTAGATGTAACAACTGACTGCAACATCATCTGAAGGATACTGTAAGCTGTAATATCCAAGCAGTTGCAATCCTATAGGTGTTGAGTTGATTTTGTGAGATCTATCAGTGAGTCACAACCAACTATGATAGAAAGGTTGTACATTCCTTTATGTTGTACGTGAATTTTTATTGTCGTTGAAGCAAACAGAGGCACTCCACTGCCTTCCCCACAGGTGGGAGTGATGGTGTTTAATTCCTTTGTATAGAACGAGCCACCAAAATTACCTCAACTTACCTTTGTGAAGCTACCTTGAGTATCCATAAATGTGTATGATCCCTATCAATTCTCTATGCTCTCCTTTGACTCAATTTTAACACACAGTATTCTATTCTTGTTACATCTGATACCAGAGCAATGTATAGTTTATCCTGTAATACATCAATAGTCCACCATAAATAGTTATTTCATATATTGTAATACTTCAATAGTCCACCATCAATAGTTATTTCATCTCTAGCCTTTTGAAGTTGATTCTGCTAGAGAAACCTTTGATGACCTCCCCATCACAAGATATTCTAAAGAAATAGACTGATGATGTTCATTATAGCAGTAAATATAGTCTCCTGAGACCAAGCATCTCTTGGGAGAAGAGGTTACTCTGAATCAAGGATCTAAGTTCAAGACACTATGAAGCAAGGGTTGAAAAGAGTTTAGTGTAGACATTGGATTTTGTTGTTCATTCTCTGCGTACATTTAGTGCTTTCATTTGCAATTATCTCCTTTTATACATAGTACCTTAATTTTTCTCCATCGCTTAAGTGACTATCGAAATGGTGGTAGACAAAATGCACCTGGCTTTATATTTGACTTAGAAACTCTTTGGGAATATCAATCTTGTAGAGAATTATTCCATAGAACAGGTTGGAATGAGTTTCTCTCTCTGTTTCAAGGGAATGATGAAGAACTTACCCTAAAATTCTACCTAGAGTTTGATGGGAGGATTTCTCATTTGGTTTCTTTGGTATTTCAAGTCACCAAAGCCACCATTTCCCAAGCTACCCGACTTCCTCGCAGTGGGGTGTGATGGTTAAAAAATCATTGTGTTAAAAAAGAAGCCTATACTCACTGTCTTCAAGGAAGAATTCAAATATATGGATGTCTCCAAGAAATTTTAAAAAATTTGTCTGCAAGATGCTTGGTTAGATCCTCCAATCATGATCTAAAATCTCATTATATGTGAAGGCCTATATTATACTATATATCCTTACCATCTTCACATCTTACTTCATTTTTAGTGTGGGGTATATATAAATTTTCCTTATTATTTTTGGAAAAAATTGGACTGCATAGCTTCCCAAGCCTAACAAAACATTCAAAAACCTAATCACAGTTCTTAGAAAGTGAGAAGAAAATTCTTTGTTTAGACCTTTCATCCAATGCAACACCCAAATCATGAAAATAAGAAAATAGACCATCATCTTATCAGCAACATCTAAATTTGTTTTGGTCTACTCTCATGAAGAACAAGCAATGGGGGAATTGAGATAAAAGAACATTCAAATCTCTTCTTCAATACGATACTCCTAGTTGATGGGATACTTCTAATGTTGACGCCCAATGCACTCCTAAGGACTACAATTTTGCATTTTTTTCATGAGTCCATTCATGTGGATTAAACTGCTAAAATTTCTACTCTACAAGGAGCATCTTCCAATCCAATAGTTGTTGTTAATATCAATTATTTCCAAAGGAAAAATAAAAATTTCAATGCTTAGCTCCAAGAATGCATTGTCTTAGATTGTTATATTAAAATTGAGAAAGATATGCTTAAACCGAGAATTCCAAGCTGCAAAATAAAAACAATAGGGTAATTCAAAATAATCGAAATCTCCATAGATTGTTAAAGAAGTGTCATAAAGAAAATAGAGAGAAAATTTCCTCTAAGAAATATTTTAATAAGAAATTGAAAAAGGTATAGAAACAATCCTCATATTCTAGACCATTTGTGGATTGTTTCTATGCACAACATAGATTCATATTAACTTGGGATGTCTTAGACTCTTAAGCACCAATCTATTTGCATATCAATTTCTTTTGATCCCTTTTGAAGTTTGGTAGATTTGGAGTTGAGATGGACCTATTGTGTTCCACATTTTTTTACATAACATGTCTACCTTTCCACATAGCTTTGGAACTTCTAAGCTACCATGAGTAATGTATAGTATAGTGTATACACTACTTCGTATGTGCATTTTAATTCTTGATAACTGACACAACCATGGTCAATACATTCATTGTACCCATCCTTGAAAAAATGTATATTGGTGCATCTATTATTTTGGGTTCCCTGGCTGACAACAACCTCAATGACCACCCTCAAGCTAAGATGGTTGGTTCTTATAAATTTTACTTAATATTATATATTATTAGAACATAGTAAATGTGAAATTAATAAAATAAGAATAAATTTACATGATGGGGAAGGTCATTAGTAATAAAGTGGTAATGTTTAGTCACTAAGAAGGAAAACGATAAGAAAGTAACATGACAATGCTACTGAATAAGACACATTACATTAAAGGTGACACCTTGTCTCTCTTGTTTTCCAATATCAACAATTTATTTGTCTAGTGTCAATCCATAAGACTTACGGATTGTTAATTCCTAAGCAAGTCTCAAGGTAGTTGTTGAGTTTTAACTCTTTCAATAGGTGTAAGAGGAATGATCCGAGGGAAAGCTTCATCCCATGGAAATCTCACACAATTATCAAATATTACTAAAACATATTGGGAGGTTCTGGGGCTATATTTCACACAATTTGTTCATCAATTCCAAGAGAACCATTGACAATTCTTGTCGTAGTATATAAGTTTGAATCATCACTCTAGCTCCAATTGCAATAAGCAACTCAATTTCTATTTGTCCAGTTTCAGTACATGTGACTACTACTATATAGAGCTGTATAAAATTATAAATTTTATGTACTTTGCATTTCATGATAGATCCTCATTGGATATTTTGAGGACAACCAAAATTTCATTATAATTTATTTCTTACCACTTTCCTTATGCCAAATAAGTTGGCTTATGCAGTATTTCCCTCACCATATTATTAGAAAATTTATGTGCATTAGAAGCGTTGTTGATCAGTGTTTTCCTGTTAAACTAGAATACTGCAAAGCTATCACGGTTTTTCAAAAAGGAATATGCTACTAGTTGTTGGCTGGAATGGATATTTTGTGTATTATTCTCTTTGTGCATTAAACTCTATACCTTTTGACAAGTCTCATAGTCCAGTAAATGTTGCAATATTTTGGGTCATCTTCCCTATTTTTGACATAGCTCTCTATTTTTTCACGGAATCGAGTCAAATGTTTGATTTTTTCAACATTGGAATACTAAATATCTCACATGATTATTTCAAACATAGGATATTTGATGTTGATTTTATGGATCTCATCCCACAAATCATTATGATAAAATTTTATTTTATTAAATTTCTCATCCCAGTGAACGAAATCACCAGACTTGTGTTCTTGCTTACTTTTCTACTGTGTATTTGTAGGCAAAAAATTCTCGACAAGGATGAGAAATTTTCACAATAGGAGCTGCAAAATATCAAATTGATGATACATAACAACCTATATAAATACATTAGCAAATTTCTTGAGGGGCGTGAGTACTTTGAAGAGTAAATCTTAGTAGATATGAGATGTCGCAATGTACATGAGTAACCCTTTGCTCAAGGTATTCTATTAGAATCCTATCACATACCTTCATTTTAATTGATATTCTGCGTTTTTTTGCGGCGGCTCAATGAATTTTTACATAGATAATTCCATTTTATAAATGATATAATCAATAATATGTTAAACATTGAATGATATGCTGTTTTCATAGTCTGTATTGAAAGTTTTCTTGGTGCATTTCTATTTTCTTAATATGATCTGTAGGTAGATTGTTTGATCCAGTTCTAGGTTTTCCTTGTTTCATTCTTTCTATTAGCTGTGAAATAATGATGACACCCTTGAGCTTTTAGGTATTATTTTTATTAATGATGTATAAAAAGACTTATTTGTCAAAGAGTTCCTTGGTGACACATAATCATGTAAGAAAGTTGCACAACAAGAAGGACCCCTAGCATGACATTGTAGGGAGGAAACTCAAATTTGAAATGACTTGTCACTGGAGAAATATGGAAGAAGAGGAAATTGAAAAGAACAGTTTGAGGTGCTCTCCAAAATATTGTAGGAAGTTACGAGTCTCAAATAATTTTCCCTGCAGCTTGAGATGCAACACTTTCCATTGCAATTTCCAAGTTGTCATACAATATATGTGTAGTCTTTTGTTTTTTACTGAAACAAGTATATGTTTTAATTAAAAAGATGTGGCGCTCTTTGGACATGGCACAAGTAGGCTCAAGTTTTCATGGGGTAAAGAAGCTATCCTCAAAATAAACAACTAAGATCATATTTATCCCTCATCCTAATGAGTATTATAGATGGGGCAGGAACATTTCCTCTTCATTACAATTTCCTTTCTTTTCCCATGAAGTACTTAGTGCCATTGACAACCCTTTATATGAGAAAGACATCATTATCATTGAAACAAAGCATGCCATGTTATAAATGCTAATATCAATCATATCTTCAGGTCTGATATATATATAAGGCATACATTGGGATAACTACACAATACACTTTCTGACAGTCATATACCTTAACACGTTTTCTAATCATTGTCACAGTGATTCAAATTGGTACATTGAATTCAAATCAAGATTCTAACTTGTTTATTGATGTATATGTTGTTGTCACTATCATTTGCAAAGGGCATAGAAGAAACATATTTTTTTGATTGCTTGGAGCATACTAAAATCATTTGAAAGATTTGTCATATTGATATGTGTTCAACCATAAATATGATAACCATATCGAGATATTGAAGTTAATGCATTTATCCTTAAAGACAAGAATCGTCACCTATATTTGAACACATTACTGATATACACATTTGTATGTATTTGTGTATATATTTACATATCTATTTATTAGCTAACTTCTTTGTTATTTGCCAAGTGTAGGTTGCTTGTCACTTGTTTCGTTGGATGTAAGTAATAGCCTATGCATATTACTATGAGCATGCTTTGAAAAATGGCATTCTCAACATCTAAAGATATAATGAGCCTGGGATCATGATTTATATGCTTCCCAAGAAGCTGGAATTTCTAAGATTGTTTTATTTAGTTAAAATGCTAATAAAACAACCTAAAATTTCCTTTACTATTCAGATAGGGAAAACCAAGGTTTTCCTCAGGGTGGGTCAAATGGATGAATTAGATGTTAGAAGAAATGAGGTATTGGGAAATTCGGCAAAAAATATTCAGTGCAAAGTTCATTCACAATTGATTGGAAAGAATTTCTTGCTTTGTGTAATGCTTCCATTGATCTTCAGGCCTCATGGAGAGGCATTTCATGTTCATGTATTTGTAGGTATGTTGGTTCTAAATCTTTATGCATTTTGAGTACACCTGCTGTTGTTGGAATTGTTTCTTTTTGCCATGTTAAATCTTGTGAAGTTAGTATGTACACTTTTCCAGTTTTTTTTTTCTCTTTTTAGTGAGCAACAAAATTTAGTGCTTAACAGGTGTTGTTTGTAGGTAACCTTACTTGCAAGATTTATAACAACATGAGGAGGGAGGTTGCTGCAGTGCGGATACAGTAGCACATGCGCAGATATAAAGCTCAGAAAGCTCAGAAGCGCATGCGGTGCAGATACAGAAGCATGTGTGCATATAGAAAGCTGAGAAAGTGGGCCATTGAGTATGATGAAGCTGTTGCTGAGGCTTTTCCATTGAGTATGAAGAGCCTGTTGTTGAGGGTTTCAAGCTGCTAAGTATGGTTTTGAAGCTTCCACAGGATCTAAGTATGGATTAGTAGCCAAGTACAAGTGGAATAGTTTAGACATTGTAATATTTTGAAAAGTCATTGATGTACTAGATGATTTTCATGGAAAGTTATATGGAGATAGGTTTTGAGAAAACTCTTATTTATTGTAATACTCGAAATTTCATATAATATAATTTGCGCGGTTTAAAACTTATATGGTTGTACTTTTTATTATTTATAAGTGTTGTAAATAACTAATTAATGGGACATTGCATAATTCACATGTGTATTAGATGATGATAAATAATGTATGATTATTTTTTAATTTAAACATAATATTATATTAAAAATATATATTGATTAATAATGGACACCATTAAAACTACTAAAGTATAATAACCACACATAAAACGACTAAAAATGACTAAATTAGTGACCAATAAATGAGATTAATGACCAAAAATTGAGAGATAGGTGACAAAAAATAAGATATAAATGAACAAAAAAATGACCAAATTCGCATATCAATGACCAAAAAATAGTTTTGGTGGCTAATTTATGGTCTTTTCTTACGCGACCAAATTTGGTCATATTCTAGTTTGTCATGTGGTCATTAATTTGGTCATAAATGTGGTCATATATTTGGTCATGGATTCAAATATATGACCAAATTAATCACCAAATATATGACCAAATTAATGACCAAATGACAAGCTATAAATGACCAATATTTGTCACATAATAAAAGACCGTAAAATATGCACCAGCGATCGCCAAACAAATAGTGGTCATTGATATGCAGATTTCGGTCATTTTTTTGGTCACTAATCTCTCATTTTCTAGTAGTGCATAGCGTGTTGATAGTAGAAGAGTAGGAAAAAATTTAGGATGTCTTAACAAGACCACCTAGAAAGAAGATGGCCATGGATTTCCCAACTTCTCCGCCACGCCGGATTACATCCATGCATAGTTCAAGAAGGGAAGCAGAGGCAGAAGCTATCCCATCGATGAAGGGAGGGGAGGACTCCACATTGTAGAAGGAAAAAATAGTAGATGATATCCCGGACTATGTACCAATGCAGAATCCAGATGCACCGGTGGTTCACATTAGAAAGAATTAGAAGTACAACATCAAGAAGTTGACAACAAGAAAGGGGGTGCATGTTACAATGAGCATAGTTATGTAGCTACAGAAGCTATAGTATAATGATCATAAAATTTTGGCATACCTAGAATGCATCAAGGAGACATACCAACATCAAGCACACAACGAAAAGGGTCCTGTCACTAGAGAACCAGTGAAATGGGTATTGGGGTTCCATAGGTCGAGGCTGCTGGCCATCACCCACATGCCACATTTTAGGTGTTCGATGGAGGTTAATGTCTGGATGAAGTAGTTGATTTCATGCTTCCATGGAGTTTGTCTATGGTTGGACACAAAAGTAACTATCATGGTCGACCTGATCTCACAGATCACTGACTTTCCCAAGGAAGATGTCGATCCATCCTGATATTTTCGAGGGAAGGACAATGATAAAAGGTTGGTTGCAATGCTAAATAATAATTACTATGTAGTACGCAAAAAGAGAGTGTATGTCATTATCACCATTAATGACAAGGGAATCCACCTCACAATGAAGATAATGGTTATTAAAATAGTGTGCAATAATAGGTTGAACTAGTACACATCAAGATTTATCGCCTACGCAGAGTAATTTGCAACAGGAGTTTAGATAAATTGGGCCCTATTTTTGTCGAACCAATTAATGGAAAACGTCGTATTGGTGTAAGAGGGAAGATGACCCTTAACCTAGTCATGGTTACTAATACTGATCACACTTATGGGTTGGATGGAACCAAGGTATTATCAAGGCATGGATGTTGAATATATCAAAACATTCATAGGAGTGTGGTATAAAATCTATGGGTGCTCATTGACAAGGTGATCCAGACAGATAGAAATGTCCAGTTCTACTTATATTTGGATGGACTCTGGTAGGCGACATGAAACATCTTGTGTCTCACAAATGAGGTTGCGACCAAGTAAATGAGGCTTGCACGATTTGCAATAGGCTTGCATGCGATCCAAATCCAAGCAAGGCATGATGCAGAGAATCAATGGTTAAAAACATAGTGCAAGTTTATCAACGAAGAGATAAACGCCATCATTGATGAATGATCACTAGAATGGAACGTTCTAGTTAGCATTGATGCACTTTTGAACACAGAAGAGGTATTTCCACCAAACATTCCAATTGAGTAGGAGAAGGAAAAGGATTTTGACGAGGATTCATGAGAGGAATCATTAGCATATATGACATATTCAGATCTAGAGAAGCAACATGAGGAGACGCGAAATAAGTGTAGGTTTGAAACAGGATAATGAAGCAGTACAACGAATATTTAATATGATTAGGTAAGCATGATATTGGTTTCAGTTACCACAGTGACTAGTTAGAGTCAAGCGAAGGTAAAGAAACATGCTACGGAATATTTTAACCATGTGAAGGGGTTGTTGCAATCCATGAAGAACACCATACTAGAGACAAGGGTACCGAAAATAGATATGCTGGAAAGGGAATCCAAAGTAAGTGTTGGAAATAAAGTGTGGATGATTGAGATGTCTTTGTTAAGTTTATCTGAGTTATGTTTCTACTGCAAATAATGATAAGCAGATATCATGAATGCTATGTGTAAACCCATGGATCTCTAAGTAATACTATGTTAGAGTAAGGAATAGTTCACAAATCCTCTTCCTTTTGTGGAAACATGGTTCCTGCAGCCCTCCCTCAAACATCTTGAGTGAGACTACTTCTACTTTGCAGGTGTTGCTGGATAGGGTTTTACCTGTTTGCGTCAATTTTTAGGGAGATTTCATCGATGGGTGTTAACAAATATGTGTAGTGAATCCATATCGATTAACATGTGTCAACATGAATCTAAGTAAGGAGGAAAAAGAGAACCACCCCCTTTTCAACATCTTGTACATTGAAGGACCAATTGGCCCTTACTATCGTTGTAGTAACTATGCTCCCTAAAAGGCTATACACTGTGGAGAATTTATGCAACATTTTACAATGAATCGCACTGATAAGTCTGTGATTAAGTCTATGCATTATCCAAGGTAATAAATGATATTAAATTTCATTTTGATTACACTACATTTGAGAGTATTCGACATGCTACACTATTTTTTTGTGGTGCTTAAAAATAATGTTCCATTTGTGACCTCACAACCCATAGGTTGCAACATGATGCAAGTAGAATAATGTCTCACTCTAGTAATATTTAGGTGGAAGTGCTAAAGAAAAGTATCCCTTTTATAGATTTTTTCCCTTCGAATGAATAGAGTTATCACTCCCTTAGAACTTTGGGAGGAGGATGGGAACATTGGTCCTTTCTCATCCTATTCTAATTAGGCTAGTGCTTCATCACAAATTTTAAAATTGATTAAGGAGGATAAGGAGCAGTCACACTTTCTCACACTTTCAAGGTTATCCAACGATGAGGTGTAAAGAGGTGGATAAGAAGCATGGGCCTTTTCTCAAACCCTTGGTATTTGAGTGAGAAACTCGTATTTTACCTAATTCATCATTTGTCACGCTTTATTTAGAAATTTAATATCTCATTACGCCAAATTATTCTTAGAGGAATGCATTAGATACAATCATATACACATTATCTAATTAGTCATTTGTCACACTTTTGAAATTTCAGTCAGGAGGATATGATTCATTGGCCCTTTCTCAAACTTTCATTTATATCCAATTATGGAGAGCATGGAGGTGGAGAAGAAGGATGGGCTCTACAAATATTTGGGTGGAATAGTTAAGGAGTGGTATCCCTTTCCCAAAATTGTTCCCTTTCAATGAATATTGTTAGAAATCCCTTAGACCTTTGGGAGGAGTAGTAGGAACATTGGCCCTTTTTTATCCTATTCTAATTATGTTGGTGATTCATCACAATTTTAAAAAATGATTGAGGAGAAGGAGAAGTGGCACTATCTCACACTTTCATGGTTATCTAGTGATGAGGATAAGGGGGTGGAGAAAAATAATGGGCCTTGGCTCAAGCCGTTGGTCTTTGATTCATCAACTACAACTTATTTAATTAGTCCTTTGTCACACTTTATTTTGGCATTTAATATCTCATTATGAAAAATATTTTTCAAAGGAACAGATCAGATCCACCAATATAAACAAATCTTCTAATTAGTCATTTCTCACACTTTTGAAATTTTTGTGAGGAGAAGAAGGATCACTGGCCCTTTCTCACACTTTAATTCATATCCAATGATGTAGATCATGGAGGTGGAGAAGAATGATGGGAAGCTCGCATTCTCTATATATATTGTAATCTTTGGGTGGAGAAATGGCCCTTTCCTAGATTTAATCCCTTCGAATGAATGTCATTAGCACTCTTAGACCCTTGAAAGGAGAAGTAGGAACAATGGCCCTTTGTCATCCTATTCTAATTAGGCTTGTGCTTCATCACACTTTTCAAAATTGATTGAGGAGTAGGAGTGTAAGTTTCTCACACTTTCATGATTAGCCAACGATGAAGAGAAAGGAGGTGGAGAAGAAGCACGGGCCTTGGATCAAGCCCTTGGTATTTTAGTGAGCAACTCATAATTTTTCTAATTAGTCATTTGTCACATTTTATTTTGGAATTTAATATCTCGCTCTGCCAAATAATTCTGAAAGGAACGCATCATAGCTACTCATACAAACAAATTCTCTAATTATTCATTTCCATAATTTGTAAATTTTAATGAGGAGGAGATGGATCACTGACCCTTTCTCGCACTTGCATTGACAACCAATGATTGGGAGCATGGAGGCGGAGAAGAAGGATGGGAAACACGCACAATATATTGCTATAGTAATATTTGGGTGGAAGGGTTAAGGAGTAGTATCCCTTTTCCATACTTGTTCCCTTCGAATAAATAGCACTAGCACTCCCTTAGACATTTTGGAGGAGGAGTGGGAAAATTGTCCCTTTATCATCCTATTATAATTAGGTTAGTGCTTCATCACACTTTTCAAAATTGACTGAGGAGAAGGAGAAGTGGAATTTTCTCAAACTTTCATGGTTAGCCAATGATGAGGATCAAGGAGATTGATAAGAAGTGTGGGCCTTGGATCGATACCTTGGTCTTTGAGTGAGTAACTCGCAATTTATCTAATTAATCATCTATCATGATTTCTTTTGGAATTTAATATCTCATTATACCAAATAATTTTTAGAGGAAAACATTAGAGCTAATTTTATAAACAAATTATCTAATAAGTCATTTCTCACACTTTTGAAATTTAAGAAGGAGATGGAGCATTGGCCCTTTCTCATACTTTCATTGATATACAATGATGGGGAGCATCTAGTTGGAGAATAAAAATGGGAATCTTGCACATTCTCTATCTCTAGTAACCTTTGGGTGGAAGGGTTAAGGAGTAGAATCAATTTCCTAAACATTTTCCCTTCAAATGAATAGCATTAGCACTCCCTTATACTGTTGGGATGAGGAGTGGGAACATTGGCCATTTATCATCCTATTCTAATTAGTCTGGTGCATCATCACACTTTTCAAAATAAATTGAGGAGGAGAAGGAGCAGTGAGACTTTCTCATGGTTTCATGGTTACCCAATGATGAGGAGAAAGGAGTTGGAGAAGAAGAATGGGTGTGGCTCAAGCCCTTTTTATTTGAGTGAGAAACTTGTAATTTATCTAATTATTCATTTTCACACATTATTTTGGAATTTAATACCTTGTTATTCCAAATAATTCTCAAAGGAACACATAATATCTAGCTATATAAACAAATTCTCTAATTAGTCATTTGTCACACTTTTGGAATTTCAATGAGGAGATAAAGAACTGGCCCTTTCTCACACCTTCATTGATATCCAATAATGGGAACATGGAGTTGGAGAAGAAGGATGGCCATATTTCAATTTATATAGATCTTGTAATCTTTGGGTGGAAAGGTTAACGAGCAGTATCACTTTCCCATGCTTGTTCCCTTTGAATGGATATTGTTAGCAGAACCTTAGACTTTAGGAGGAGGAGTGGAAACATTGGCACTTTCTCATCCTATTATAATTAGGTTGGTGCTTCATCACAATTTTCAAAATTGATTAAGGAGGAGAAGGAGCAGTGGCACTTTCTCACACTTTCATGGTTATCCATTGATGAGGAGCAAGGAGGTGGAGAAGAATCATGGGCCTTGGCTCAATACCCTGGTCTTTGTGTGAGGAACTTGAAATTTATCTAATTAGTCATTTGTCACACTTTATTTTGGAATTTAATATTGCATTATGCCAAATAATTATGAGAGGGACACACCAAATATAATCATATGAAAAGTTTTCTAATTAGTTTTTTGTCACACTTTTGAAATTTTAGTGAAGATTAAATGGAGTACTGACCCTTCCTCACACTTTCATTTATATCCAATGAGAGGGAGCATGGAGGTGGATAAGAAGGATAGGAAACTCACACTTTCTCTCTCTCTAGTAATATTTGGGTGGAAGGGTTAAGGAGCCGTTTCCCTTTCCTAGTCTTGTTCCCTTGGAATGAATAGCAAGGTAGTCTCTAATATATAAATGAAAAATTCTTCACTTCTCTCCTGCCAAGTTCATTTGTAAAAGTTAGAATCAGAGTATCAATGCTTTATAAAATTTCCAACTTAATCATCGTCATTGATTCATGATTTTTGGTAAAATGAACTCGGAATCAGTAATTCAATATGTAAAAAATAAGACTGTTCTGACTTTTGACTACTTATTTTTATTGAATGAATATTTTTCTTATACTTTGTTGATGATTCAAAGAATCTGTCTTGGGTTTTGAAATTTTCAAATTTTATTTAAGTAAGAAAACAATTTAAGAAACTATGAGTGTAAATAGATTAAAAAATGCGTAACTATAAGGGGGTACCATATTTATCAAATGGGATCATTGCGGATACAAGAGATCACTATCCCTTTTCTACACTTGTTCTATTCGAAGGATTAGTGTCGACACTCCCTTAGACTTACAAAAGGAGGAGTGGGAATATTTTCCCTTTCTTATTGTGTTTTAATCAGATTGGCACTTCAACAAACTTTTGAAATTTTTGTAAGGAGGAGAAGGAGCACTGGAACTTTCTCACACTCTCATGGTTATCTAGTGATGAGGTGTGAGGAGGTAAAGAAGAAATATGGGCCCCTGGTTTGAACCTTATTCCTTGGTTCAACATTTTTTTTGGACGATGTGTTAAAGTGCATTATCCTTTTCCTAGACATGTTCCTTTAGAATGAGTAGTATAGCAACTCCCTTATATTTTTTTTTCTATTGTGGGAACATTGTCCATTTCTCACGTTATTAAAATTAGTTTGATATTCATCACACTTCTGAAATTTGAGTAAGGAGGAGAAGGAGCACTAGCCCTTTATCATACTTCTAGAATTTTATTGAGGAGGATAATTAAAACTCACAATTTAATACTATTTCATGTTTTTTCAATGATCGGGAGTGAGGAGTGTTAGGATTAATTAATCCTCCTTTGTCCGACATAGTATATTTGTTCTATTTTACAAACTTAGGGGGTAATTATTACTACACTAGAGTGTGGGGGAAACACATAGAGGTTATATTCCACTTACTTAATGTGCATGCATGAGTTTATGTCCCTATAAGACTAATCCCTACTTTATAGGAGCACATTCTGAGTGCCACCAACAAGCTCCATTTGTTGGTCATGGTTGGTAAGCATTTATGTTGAGTCAAACTCTAATTACAATCAGTTAGATCATTTTCAATTATCCTAGTTCTAGGTTTTCATGCATGAAGGGAAAGTGGTTCCTTTCTCCCACCTACCTCATTAGTTAATTGATTATAGACTGATTTATACATCTAGATTTAGACTAGTCAGTTCTAGTAGTGATTTAGACACACTGTGTTAGCGAATTGCTTAGGTTTAGTTGGTAGATTCGATTCCTATCCACATGATTCAAATTCTACTTATTGTAACACCATTGTATTATAGATTAATGGATGCAAATTAATGTTCTGATTAACTGATCGATTCTTGTCAGTTTTATCTAAAATTTGTGGAATGAAATAACTTGTTTAGTGTACATTTTCTTTGATTATTCCACTGCATAATTTCCCTTATTAATTTCTCTCATTTGCATGTAGATTAATGGTTCACAAATTTTACATGGTATCTGAGCCTTGCTTAGGATAGAAACAAGTCTTATCTGATCTCCATTGTACACCAGAAGTAGTTGAGTATCCACATAAATCTTGGAATCATATAATTTCTCCCTCTGGATTCTATCCAGGTTTGAAGGACTCTAAGAAAGTTTACATGTCGAGGTGGAAAGGTTTGAAATGACACATGATTGCGAATTGAATTGGTTTTTTAATTTTATTTGTAGGTACCTACGTAGATTCTTTAGGAATTGACTGATCAACATACAGAAAGATGGATTCTTCATCTCTCGTACCCCGAATCTTTACACCCTTCAACTACACTGATTGGAGGGAATATGCAGGTAGCCTTGCGTAATATTGGTATGTTTAGGATGAAAATGGGAAGAGAAACCGAGCCCCAACAGTATGTTGAGAAGAACAAATTTTTGAATCGACTTTATGAAGCCTTCACCTTCATTTGCACTCATATCTCTTGAGATAGTTTATTCCATATTAAGAGACTAAGGATTTTGAAGTAATATTGGGATAAGCTTGAGTCTTTGTTTAGAAAACAAGATGAGCTTCGAGGGCATATTTTGGAAAATGAGCTCATTTATCTACAACTTAGCAGTTTTGAATCTATTCAACAATTCTTTACAAAATACAAGTCGCTAGTACTACAATGCAAAGAATGTGGATTAGAGAGGAAAGATGAGAAACTTGTGCTGTCAGTGCTGAGCAGTATTGGCTCAGAGTACTCAGTCTTTGTCTCTACATTTCATTCTGAAATATCTTCCATCCCTAATAGGAATATTCCTTCTCTAGACGCTTTTGTTGCATCCTTAATACAAGAGAAATATAAATTAGTACAAATGAGAGTGATTTATACTTCTAAGAATCAAGAACTCTTAGTGACAAGATCAAACAATGCACAAGAAAGAGGGAAGCACAAAGGGAAGGAGACAAAAAAAATGATTTGAGGCAAAGGAGAATCAACAATCTTCTTATGGCTCCTTCCTTTAGGCTCAACTCCTAATGAAGCCAAGCGGGGTAGACCCTATTAAGTTACTAAGGAAAAATTATTTAGTATGGTGATGTTAAACTGGATGAGTTACATAGGAGTTTGAAATTTANAATAAAATAGCCAGTGCCTTAAAATGGAGTCATAAAATAATCAATGTACTTGCATGTCCTTGGAGTGAATGTTTTGTGATTGCCTCTTGGTATGTTTTAAGTTAATGTGAAATATGAGTTGATTAAAATTAGGTAAGGGGGGCACTCCAGATATACCCGAGAGTACTTGGAATATGTCCAAAACTAAACCTTCATGGCTACCCATAAGGAATATGTCGGCTGAATGGAGTCTTTGAGACTGTTGTTCATAATGCACCCAAGGGTGTAACAGAGACTGGTGCCTTGAGGTCACTTTTCAAGAGTTCCCGCTTCCTTTGGGTATTTTTCCATCGCTATGGTTTGATCAAGGCGTTGGATTTTCACATGATGGTGGTTGACTAGGGAAGGTGAAGACTAATTAAACTAGTCACTCACATTGCTTTTGATGTAGTTTGACTAATCAGATGAACCGCAGCCAAGTACAGAGCCTACACACCGGAGTCTTGTCAATTTTAGTGAGTTTTAAAGGATGTGTTTTCTTAGAAAGAAAAACCATCCAGGAACCTCTTTCGGTCCAAGTGGACCTCAATTGGGGAATCAAGGAGGGGGTTTATTTTATAACAATTACTTACAAAAATTAACGATAAGCAACAAGTAGAAACAAATCACAAGTTTTCTAATTATTCCTACCATGCATCTCTTTTCCCTTGCGGGTCAATCAGGAAGTCGTGGGGTAAGTATTCAAGTTATTTTAATACTGAAATGTGGAATATATGATAAATTAATCAAATCATGTTCTTCTGCATGAATGAAACTAATCTAAAGCAAACAGAAATAAGATAATGTGAAAAATAACAAAAAAGGCGCGAATCCCCCCAGGGGGGGGTGTAGAATGGGCTCTTGTTTCTTATATAGGATGAAACAAAGATCTTACAAATTTCCCAAATTTTAAAATTTACATTCAAAGGGGAACCCCTTGGGGGTTTTTGAATGATCCCAAAGCCACTTTCAAACAGCAGCTTCTCTTCTTTTTGTTATGGCTGATAAAATACAACGAGCATGTTAGAATTAAATATGCCCAAAATCACTTTGAAAGTACCTTTGGTTCAGCCTACTTTAAACCAAACAAAACTAAGTTAAAACTAGCCAAAACGGTGAAAAAGGAACCAGGGAAAGCAAGCTTTCCTTGGTATCTTGGCTTGTTGTTTGGGAAGCCAATGAGATATGCACTGATTGTTAGATTTAATCTTTTTAAAATAGAAACAAAAATATAATGCATGCAACCTATGGATTTTCTTTAAATTGCCATGCAAAATGGACAATTTCCCTGAACTAGATCTAGAATGCTTAATGAAACCTTTTAGAAATGAGATCTAGATTATGAGCTTTAAAATAATAGATCTATGTAATTTTTACTTTAATATGTCAGATCTAAATGATAGCAAAGCTTGTAACCAATGTAACCAAGTAAGATTTGGATTTTTATAAGGAGAAAGAGAGAGAAAGAGTGTTGGAAGCCTTAAAGATCAAACGTGGAGCGTTCCGGTGGAATCTCGAGGGACTATGCCTTTCAGAAATTTTTTTGGAGAAATTGAGGAAGCAAACTAGATAAGCACCCTCTCCAAGCTAGGAACCTACAAATGAATCCAAAGACTTTCCAAAATGCTTGTGATATCTGGTTAATACATAAACAGAGATTTCAAAATAGCATGCATATAAACTTATAAGACATGTTCAATCTAGATCTCTAAACATGCATCAAAAGGAAAGAGATGGCCAATAAACTTATTAAAAAACTCCTTTCCTATCAATATCATAATAAAATTATTATCAATCTTTTTCAATGAATCCACAAACAATTAGCAAATTATGAATATAGATATAGGTTACCTTAGTAAAACATGGCAATGCTCATCCACACACACAATAACATGACACCGTCTTGCCTCCAAAGCTTATCTTTATTTCAAATAAACAATAACAATAGTACAATAGCAACAGCACCTCAATCCCAATTCTAACTTTTGGAAGAGGTAATATGTGCTTTATTTATAGCAAAAACAGGAGATCTAGCCCAGGGGGGCACAAATCCCAAGGAGAGAGAGACTGCAACTAAATGTGGAGTGAATCTGGGCCTAATCTAAGTCTATCTGAGTCTGATCTAAGTCTCACTAAGTGCAACTGTCAATCCGAGAGCTGATCTAACTAGCACCTCAACCTGTTGACTAAAGAATCCACCAAAACTCATCTAAATGAGCCCACATGTGTGGAGGAGAGAGGGAGGACAAAATTCCCAATATTGCATGCTGTGGTGCACTCCCAGATTAGCCCAGATCACCTCCTTCAATCAAGGAATTGTCATATCCAGTCAATCCCAAGCCGATGAGACTGATCTCAGTCAAATCAGAGCAAATCCCAATGATTTAGGATTTGGGGTTTTCTCCATTATTTAATTAATTCATCAATTAAATAATCAATATTTGATTTTTAGGGATTTTTTACCTGAGTGATGGACAAATCACTCAAAACTTAGAAAAAGTGGGTATATGGGTTTACATGGTACTCGTTTCTTGAAAATGAGAACCCCCATTACTGAAACTAATTATTGAGCCCACTTTTATTACAAAACCAAATTTTCCAATTAGACTATTAAAAAATAGCCTAAGTTTTGTGGAAAAATTTAAAAACCTCAAAAATTTAAAATTAAAAAAAAATTAAAAACCTAGGGGGACTTAGACATGTTCATATGAATCAACAATAATTCCTAGCATATTTATACGTTAACACACAGACTCTAATAACCTCAATAGGCATAAATTCCAAGCTGACCACCCTAACTTTGGAGGTATTGAGTGAAAAACTCAGAAATTATCAGTCGTTTGTTCAACAACCAATAATAACCAAGGGAAAAAACACCATGGGCTGATTGGATTGGAAAATAAAGTCTAAGAGAGCGAGTCTTTTACAAACACTATCATGCTAGAACATTTTATTACAACTACCCTATGGGGTATGAGCATGTGATATAGTGCAACAAGCACTTCCCAAAAGCACTTTCGAAGGTCTTCTGAAGTCTGAACAAGTCATGTTTGTCTGGTTCACCAGGATCACTTGATAAAAAACCACTAAGTACAACTTAGGTAGTGACATCTGGATCCAACTACGAGACGTGTGCTCGATATGGTCTTTAAGGCAAGGAGAGGATACGAGAACACTAGAATATCTGGTTTATACACTATGTAAAAACATCTCAACTTGACAAGAAAGCCTTAGTAGCACAAGTTTTATATAAAATCCAAATGAACCATTAAGCTTATTTATTCAAACAAAATAAATGTAGCTAACTAATGAAAGAAAAGTTTTGTTATAGCTAAGTACAAAACATAAATGCAGAGAGTAAATGCTCTCTTTCAAGGAGCTTATTTTCCTACTCTAAGCATGACAAAAAAAGGTTAAGTGTAATCAGAAATCCAATGTAACCACCTAAGCATTTTATTAACATAAATAAAATTTCCTTGTCTTTGGTTACCAGCCAAAGTAAGGATACTTTATTCAGAAAATGAAAACCTACGTGATGATCCGGAAGGGGTGGGATGGATGGGAAATCATAGGCATGAATAATGTCATCAAACTTCTTCCCAAACTGGTAGGTGCTTGCACAAGCTGCTTCTATCCATGACTGGATAGGTTTGATATACAAATCAGAGTGATGAGGCAGATTGACTACACCATCATACTGATCATCAAGGCTTATCGGATGATAACTCATTGCATAATCCCCAAGTGGCTCCAAATCATAAGAAAACTCCATATGTGAAGATGATAGTTGAGACTGATATTTCACTGACTGCATCACATCTGTCTTTTCACAACACTGCTTCTCATTGTCTTCATTATTGATACCTTGGTACGGCTCTGAATGATATGACTTTGCATGATAATATAAGATTTTTGAGTGCTCCACTTCCATACTAGGATTTTCCCAGGTCTCCAGATCCATGCTTCCCTCAATGGAAGTATAGTAGATTGGACTTCCAAAAATTTCTAAATAGACACTCCCCTTGCTGGATATAGCATAGATAGAATTCTTAATAAGATATCCACAAAAATCCCAATAGTCATCGCCACCATCTATGTTAGATGTGATGGATTCCCCATTACTGATATCAAGTTCTGATATCAAGTTCTCTTTGTCTTCATTACTAATACTGATTTATGGATCAGACTGATCATATGGATAAAATGCATTCTCCTTTTCCATATCAAAGTTTCCCAAGGCCACAAGGTCCATGCTCTCCCCTTTAGATATGCCATAGAAAGAAGAATGAACAAAGCCATCAAAAGTTTCTGGTTCATTATTTTCCTCTTTATTCATGTCATAGACTAGATTTTCCATGAATGTCCAAGATTCCTCATCAACATCTCTGTCGGAGATAAGGGAGTCTTCATCACCTGTATCATGCTCCAAGTTATATTTGTCCTCATTTTCATACTCATCTTCTTCAAAGAAAAGGTCACAAGGCAGTAAACCTTACAGACTGTCATCATTATATGGAGAACATGCAGGAGTCCCAACATGCACATTACAGTTTTCATCATAAGTTTCTCTATAAAATTCTACAATGGTTTCATCCTTAGGTTTGTACTGTTTAGCTGGTGACAAAGAGTAGGCCTGGCCTACCATGTATACATGATCAAGCTCGCTTGAATTTGTTTCCTGACTATTGACCTTAGGAAGTCCATGTTCCATGACTTGATTTGCAACATAACAAGTGCTTTCTTGGTGGAATTGTTCATAGGGTCTACACCATGGAATTACTTCTTCTACCATGTTATCTGAGTCTAACTGGTTTGGAATCTTAGGCTCTTGCTGAGGAACTTTCTTTTGATACATCTAATTATGCTTGGGCTGAAAGTTCGTAGGTCCATTATTCCTTTTTATTGTGATTATTCTATTTTGCATATGATTCAATTGTGTAGAATGATTGGCCATTAGTTGGTTTTGAATAGTAACCAAGTTTTTTATCATGTCTGTCACCTTTTCCATGGTATCTTTAGAAGTTCCCTTTCCTTATGATTCAACGGCTTTACCCTTCTCTTTGTTGTAGGAAGTGTTTCCCCTAGTGTAAACTGGAATGTTGGACTTGCCTGAAGATTGCATATTCTTTTCTACTTTGTTGGCCAACTCCGGGGTAGTTTTTAGATCAACCGGTTCTTTATCTCTCAACTGGTACCTTAAGTCACTGGTGAAGGCTTCAATGTAGGATATGAGGATAGAGGCATTTTTTGGCTTGATGTCTCTAGGAAGGTCCGCAACCACATGCATGAATTTACTGTTAAATTCGTCCATGGTTTCATTCTCCATCTTCTTTATGCTATAAGGGCAGCAAGCAAATGTATTGGTTCCTTCTTTTCTCCCCATTTCTTCCTAAAACCATCTTGGAATTCACTAAGAGTTTTATATGAATCATCATCTAGGTCAAGGTACCACTCTTCAGCATCATCTTCTAAGGATGACGCAAAGAGCTTCATTTTGACATCGTCATGGTCATGGGCAGCATCATTGCAATAACTCACCAGGTGCTTTTCAAACTTTCGAAGGTGAGACTTGGGAGTGATGGCATTATTGCCCTGAAATATGGGGAGCTTCTTCATAACATCTTTTGGAATGGCATGGGGACCACCTGCTATCTGAGAAAAGTCAAGGGGTTTGAATAATTCCGTCATTTCTTGAGATTGGTGAACATGACTCTCTACAAATAAGTGATGGATATCTGAGAGGGATTGGTCTCCTAAATATTCAAGGTTTCTACGAGAAGTCTGCCTATTCAATCTTTCCCTAATAACTCTTTCGGGATCAAGGAGAGGATTGAATAATTGATGGTGGTTTCTTCAGGTAGAAATTATTAGAGGGATGTTAGACAGTGGAGTCTCCAGATAAATCGAGTTTTAATTTTTATGTTTTTTAAAGACAAGATCAATCAAATTTTTGTATCTTTTTAGTTGTTTAGAAAAAATTTAAGCTAAGTCATACTCGAGAATAAAAATATTTATCCCTAGCAATGGCACCAAAAAGTGTTGCTGCCTTTCACACACCTAGGGGGAACGTGGAAAAAATATTCAAGCCACTCGATGTGTCCTTGGGGGCAAGTCTCGAGTCAAGGATGTCACCTTGTTCTTGACTCCTCTGTTTAGGCTCAACTCCTAATGAAGCCGAGGGGGGTAGACCCTACTAAGTTACTAAGGAAAAATTGTTTAGTATGGTGATGTTAAACTGAATGAGTTTCTTAGGAGTTTGATATTTAACCATAAACAACCATAGATGACAAGATAAAAAATGAGCACACTAAAGCACAATGTTGAGACACAATATATATATATATATATATATATATATATATATAGAAAGAAAATAGCCAGTGCCTTAAAAAGGAGTCATAAAATAATCAATGTACTTGCATGTGCTTGGAGTGAATGTTTTGTGATTTCCTCTTGGTACGTTTTAAGTTAATGTGAAATATGAGTTGACTAAATTTAGGCGAGGGGGCACTCCAGATATACCCGAGAGTACTTGGAGTATGTCAAAAACTAAACCTTCATGGCTACCTGCAAGGAATATGTGAGCTGAATGGAGTCTCTAAGACTGTTGTTCATAATGCAACCAAAGGTTTAATAGAGATCGAGACCTCGAGGTCACATTTCAGGAGTTCCCGCTTCCTTTGGGTATTTTTCCACTGCTTATGGTTTGATCGAGGAATTGGATTTTTGCCTAATGGTGGTTGATTTGTGAATGTGAAGACTAATTAAAATAGTCACTCACATTTCTTTTGATGCAGCTTGACTGATCGAATGAACCGAATCCAAGTACAGAGCATACACATCGGAGTCTTGTCAATTTTAGTGAGTTTTAAAGGATGTGTTTTCTTAGAAAGAAAAACCCTCTAGGAACCTCTTTTGGTCCAAGTGGATATCAATCAGGGAATCAAGGATGGGGTTGATTTTAGAACAATTAATTATAGAAATTAATGATAAGCAGTAAGCAGGAACAAATCACAAGTTTTCTAACTATTCCTACCACGCATCTCTTTCCCCTTGCGGGTCAATCAGGAAGTCGTGGATAAGTATTCAAGTTACTTTCATACTGAAATGTGGAATATATAATAAATTAATAAAATCATGTTGTTCTGCATCAATGAAACTAATCTAAAGCGAACAGAAATAAGATAATGCGAAAAATAACAAAAAAGGTGTGAATCCCCCTAGGGGGGATGGGGAGAAAAAAATTATTATATTCTGTTATAATATTAGTAAAATGATCTAAATCCTCTTGGTTCTTATATAGGATGAAACCAATATCTTACAACTTTCCCAGAATTTAAAATTTACAGTCAAAGGGGAGCCCCCGGGGGGATTTGAATGATCCCAAAGCCACTTTCAAACAACAGCTTATCTTATTTCTGTTATGCCTGATAAAATATAGAGAGAGTGTTAGAATTAAATATTCCCAAAATAACTTTGAAAGTGTTAGTTTTTCAACATTAAGCTAGCATTATTAGGATCTTTAACTGAGAGAATAATAAGTACAACAATCAAGCATAAAAGACAATGAACACAGTGTTTTTCCTCAGGGAAACCATAGAGGATAAAAACCCGCAAATTCCTTAGAGATAGAATCAGCACCAAAACATTAAAATCCCCAAAATAGTAAGTGATCTCCCAACAGCAATAATCTTCTTCTTGTCTAGCCCCAGTGACTTCTCCTTCCTCAAGTATGCGCTACACTTGAGTGTGTATGAATTGTGTGATAAATAGAGACTCTAGTTCTCTATTTATACTAATCCTGACATGACTAAAACCCTACTAGGGCCAACCTCTACTAGGAGAGTCTAATAACCGTAGTGCCTTGGAATGTTAACTTTTCATATGCTTAGCTAAGACATCAGTATTTCATTTCATTTTCATAACAAAAGCATATACATAGGATAACTGAAAGAAACCGCATCACAAGAACAACAAAGATTTACCCTGGGAAAAACCTAAAGGGAAAAACCCAGCAAAAGCTTCCTTAATATAGATGCCCCAAAAAGGTAAAAGGTAAAACCAACAAGGAGATCAAAAACCTGATCCTCCTCCTTCTCCAGCTACTTCTCTCCTCCACAAGTTCACTACACAAGTGAGTGTGTGTGTCACAAATGAGGAGAGCTACACCTCTATTTATATTCATCCATTCACTTCAATTAACTCATCCGACATGTAGGCTCGAGTTAATCATGTAGGCTCGAGTTACACATGTAGGCTCAAGTAACCACACTGGGGTGCTAATGACCCACCTTTACAATTAGAGGGGACAAACTCATGACTCTTATTAGTTCTTCCGATTAGAAGCATCGGGGTACAATATAATACAACTGGTTCTCCCGGTAGGACCATCGAGGACCACAAAAAAGATACATATAGAATATTCTTTGAAGTTACAATATTTCAACACTCCCCCTTAATGAGAAGGGTATTCTACAACAACATCAACAACAACAATAGTAGGAGAGGACATCATCAACATCATCAGGGTAACACATCTATAAATCATTGGAAGCTCTTCAACATCATATAGTCTTCGTCTTCAATATTCGACGACAGCAACTCTTTAATCAACATTAGCATCTTTTGACCCTTTTGATCAGCAACATCTTCAACACTTTGACCTTTCGATCAGCAACATCTTTCAGCAACATCTTCAGCGACATCTTCAGCACTTTGACCTTTTGATTAGCAACTTCAGCACTTTGACCTTTCGATCAGCAACATCTTCAACACTTAGACCTTTCGATCAGCAGCAACATCTTCAACACTTTGACCTTTCGATCAACAACATCTTTGGCACTTTGACCTTTCGATCAGCAACATCTTCATTAGAGGAAATTTTGGGTCTAAAACGGGCCTTATAAGAAAACATGCCAAAATAAGTTTTTGTGAGTTGGAATTCAAGAACCAATAGAATTTCAATAAAAAAAGTCAACCATAATGGTTGAATTGACATATTTGTCATTAAAAAAAACTACTTTTTTTGTTCGTATTTTCGACATATCTCATTGTGTTTTTACTCAAATTTCGATCGAGAGAGCTCGTTGGATGTGGAATTTGATTCCGCATCCAACGGGTACCCACACTGCATACTTTTGACAGACCCCGCTACCCCAAAAACAAGAAATACCTGAAAAAATGTGATGATGATGTCATCATCACATTTTTTCAGGTA
>LPNX010466671.1:0-24152 GCA_001517045.1 Pseudotsuga menziesii | reverse complement strand
TGATTATAAGTTATTAAAGACTAAAGGTACAGTAATATCCCTCTTTTTCTTGCAGAAACCTGATTCTGTGGCATCCCATAGCTGTTTCGGGTGAGACTGTAACCTGTTCGCAAGTTGTTGCCAAAAGGGCCAACACTATGGGTCTTTTGTTGGTGCGAAGTTAAAGGTATAAAACCCGGGTCTTCCCTAGTGCCAAACACCTAACTGTGTTGCCATACGAAATGTTTTAACTTGAAATTCAATAGGTAAAAGGACTTGTTTTCCATATACTAACTCATAGGGGGTATTTTCGGTAGTATTTCTCAATGTTATCCTATAGGCCCATAAAGCCTCTTGAAGTCTATCCACTCAATCCTTATGATGTAAGTGAATGGTCTTGGTTTTAGAATAATTAACCCATAGTTACCTACCTTACACATTAATTAAATCATTTTTGTCTGATTACCTAGTCTCCTAGATTCCACTCTATGCTAGTTGCCTTCTACATGTCCTAGAAGTCAACACTTGCTAAAACTGAGTCATGGAGCACTTAGGAAACCTCCTGGAAACCATATTTAGCATGTTTTCTTTATTCAAAATCCTCCAAAGTGCATATCTATTTTTTTGAAAAGCTGCATGTTTTATTGAGAACTAAGGCAAAAGGAAAAGCTAGACTAGGTGTTGTTGACTTTTTTTTCCCACATCATCCTCCCTCCTTTTCTCCTAATAAAAGCATGTATGAGTTGTCTTTCCATCCCTCATTAGCTTTCCTACTTGACTTAGCCATATTGTGAGCATCTTGGTGGATTTGGAAACTGCTTTATGCACCTATGGGGGATTTGACTAGATTTAGTAACCCTATTTTTTGACCTTTTCGAATGGAATCCTTATGCATTTGAATCTATCATGTAATTATAAATTGCATAATCCTATTACTTCACAATTTTGTATATTATACACTTATTCAATACAGATTAGTGTTATGCTCCAATTTCAGTCTCCTTTGATGTTAATTTTGCATGTTTGATTAGCAATTTTGTGAGTGTAATTGTTCTATCTCTTGGGTTCAATTTCGACATGGTATCATATCCTTTGTAGATCAATTTCTCTCATTCCATATTGCTATCATAGGTTCAACATCTTGACTGGGAACATATTTTACTCACTAAAGGGAACAGTTTCTGAGCTATGGACCAATCTCAGAAGATCATCTTGACTCCATTCAATTATTTGAGTGGAAAGTTAAGATGGAGATCTTGTTGAGAGAGAAAGGTCTCTATAGTTTTACTATGGCAACTGAGGCAGATCCCAATGCAGTTGTAGAGAAAATCAAATGGAACAACAGGAGGGATGAGGCCTATGGTCTTTTGTGTCTAAGCATTTAAAGAGACCTCCTCTTCCATATTGATGGATTGACATCACAAAATGAAGGGTGGGATAAGCTTGTAGATATTTTTGGTAAGACAGATGAGATGAGAGGACATGAAATTGAGAATGAGCTTATCTCCTTGAGTCCTAGTATCTTTGAATCCTTGCAACTCTATTTTTCCAAGTTTAAAGCCCTTGTTTTGCAGCTAAAATAGTGTGGGATTGAAAAGAAGGAAGAGCAACTAGTTTTGGACATACTCTTGAAGCTTGGCCCTGACTATTCAGTGTAATTTTTTACCTTCCATGCCACCAAGTTAACAGTTCGAGCCTGGAGGAGTCCTAAGCTTTTACAGTTCATGGAATCCATCACACAGGAACAAGATAAGTTGGTGATGATGGGCACCATAAAACCTTCCAAAGACCAAGATTTGGTTGCTGGAGATTCAAGGGTGTATTCAAAAACCAAGAAAAAATCTAAAAATCCACCTAAGCAAAAGAGAGACAAGAACAAGCCTGAAGAGGAGCCCCAAGGTTCCAATAAGAACTTCTAGAAGAAGAAGAACAAACGGGAAATGAGCAAGTGTGCATACTGCAGTAAGGGCTATCATCATGAGAGCTCTTGTATGAAGAATCAAATTGACATGTTGACCCAACTCTTGGAGAATAATAACAGTTCCCTTCCTAATTGCTCAAAGAAGAGGGAAGGAGGATCAAATTCAGAGGACAGAGAGAGACTACATACCTTGGTTGCTGGCACATCAAGCTCACCTAGCTTCATCATGGACTCTGGAGCTTCTAGACATATGGTTTCAACAAAAGAGGAATTCTCCTCTCTTGACATGTCGAAAGGTCCACCAATAGTTTTGGGAGATGACTCTCTCACTGATTGTTTGGGGAAAGGAAGGATTGATCTTGACCATGGTAAGTTCAATAATGTGTTGTATGTTCTAGGTCTTTCCTCTAATCTCTTGTCAGTGTATTGAATGACTCACACTGGGTCTCCAAAGAAGGTCATCTTCTCCCCTAATGTTTTTGAAATCACTGAGATTTTGAATGGTAAATTCATAGCAAAAGGTATTGTTGATCACACTTTGAAGGTATACATGTTTTCCCATTTTCTACCCTACTCAAAACCCTCTGCTCTTATGATTCATGCTAATGAGGCAAGCAAGCTTTGGCATGAAATATTTTTCCATCTTAACTACAAGTATCTTTCTGATTTGAGTGAAAATGATATGGTCATAGGGTTACCAAAGATCAAGTTTTCCAAGGGAGTCTATCAAGGTTGTATCCTAGGGAAACACCCAGAGCACAAATTTGAGAGAGCTAGTCATGAGAGAACCTCTGCACCTCTTGAGTTGATCCACAATGACATTGCTGGTACATTTCCTTATATGTCCATGAGTCAAGCCAAATATGCAATGACCTTGATAGATAACTTTTCCAGGTATTGTCGGGTTTACTTCCTAAAGCATAAGTATGAAGATTTTGAGCTATTCAAAGTCTTTAAAGCCTTGATTGAAAACCATTCTGGGAGGAAACTCAAGATCCTCAGATCTGACAATGGTGGTGAGTATGTCAAGTCTAATTTCATTCATTATTGTAAATATGTAGGTATTCATATGCAGAATTCGATCCCTTACACACCACAACAAAATGGTGTTGCTGAGAGAAATAACAGGTCACTGAAGGAGATGGTAACTTGCAGGATGGAGGCTAAGAGTTTTCCACCGAAGTTTTGGTCCAAGGCTATAAACTATGCATCCTAAATTCAGAATAGGGTTCCTCATAAGTATCTTTATGGTATGACTCCTTTTGAATCTTGGAGTGGGCACAAGCCACATGTGACTCGTTTCAGGATTTGTGGCATAAAGGCTTGGGCTAGAATTCCAACTGAAAAGAGAAAGGTTTTGTAGCCCCAAAGCCAAGAATGCCTATTTTTTGGGTATTATGAAGATTCAAAAGGGTACAAGCTGATAAACTTGAACACTAACAAATCTTTCATTGAAATAATTGTTCAGTTCCAAGAAGAGCCTTTAGTAGCAGTTAAAGTCGGAGAGTCTTCTTCACCACCATATCCATTTATTGTAAGTGGAGAGACTAACGAGTTTCCTGATTCTGATATTTCTGATAATGATGTTTTGATTGCATATCATGACAGTCCTACAAGACCAAAATGGGCAGCAAATACCATTCATGCAGCTGGGGAACTAGCTGGAAATCCCAGTGACACTAGGAGGAGTAGATCTCAGTTTGAGAGTGCCCTTTGTATGAAAGATACTTTATTTGCTGAGAAGTGTTATCTGATGGTTGAATCAGATCCATAGACATATGAAGATGCATAACATGTTCCAATATGCAAAACAACCATGAGAGAAGAATTCAGCTTGCTCCAGAAGAACAACACTTGGGAATTGGTTGATCTTCCCTCAGGGAGGAAACTGGTTCAATGTACGTGGGTTTTCAAGAATAATTTTGTTGCTGATGGTTCAACTTTAAAATATAAGGAAATATTGGTTTCCAAGGGCTACTCATAAGTACATGGTAATGAAATCTTTGCACCAGTGGAAAAGATGGACTCCATACGGCTAGCTTTAGCCATTACAGCTTCGAAGCAATGTGAGGTACATCACATGGATGTGAAGTGTGTTTTCCTAAATAGAGATCTCACTGAAGAGATTTTCATGCAGCAACCTTAAGGGTTTGTTTCTAATCCATTTTTAGTGTGCATGTTAAAGAAATCATTGTATGGGCTCAAGCAAGCCCCCAGGGCTTGGTATGCCAAGATTGATGGCTTTCTACTGTCATTGAGTTTTGTTCAATGCAAGTATGATACTAATGTTTATTTGAAGCTGATTTAGGGTTCTTTGATGATTATTGTCTTGTATGTGGATGACCTTCTGATTACAGGAATTTCAAAGAAAGAGATTTCCTTCTTGAAGGATGCAATGAACCATGCATTTTCTATGAAAGATTTGGGATTGTTGAGCCAATTCTTGGGTCTTGAAATTTCTCAATCCCAACATGGAATCAAAGTACATCAATCCAAGTATGCATTCGTCAAAACCCCAAATTTTCACAAAAATTTAAAATTTTGAGTTAATAGTAAATGCTAAACCCTGTGGTCTACTAACAGTTAACGGATTGCAAAAAGAACATTCAAGTAATTAGTTTCACTAATTATTAATTATAATAACTTAACAATTTATTTTTATAACAAGAATAAAATCTTCTTGTGTGTTGTCTACTTTAGTTTACTAATTAGTATTTTCATGTCAAGTAGGTGGAATCTACTTTTGAATCTAGGGCTTACTTAGCAATCGTGCTAACGCAGATGAATATTGATTCTTATAGGTTTTATAGGTATGATCGAACGAGTATAAATAAAAAGATCTTTAAAGTGTCAGCAGTATTTTATTTGCAATTAAAAAGCTTAGTAATTAAGCTGCTAAACTCTAGACAGCTCATGTAAGGTAAAACCATTTGGCTTCCTTCAGTTTTTCTAGTAGACAAGTTCGGAAGTAAGTAACGATAGTAAAATATGTTTGCGACTCTAAACATTAGAATCTCAGTTACAAGTATTTCTACTTTAGTTTATGTAATCTGTAATGTTTATAATGATTGTTATTGTCAGTATTTATGCAATTGTATCTTATCTTGTTTGTGTGATCATTGACCCATATTTTGCTTCTGCAAGATAACTTATAGCCTGTTATCTTTTGGATAGTATACCTTTGATTGTGCAAACTACAACCATCATATCTTTCTATATGAGCTCATGGTTACCTATATTTTAATTCCATGTCGAACTCTATCTTTCTAGTAATTGTTGGATTCAATAGGGTCATTTTTATTACAGTTATCATGTTTAGTTATATAATTACTTTACTATCACTAGACCTAGTGAAATGAGAATAAAAGCCAAGTTGAGTCACACCCCAAAATCCATCGAAGTATTGTCGCTTGAACTATGTAACAGAATTTTCATAATAATATTCTTACCTTCAGTTTTGTACTACTTCAAAGTTCTGATAATATATAAGTTTTATAGAAATGCATAATATATTTGATCAATAGACATTGAGTCTATAATTATTTTGGGATTATAAACGTATTTTAACCTAGAGTTTATAATCCTCTACACTATTACATTGTGCTATTTATATAATTTTGACTTGTAATATCGTTATTACAAAAGGTTTACTATGTATAAGCTATAGTTTATCTTTTGTTACTAGAGAAATTATAGTTGTTTAATATCTAGCATGAACTCTCCTATATGTACATTTTATCTCTTAACTATAGTGTATACCTAACACATTGATCTAAATATAATACATGAATTATTTGATTTTTATCAAATAAATAAAACAAAGCTTAGAGGAAGGATATGTAACTCTTTAAACCGCAATTGCAATGTTGTAAAAGAATAAGATAAGGTTCAAAGTGGAATTAGTCTTATGCATGAATGCCTATTTCGGTTTTAACGAAGGTTCATGAGTAACATTTCTTGAAGGGCCAACGAACCATCACCATGGATATTATTGTCCCTATACTACCATATGATTATTGAATTGGATGGTGAATTATTGGTTTAACATTATGGTTGACTCCACGCTCCAATGATCAAATAATTGGATTCTTGTTTTACGCAGGCACTATAGAACACAACCCTCTTTGCATGGTTTGATTTGTTTTCTACGTGGTCATTTCCTGTCCATGCATGGGAGATATAAAATATTGCCAAAACCTAACCATTCTCATTTTCATCCCATAGTTTTCGCTGGCTCTAGGGTTGCTTTGCTTGTCTCCCATGGCGGTCGTCGTTCCTCCTGGTTCTGGTTTTCTTTGTTCCTTGGTTCCATGCTACGTTTTATATTAGTGCATGGTTTTAGAAGCCATTTCCACTGGCTTGGTTCTCGGTCTGTGACTTGTGGAGATTACTACTACTCGTGATTTGTTGTCTGTGTAGTTATCCTTTCACTGCCTTCGTAGCTTGCAGTATACTTCAATTACCTGTTACTATTCTTGTGGCTCACCAATGTGTCAGGTATTTACCTTGCAGGCTATTGGGTCTTCGTTTGCATAGCCTGTAGGTGACAGTGCTTTGTTGAGACTGCTCGTTGTTCTCTTCTGACAAGTAAATAATACTTTGCATTCATTTACTTCGTTGTCAAATTACATTGTTGTTACTGAGGTTTATATAAGCATTGTTTATCTGACATAGTTTTGTTGGGGCCTAGAAATTCGCAGGAGACAATAGTAAAGGATTCTCCCCAATCAACGTTCCCAACTAGCCCATTGAATGTTTGGTGTAGGGAATCCATCTGGTTTGCGGTCCGGCTACCGTAGGTCAAGGTAACAAAACAAAAGGTTTTACCGGTTGTGGCCCGGTTCACTGAGTTTTTTGCTATTTTGACTTAATGTATGCAATGCAAATGCCTAACTAACAAATGCAGGGTAATAAAGATGCAAGGAACTACACAATGTGATGCGCAGGTTCTTACCTCTCGTCTTAGGTTCACAAACATCTAAATCACATATGCAGCCATGAAGTAAATGAACTAACTATCTAATCACCTATCTATTTATCCCCGGGGAGCCCAAAGAATGATTATTTGTGAATAATGTGTGATTTCCATGTATGATAAATAGAAATTACAGATAGTTGATATTCATATTTGCAACACAGGAATGAGAAAAATATTCTAACAATCAGGTAGCTAATTGTTATATAAGCAACATACATTACTCTTGGTGAAATTTCCACAAAAATAAATCAGAAATCATCCAACAAGACATAGGCCATAAAGTTAGAATGATCTCACGATTCATGGACATGAGATGAAAAATAAAGTAGTTCATCTTTCTGCCATCCATTGCATTACATCAGGAAATTTCACAATCTCTTCCTCCAACAGGCAAACTATAATTTTTTATTGCAAAAGGAAATAGTTCTTCTTACAATATGTCCTCCAATCTTACTGGGGAAAATCCCCTCTTTCTTCTTTATCTATTATATTTATACAAAAGAGTCAAATGGTTGGGATTCCCAATGCAGACTTTGGGCTTCCCAACCTTTCATTTTCCCAACGCTTACTTTTTCAAACGCCTTTACAAAATATTACAAAATACAAAGGTGACTCATCCCTTAAGAAGAGGGCCCCACTTGGCTTTCTAGGAACTTCCTCCACGCTACAGCTTCACTTGCGATGCTTTCAAAAATGTTAGGCTCCAAAAACTGAATGCTTATCTCAAATTTCTCGGCTTGATTCTTGATAGCCTCGACCCTTGCTGGGATCAACCGAAGCTGGTCTTCCAAGAATCCCACACTAACAGCTGGGTGGCCCACTTCATTCCTCAAAACCAGGTCATCAATAGCCTTGATCTGTTGCGTTCTGGCCTCTGCATCCTGATACCTGCTCTGCAATATCTCTATGAAGGTTTCATGGTCTAGGAACTCATCAAGCTTATGTTTAGCATCTGTTTGGCACCGATTGAATTTATTAAGGAGACTCTTGAAGTATTCTGAGCATGCTCCCTGTGTCCTTTTGACGGTCTTTTTAAAGTCTTCCGTGGTGCTGACAGTGAGCTCTACTAGGTCATGATCTTTTTTCAGGGCTTGATGGTCCTTAACTGGTAGCTCTGCTGGAGTCTCCGCATTGTTCTCCAGCATTTCCATTCTAGCATTTAAAACTTCAAGAACCTCTTGGGATCTGTCGACGAAGTAGGAGGAGGTCTCCATGATTTCCCCTAATTGGGTGTCAATCTGAAGGACCTTACACCTTTCCTCCTCTAGAGAAATCTGTAGCTAGAGCATTCTAGCTTTCTGAGCCAAGATGTGTTCTTTGAATGGTTGGATCAATGAACAGATCTATTCCTGATGTTCCCTTCTCAGATCGTGGGAGTGCACATCATTGGCTGCCAAGATGATCTTCTACTGCTCTTCCAGCTCTTCCACCTTTTCTAGTAACCACTCCTTCTCCTTCTTCAACTCTTGATCTTCAGCTTGCATTTGCTCAAGGTGTTCTTTTGTAGTCTCTTGAGCCTACCTCTCTTCATGTAAAGCGTGTAGTTCAGCTTCAGCAGTCTTCATTTCCCTCTGTAAGTGTTCAAATTTCCATTTTAGCCTGTTTCCTTCCTCTCTTTCTCTCTTCAGGGTATCCTTCAGCTGAGCTAAAGATTTCTTGTATGACTCCAGTTCAGTCATCACCTTGTCTATGTTATCTTCTGAGGCATGTAGTATTGCAGTCCCAGCCCTGATGGTAAGCCTTGGATCTAGGTCCGTTCCTAGCATAACAGGAGTATCTGTTATCATTTTTCCCGGCATACCTTCTGCTTTTACCTTCCTTTCCATCCTTTTCATTATTCTCTTGGTGGCCCTATCATAATAGACAGTATTGAAGTTGGGGACTTCTTCACCCTTTTTCTGGATGAAAGGCACTAGCTGGAGCATAGGGGCCACAGGGGTGCTAGTAGTGGGTACTTGAGAGGTCTGCACCTTAGGGTTTTCCTCCTCCTGGGTCTGCCCTGCTGCTGTTTCAGAGACTGACTGTTGTGTTAACTCTATTCTTTCAGCCTCCTGCCTTTGGAGCTCCTCCTCAAGCTTTCACTTTGCTTCTTCAGCTGTTTGTCTAGCTGTTTCCTTTATTTCTTTGGCCGCCTCTTTTGCTATCTCAGCTGCTTCTCGAGCAGCTTTACTTTTCTCTTCTTCTCCCTTCTGCAGCCATTCTGCAGCCTCCTTTTCCAACCTCTGAGCTTCTTCATTTCTCCTTTTAATTCCTTCTTCAGCCTTTTTCTGTTCATCACCTTTCCCACCTATGGTAGTGATTTTATTCTTAAATCTTCTCATTAACATCGTCATATTTGGAGCATTCGGGAAGACAAATTCTTCCTTATAGAAATGATGGGTGTATTCAAAAAACACCTTATGCTCTTTACAGTGCTCCGCTATTTTACCGAGAGTATCATTTCGTCGGAAAGGCATCTCACCAACATGGAACTTCCCTAGTTCCTCTATGAATTCGGCCGCTTGTTTCACCCTCGTGAACTTATAGCTACCTATCCTGAATGGTAAAGGAGGGTATATAGTCTTCTTGTGTTGGAACAAGAAACTACCTATTTCATCAATAAACACCTGCCTAACTGCCTCTTTATGGACTATATAATCCGTTGCATATTTGGGCAATAGTAAAGGAGTCTTTGATCCTCCATACATTCGGATGTACATGCCATTTTTAGTAAAGAAATAATCAGCATATTCTCCTATTACCTGCATGGCACCTTCTGACATACAGTCACATTCCTTCCGGAAAATGAGCGTGTAGAGGGGCATAATGAAGTGCTCGCAGACCTCTGTGTAATGGTTATGGTATTGATGAGCCAACAATGGTCTATACGTAGCATGTACAGGCATTCTTTCCCTGTCCCAGATGCATTTGAGACCGGGGAAGGGCTGGTTGCATAGTATGCAATCTACCAATATTGAACTCATGTAAAACTCAGACCTTTTCTGAGCTTCTCCTCCCAAGGCTGCGGCCAAGCAAGAGGACAGACTACTTGACACAAGGTTGGCCCAATTGAAGACTGTTCCTTGGGTTGCAACATGAAAGATAATAGGTATCCATTCAAGCTTGAAGAGTCTGCCATGAGCTCTTCCAAAGATCCTATTTAGCATTAGTGCTATAAACCTGTAGGGATCCCTTAAGCTCGCTGTATCATACTCACCGATCTATCTATATCAGTACAGCTTTCCCTGTAAGAGCATTTTCATGAGAGTTTCCACCAGGTCCATTCTAATGTTGTCCAGCTAATCATCAGATAAGAAAACCTGGGGTTCTAGTAGGTGACAGGCCAACGCCACATATCCAAGGCTAAACGCAGGATAGCACTGTCCTTCAGTGTTTCCTATGATCATTGTGGTTGTATTCACATGTGGAAAAATCCATCCAATTACTTCAGAGCATGGGAACAGCTCTGGTCCGGTGGCAACTTTCATGATAGAAGACTTCTCTATGTTAGTATAGATAGATTCTTCTTCGAGGCCCGTGTCGGGAACCTCCCTGCGGGAAATCAATCTGTATATGTCGCCCCATTTGTACTCGGGGTCAACACCAGAAACACATTGGGTGTCTTCATATATATATTCAGTCTTTGTTTCAGCTTTTGCTTCTAGTACTTCTTCCACCACTGGGGCCTTTTTATTTTGTCTCTTGGACATGGTGGGCTTGACTTCTTCCTGCCACATATAACATTGTAATATTGAGACATTCAAGGTGCATACATTTACATGACAGTGTGCAGCACTTTATTCTTTTATGTATATTATGGAAGCAACAAGTTAATGAAGCTAAGATATAAGTTTGCATAACTTAACTGACCAAATGCACACTATTTAGTGCTCTTGTCTATATCTCAGCATTATGCAAAACATTTCTGTATGATATTAAAACATCACATCAACCATCTTCTAGACTGCAATAAAATTACATCCATATGTAAAGTGCCATTTTCATGTGTTTCATTAGAGGAATTTTGGGGTCTAAAATGGGCCTCCTAAGGAAAATAATAAAATAATAGTTAAAATAATAAAATAATATTGATTAATTTTGGAGGAAGAAAGAAAAAAACTACTTTTTTGTGTTCGTATTTTTGACATATCTCCCTGTGTTTTTACTCAAATTTCGATCGGGAGAGCTCGTTGGATGTGGAATTTGATTCCACATCCAATGAGTACCCACACTACATACTTTTGACGGACCCTGCTACCCCAAAAGCAAGAAATACCTGGAAAAACATGATGATGACATCATCATCACGTTTTTTCAGGTATTTCTTGTTTTTTGGGTAGCTGGGTCCGTCAAAAGTATGCAGTGTGGGTACTCGTTGGATGCAGAATCAAATTCCACATATAACGAGCTCTCCCGATCGAAATTTGAGTAAAAACACAATGAGATATGTCAAAAATACGAACAAAAAAAGTAGTTTTTTTTAATAACAAATATGTCAATTCAACCATTATGGTTGACTTATTTTATTGAAATTCTATTGGTTCTTGAATTCCAACTCACAAAAACTTATTTTGGCACGTTTTCTTATAAGGCCCATTTTAGACCCCAAATTTCCTCTAATGAATGTGATAGCAAGTAGAGCAACAAATGCATGTATGTATAACCTAGAAATGCCCTGACTATCAGAACTGCTGAAACTAGTGCGCAGTATCCCATGACCTTCTCTATACCTAGCATGAAGTAACTTAGTCTTGTTCAATAGAGTGAGCAATCTACTGCTACTACATGATACTAAACAATTTACGCACCACTATCGGGCCAGCATTGAAACTACATTACTATGCCATGTGCTATTTTCCTATACAGTAGTATTTAGTGAAGCAACTGTATACATGTACAACAAAACTTTGACCATCAGACCGTTAAATGCAATGTGTAGAGTTCAGGGGTTTAGTCTAGGTATAGCAATGAAAGAGATTCTTGAAAGTAACTATACATAGTATGACTGCGCAAGTCACCTATGCTTCCAATACCAACAATTTAACCATACAGCTAGGAAAAAAATAATCACATTAACTCAACCCCACATTCCACTCTCTGTGGGTAACCACACCATTTTTCTACACATGACGCTTCGACTAGAACCATCATCCATACTATTTTCAGTTCGCGAACCACGGTAATGGCCAGGTCCTTCTTACCATTTAGGGTTTGAGACGACCGTGCCCTAATAGACTGCGTGGGGTGGCGCGAGCAATACAAGTTAGGGTTTGAAAAAATGAGGTAAGAAGGATAAATTGACCGACGGAGGAACCATAAAAAAAAACCACAAGAAAATCCCCCACAAGCTCCCCCTAGACCTCATCATTATACAAGGGGAAGCTGGGTGCAGGCGGCATAACGGCCGCCTACACTGTGCTTCCATCCACTACGCGCAAGGCTGTAACAATAATGATGGACAAAAAAACTTGGCTGTTCTGACAGTTATACTACCCTCCCGCGGCAAAAGATAAAACCTTTTCTTACAAGGATCAAAACCTAGCGGTATGAAGCAAAACGGCCGGGGAAGACCATACTACCGTAGAAAACCACTAATAGTACCAATGGAAAAGGAGAAAATGACAAGGAGCCTACCTGGAAAATGCATGCAATCAACGGGAGGATGAGCGGATCGACGACGTCCAAGCTTCCACATTTTCCACCTAGATGCAAGCATACCGACAGCAGGGTCCTTCGAGAAGACGACAGCTCAAACGGCGACAGCGCTGGGTAGCAAAAACAATAATAGAAAAATAAAACGGTGTCCCCGAATATATAAAATGGGGCCGCACATGTGACGAATTAATAGATCGACAAGAAACAAATCTAGATCGGAGGGTAAGAACTCACAACCTTCCTCAACGGCGGAAAGCCACACCACCAACCCGTCCGCAACGGTGAGCAAGGCGTGTGAAAATAATAATCGGACGTCGGAAGCTTATAGGATCGGCTGATGAATGAAAACTTCCTCCACAATGGCGAACCGGTAAGGCCAAACAAAAACCAATGATCGGACATCGGATGGCTTTTAGGATCGGGGAATGACAGCTTAGACTCCTCTGCAACGGCGAACATTCACAACAAGACACCGTCCGCAACGGCGGAGAGAACGAAGGTAAACGGCTCCGATACGCAGCCAACAAAAACAAAAAAAATGAAACCCAGACTGATCCGTAACGACGGAAGCCAGAATGAGGATCTGTCTGCAACGGCGGCTAGGAAAATGATCGACATAGAACCAAAAACCATTCGCAATAGTGGAAAAATACTAGGCACAGACATCCACAACGGCGAGGAAATCAAATGAACCAACTTCCGATTTAGGAAGGCTTCAAAGGTATTTAAAAAGCAACGGTAAACTCAATTATGCATGGGATTAATTTAAGCATTAAGGAAAACATCAAATTGATTGATAGAGCTACCCAAGTGTTTGAAAACGTTCCAAAAGTCATTAGATCAAGATAAGGCAGAAAATCAAACTAATTCAAACTAGAGGAGGGTCCTAAAAATTTTTAGAATTTTGGGAAAATGTTGCAGCTGCAACAATTGGCGACTACCTGGTGAACTCCATATTTTTGAATTAACTCTTTTCCAGTGCAAGACCGTCTGACTAAAAGTTGAAATCTTCTAGATGTCCTTATCCTCGGGCTGGCCAATTTAAGCATTTCAATCATTGAAGAGTAGTCTATTCTTTGGGGAAAAGGTAACACAGAGATATTGTCAGTCTGAATAACTCTTTTGAGGCCAAATAGGTGAGGTTTATTTTGCCTGTCCCTAGGGAGTTTCCAACTTGGACACCACAGGATTGTAACAGAGTGTAAACAGTATTATCCGTTTGTTCCTCATTCCCATGCCGATTTGCACTTTTGTGCTATTTGAATTTTAGTTCTTTTGATATGAGTCCTCCTGCAGGCCTTTTCTTACTGAATTTTAATTCAGGATCCTCTATCCCATAGTGCCCTTTTGTGTGAACAATGTGCTTCATATTTCAGTTCACGGGCGGAGAGGATCTTGTGGCCATTCAGTACTTCATGCTTTGTTATTTTTCTTTGATATGTAATGCTTTCTTTAAGGAGTTTTGACTCTTGATAGCTTATTGCTTTTCTGAATATATATGACATGGGATCATTTAAATATGATATACTGTTTTACTCTGCTTCCTTTCCGTGAGTCTTTTGCTGTCACCCCTTTGGGTATTTAAGATGTGAGATGGATGGAGCCTCGAAATAGTATTCCAGACCTCTATTACTTCTAAGTTATTTACAGGGATTAAGTAAGACTTCAATGAATGCATTTCCAGTTAGGAAAAATGCTACTAGAAGACATTCTATACTTTTAAAGCACAGTCTTTTGCTCAAGATTTTAGTTAATAAAGAACCCTAACGTTTCCATTGCAACCAAAAGTTTGCAATCTTTATTGAAAACCAAAGAAAAACTAGCAAAACAATAAATCAAAGGAAACAAGATTAAATGAATTAGCAAAAGAAAACAAACAATTTATTTATGTACAAAAACAAAGAAAGAGAAAATTTGCCCACTCCTGAAAAATATTGTTTTTTAAATCTAGAGAGTCAACGGGTGGGCTGGAAAACAGACACGGGATATCTAACCATGGTCTAGCTGCGCTATTTTTGAAACTGAACACATCTTCACAATTCTATAATCATCTTTCACAGCCTGAGGAATTTGGAGGATCTCAAGCTGAGTGTCAGTCACATGACTAGCCTCTCTTGGAGTAAGATGTCTAAACTCAAACTCAGTCAGATAATTTCCCAAAACAGACTCAGCAGATTCATTTCCCTCTCCTAGCTTAGTGACATTGTGCTTCATATAGGGCTCTCTCATTATCTTAATCAGGTTTGGGCTGCCCTTCTGAGGTAACCATAAGTGAGACCAATCTGAAGCAAAGTACCCATTCAGTCTTGCTGTCCAATCTCAGTTTAGGATCATTCCATAGCCGTTAGGTATGTCTGCTACTACAATATCAATCTAATGACATATCCTTTCATTTGCAGCCAATCGAATCAGCACATTTTCCATCTCCCCCACTACTTTGACACTAGTCTTATCTAGTTGAGTGACATCCCAAAGCATAGGTTTTAGCTCTCCAATAAGTTTTTTGCAAACTGCCAGAGGCATAACATTCATCGATGATCGAGAGTCCACCAAACAATTATGCACATTATGATTCGGCATCTCTAGGGTCAAAAGGAAAGGTGGGGTGTTGGTTTTCCTTGTCCTAATCAATTCGATCTTTTCTTCCACAGGTTGGTTTTTTGTGGGCATCTCCTCTTTAATTTTACCATATTTTTCTTCCTCATCATTTTCCATAGATTTAGCTGGTAGAAAAAGAGGCTCTGTGTTTTGTTTGCAAGAAGTGGCTTTAGACATGTCATTTTTAGCAATCACCTCTGCTTGCCTCCTGACTGTCTCTCGTAGATTTATAACCTTTGGAAGTATTGCATTTCCCTTAAATTCTAGGTTCTCATATTTTGTGGCCAGAGCTGTATATTGAGATTTGAGGGCATCTTCCTCTATATTGAAAAGCGAAACACCATTCCATAAGAGCATGGCATCATCATCTCCCTTTTCTATGGTCTGTTCCTCTCCTCCTTTTTTACTACCGTCTTCTGTCAATTTGGAATCGAGCAACTTATTCATTACCAAAGACATTGAATTCAACCATTGAGGGCACTTCTTCTCAGAATGAGGTTGCTGGTGAAAAGTACAGAAATTATCCCCCCCTATCTCTGTTATATTTATTGAGGCCGAATTTGGGGAAAGGATTTTCCAATGGTTATTATCCTCTCTTTTAGAATAGTAGGGTCTATCAGTTTTTTGAATGTCCTTTTCTTTTTCCAGGTCTATTATTCGGTTGTAAAGCTTTTGCATTGTTTTCATCATTCCCTCAAGGTCATGTGAGTGCTCCTCTCTGGGTTTGGACGACACTAGAACTCTTTTATATGCAGTTTTCTCTCCAGGTAGATCAAGATAATCTTCTACACTTTCCCTCTCAGCCTCTACTCTTTCAGCCTCTTCATAAGTCTCTATTAATGTGGGTTTGGATTTCATCTTGGAAAACATAGCCAGCTCAGGCCCTAGGGCTGATGTATAATACTCAATTAAGACCTTATCGGAGGGTCTGTCAGTTTTAGAGAAGTTCTTCAGGTATATTGAGAATCTCTGAGTGAACTTGTGTACCTTTTCATTCTTCTCTTTTCTTAACAAGCCAAGACCTTTCATTAATGAGGCATGAGTTTTCTAGGGTGACTATTTATTTCTGAAAATTCTTTCAAAGGTGTCCCAATCAGGAATAGAATTCACAGGTAAAATGAAGTACCAGGATGCTGCCGTTCCTTTAAGGGTGTGAGGAAACAATCTACATACCACGTCTTCATACTCCCCGGACCTTAATCCTTCTAGAGCCAAGTAAAATCTTTGCAAGTGGTCATCTACATCAATTATTTATTCGGGATCAAACTTAGGCAACAACTTGTCAAAGGCTTGAGGCAAGTTATGCAAAGGAGGTGTGAGGTTTAAAGGAGACCTTTCTCTCTAAGTAGGAAATGGGTTGGGCTGATTTACATTTATGCCAACCATAAGTGCAGCTATGGGAACAAGAGTCTTGAGTAAAGAAAACACACGATGATAACAAGCTTTCTTGCTTCAAGGTATAACCGGAACCTGTGAGTACTTGGGTCGGGTTGAAAGCTTCAAATATCTGCTGGTAAGGTAATCCTGGGAAAAGTAATTTTCCAAGGCCAACCATGCACTGGCGGCCCTCCTTCTAGCGCCAATTCTGTTGGGGCATGGAAATTCGCAGGCGACAACAGTAAAGGATTCTCCCCAATCAACGTTCCCAACTAGCCCGTTGACTGTTTGGTGTAGGGAATCCATCCGATTTGCGGTCCGGCTACCGTAGGTCAAGGTAACAAAACAAAATATTTTACCGGTTGTGGCCCGGTTCACCGAGTTTTTTGCTATTTTGACTTAATGTATGCAATGCAAATGCCTAACTAACAAATGCAGGGTAATAAAGATGCAAGGAACTACACAATGTGATGTGCAGGTTCTTACCTCTCGTCTTAGGTTCACAAACATCTAAATCACATATGCACCCATGAAGTAAATGAACTAACTATCTAATCGCCTATCTATCTATCCCTGGGGATCCCAAAGAATGATTATTTGTGAGTAATGTGTGATTTCCATGTATGATAAACATAAATTACAGATAGCTGATATTCATATTTGCAACATAGGAATGAGAAAAATATTCTAACCATCAGGTAGCTAATTGTTATATAAGCAACATACATTACTCTTGGTGAACTTTCCACAAAAATAAATCAGAAATCATCCAACAAGACATAGGCCATAAAGTTAGAACGATCTCACGATTCATGGACATGAGCTGAAAAATAAAGTAGTTCATCTTTCCGCCATCCATTGCATTACATCAGGAAATTTCACAATCTCTTCCTCCAACAGGAAAACTGTAATTTTTTATTGCAAAAGGAAATAGTTCTTCTTACAATATGTCCTCCAGTCTTACTGGGAAAAAATCCCCTCTTTCTTCTTTAACTATTATATTTATACAAAAGAGTCAAATGGTTGGGCTGCCCAAAGCAGCCTTTGGGCTTCCCAACCTTTCATTTTCCCAACGCTTAATTTTTCAAATGCCTTTACAAAATATTACAAAATACAAAGGTGACTCATCCCTTAAGAAAAGTGCCCCACTTGGCTTTCTAAGAACTTCCTCCACGCTGTAGCTTCACTTGCGATGCTTTCAAAAGTGCTAGGCTCCAAAAACTGAATGCTTATCTCAAATTTCTCGGCTTGATTCTTGATAGCCTCGACCCTTGCTGAGCTCAACCGAAGCTGGTCTTCCAAGAATCTCACACTAACGGCTGGGTCGCCCACTTCATTCCTCGAAACCAGGTCATCAATGGCCTTGATCTGTTGCGTTCTGGCCTCTGCATCCTGATACCTGCTCTGCAATATCTCTATGAAGGTTTGATGGTCTGGGAACTCATCAAGCTTATGTTCAGCGTCTGTTTGGCACCGATTGAATGTATTAAGGAGCCCTTTGAAGTATTCTGAGCATGCTCCCTACGTCCTTTTGACAGTATTTTTAAAGTCTTCCGTGGTGCTGACGGTGAACTCTACTAGGTCATGATCTCTTTTTAGGGCTTGATGGTCCTTGGCTGGTAGCTCTGCTGGAGTATCCGCATTGTTCTCCAGCATTTCCATTCTGGCATTTAAAACTTCAAGAACCTCTTGCGATCTGTTGACAAAGTAGGAGGAGGTCTCCATGATTTCCCCTAACTTGGTGTCAATCTGAAAGACCTTACACCTTTCCTTCTCTAGAGAAATCTGAAGCTAGAGCATTCTAGCTTTCTGAGCTAAGATGTGTTCTTTGAATGGCTGGATCAACAAAGAGATCTGTTCCTGATGTTCCCTTCTCAGATCGTGGGAGTGCACATCATTGGCTGCCAAGATGATCTTCTGCTGCTCTTCCAGCTCTTCCACCTTTGCTAGTAACCGCTCCTTCTCCTTCTTCAACTCTTGATCTTCAGCTTGCATTTGATCAAGGTGTTCTTGTGTAGTCTCTTGAGCCTACCTCTCTTCATGTAAAGCGTGTAGTTCAGCTTCAGCAGTCTTCATTTCCCTCTGTAAGTGTTCAAATTTCCGTTTTAGCCTATTTCCTTCCTCTCTTTCTCTCTTTAGGGTATCCTTCAGCTGAGCTGAAGATTTCTTGTATGACTCCAGTTCAGTCATCACCTTGTCTATGTTATATTCTGAGGCGTGTAGTATTGCAGTCCCAGCCCTGATGGTAAGCCTTGGATCTAGGTTCATTCCTAGCATAACAGCAGTATCTGTTATCATTTTTCCTGGCATACCTTCTTCTTCTACCTTCCTTTCCGTCCTTTTCATTATTCTCTTGGTGGCCCTATCATAATAGATAGTACTGAATTCGGGGACTTCTTCACCCTTTTTCTGGATGAAAGGCACTAACTGGAGCGTAGGGGCCACACGGGTGCTAGCAGTGGGTACTTGAGAGGTCTGCACCTCGGGGTTTTCCTCCTCCTGGGTCTGCCCTGCTGCTGTTTCAGAGACTAACTGTTGTGTTAAATCTATTCTTTTAGCCTCCTGCCTTTGGAGATCCTCCTCAAGCTTTCTCTTTGCTTCTTCAGCTGTTTGTCTAGCTGTTTCCTTTGTTTCTTTGGCTGCCTCTTTTACTATCTCAGCTGCTTCTCGGGCAGCTTTACTTTTCTCTTCTTCTCCCTTCTACAGCCATTCTGCAGCCTCCTTTTCCAACCTCTGAGCTTCTTCATTTCTCCTTTTAATTCCTTCTTCAGCCTTTTTCTGTTCATCACCTTTCCCACCTATGTTGGTGATTTTCTTCTTAAATCTTCTCATTAGCATCGTCATATTTGGAGCATTCCGGAAGACAGATTCTTCCTTATCGAAATGATGGGTGTATTCAAAAAACACCTTATACTCTTTACAGTGCTCCGCTATTTTACCAAGAGTATCATTTCGCCGGAAATGCATCTCACCAAAATGGAACTTCCCTAGTTCCTCTATGAATTCGGCCGCTTGTTTCACCCTGGTGAACTTATAGCTACCTATCTTGAATGGTAAAGGAGGGTATGCAGTCTTCTTGTGTTGGAACAAGAAACTACCTATTCTGTCAATGAACACCTGCCTGACTGCCTCTTTATGGACTATATAATCCGTTGCATATTTGGGTAGTAGTAAAGGAGTCTTTGATCCTCCATACATTCGGATGTACATGCCATTTTCAGTGAAGAAATAATCAGCATATTCTCCTATTACCTGCATGGCACCTTCTGACATACAGTCACATTCCTTCCAGAAAATGAGCATGTAGAGGGGCATAATGAAGTGCTCGTAGACCTCTGTGTAATGGTTATGGTATTGATGATCCCACAATGGTCTATACACGGCATACACAGGAATTATTTCCCTGTCCCAGATGCATTTGAGACCGGGGAAGGGCTGGTTGCACAGTATGCAATCTACCAATATTGAACTCATGTAAAACTCGGACCTTTTCTGAGCTTCTCCTCCCAAGGCTGCGGCTAAGCAAGAGGACAGACTACTTGACACAAGGCTGGCCCAATTGAAGACTGTTCCTTGGGTTGCCACATGAAAGATAATAGGTATCCATTCAAGTTTGAAGAGTCTACCATGAGCTCTTCCAAAGATCCTATTTAGCATTAGTGCTATAAACCTGTAGGGAGCCCTTAAGCTCACTGTATCATACTCACTGGTCTGTCTATATCGGTATAGCTTTCCCTATAAGAGCATTTTCTTGAGAGTTTTCACCAGGTCCATTCTGATGCTGTCCATCCAATCGTCAGATAAGAAAACCTGGGGTTCTGGTAGGTGATAGGCCAATGCCACATATCCAGGGCTAAACGCAGCATAGCCATGTCCTTCAGTGTTTCCTATAATCATTGTGGTTGTATTCACATGTGGAAAAATCTAGTCAATTACTTCAGAGCATGGGAACATCTCTGGTCTGGTGGCAACTTTCATGATAGAAGGCTTCTCTATGTTAGTATAGATAGATTCTTCTTCGAGGCCCGTGTTGGGAACCTCCCTGCGGGAAATCAATCTATATATGTCGCCCCATTTGTACTTGGGCTCAACACGAGAAACAGATTGGGTGTCTTCATATATATATTCAGTCTTTGTTTCAGCTTCTGCTTCTGGTACTTCTTCCACCACTGGGGCCTTTTTCTTTTGTCTCTTGGACATGGTGGGCTATTGGGGCGCACACCTCAACTGTTCTTAAGATGGGTAACTCCGCGGGTTTTGACTCAAAATAGTCTTAGGGGTGTCGGGGGTTGAGTCAAAGTCCTCTATTGTAATAAACCCACGGCTTAAGACCAGGGTTTAGGGTTTTGGGTGCCCATGGTTTGAATCCATGTTTTTGTAAATAGTGCGATATAAATAGGCACTTGGGTAAATAAGAAAGGTTAGGATTTTTGATGTAAAGAAAGAAAGGAGAAGCTAAGGCTGATTGTGTAAGGAAAGGTTAAGTCCCAGCTGTGTGCGTGGACGGCCTCTGCAGCTGTGTGCGTAGAGGGTTTTTGTAAGAATATTAGGGAAAGATCTACAGTTGTGTGCGCAGAGGCCTGCTACTGTGTGCGTGGCTTGAAAGGACTGAAGGGATCTGCAGCTGTGTGCGCAGATCAAACTATCATTTTGTAGCAAGTTGAATAAAACACAGTTTTGTGGACATAGCCCCTACACTGGGGGTGAACCATGTTATATCTGGTGTTGTGGTTTCTTGTGTTGTTTCTCTTTGTGTTGTATTTTATGCATTAATAACTGTATACATATGATAAATTAGATCACTGCTAATAACAAGCTTCGCTGTGAATTCCCTGTAGTGGGTTAAGCAAGTCACGATTGTTTATCTATCTGTGAAGTTGTATATGAGTGAATGATAAAGCTATGTAATTATTGATCAATAAGTTTATTAAAGGCTAAGGTACAGTAATATCCCTCTCTGCTTGCAGAAACCTAATTCTGCAGCACCCCATAGCTGTTTCGGGTGAGACTGCAACCTGCGCGCAGGTTGTTGCCGAAAGGGCCAACACTGTGGGTCTTTTGTTAGTGTGACATAAAAGGATTAAACCTGGGTCTGCCCTATTGCCCAACAAATTGGTTCCATTGTTGGTTGAACTCAGTATCTGCTCAAGAGGGGTTTACGTCGTACCTCGAGGGCTATGTTCTGGAGGCCCTCTGCGAAGGAAATCGGGAATTGGCTTGATGAGACTTATCTGAAATTTGCTAAGAGAGAGAATACAAATCCGCATTGTAGCGCACGTGACTTTTTACAAAGGTATGTTTTTTGTTATGCTTATGAAATTTTCTTTGGTAGTATCCACATAGAGTTGCACCAGTGGTTGTCTAGGTTAACAGAGAGAAGGACGAACTTCCAAGCCCATCGGGTTCCCACTTGGACCCCCACAAAGGTCAATCTTGTGCAACACGTGAAAAACGAGGTATCCCATGCTATTGATCTCTAGACGACGCGAACATTGGACGCCTTCGTGACAGAGTTTGACATTGACACAAGTACCTCCTTTAGCGAAGTTGAACGGCAGTTCTTCAAAGGCCCCCGTGGTAAGTTTTTGAATTCTTTAAGCTTGAGGATTAAAATACTATTGGCTGCCAAGGGTATATTGTTGTTTGAATCATACTGCTAGCTTAGTAGTACTAACATATGTTTGCAAGTGATAATACCTTCGACGAGCAAAGTGGTTTGCTGTGAAGTGGAAAAAGGTACAAAAGGGATTTTGACTCCTATTCCTTAGGACAGGCTACCGCGTCTTCCCCTGTAAATCCTGACGAGTCAGACTCTGACGAAAACCCTTCAGTTGGGAACCCTCTAGTCACCCCATAGCGAAGCTCTGTTACCCTTGAAATTCCATCGCAGTCTGACAGTCAACCCAGTCCGAGTATTCCAGCCATAGGTCAATCTGCCCCTGTAAACCCTCCCCCATCGACATCCTGTCCCTCTCCCAGCCCTCCTAGAACCCCCATGGCCCACCTAGTTGATGACATTAAGCTCCCCATATTCAAAGGCATGGGATCAGAGGACCCAGAACAGTTCTGGTTTTTATGTGAAGCAGTATGGAATGCGAAGAAAATTACAGACCCGGATGTGAGAGCCGTGCAGCTCATTACTTCTTTCCGGGACCAGGCTTTGACCTGGTTCATGAAATTCTCCAGTACTCAGAGCCCTACGCTGGATGAGATTAAGGAAGCCATAACCAAAGAATTTAAGAAGCCCAAATCGGAAGCAGAGCATCACTGAACTCAAATAGATTCAACAGCGGCGCGGCAAATCAGTGTGGGACTTTGACCAGAGATTCAAAGTTCTACTGGACCAAGTCAGCTTTACCATTAGTCCTACGCAACAAAAGGAATGGTTTATTACATCATTATTACCACATATCCGAACTCCCCTCATGCAACAGAAGGTTGCCGACCTGCAAGAGGCTCTGGAAATCGCAATGAAGCTAGAGACTGCCCCCGTCGGTGATGATTCTGGTATTGCTCAAATCCAAGCGCAGCTAGCAGCGATGGCCCTGGAACTTCGTGAGATGAAGAAGGGGAAACCTGATCGCGAAGAGGTTTGGTGTATGCAATGTCGGACTGAAGGTCATGACAAAGAACGGTGCCCTCTGGTAAGCAAGTACCTACATACAGGTGCGCCGAACCCATTTCCACCACAGGTCCTATATTGTGATCTCTGCCGAACGACAGATCAGCACCGGCCCGAGAACTGTTACCTACTGCAAAGGTATGGACAAGGACCTAAGAACCCCTACTGTAATTTCTACAAGTATGTAGGTCATAACAAGGATGAGTGCCACACCTATGACGCCTACCGGGTGCACAATGACGGCCCAAGTAATGATAGCTACGGTTACTAGGGGGGTGCCTCCGGTAGAGGTTCTTCTGGAGGCCATGGTGGTATGGCCGGAAGGGGCCGAGGCCAGTTGGTGTGTTACAATTGTAACCAAGCGGGGCATTTGGCTCATGACTGTCGGAACCCCACTACGACATGTCGGTACTGCCGTGCGGTAGATCATGTGATTGAGCAGTGCCCGCAGCTCATAGCTAAGATTCAGGCACGACAGAGTACCCCTACATAGAATATCCAAATGATTTCAGTTGAGCCCAGACCTACCGCAACTGTCAATGTTTTCACATGGAGTGGAGCTACGACACACCCATAGAATACAGAAAAATAGCTTGCCGACGCTTGGGTTCGTAAGGCTCCTACGAAAGTCCCAGCATTTGATATCACAAGAGAAAGAGAGACATTTATGGAAGTCAAGAAATATTTTGCTGGCCCTAGTTCATCCGTTGCACCTGCACAACCACAGCAACTATCTTCGCGGCCCCAGGAAACCCCGCTGGATAACGTAAGTACCCTATCCTCCTTTTTACAGAGTTGCCTCAAACTTTTAAGAGATCAGGATGCTCTGACTGAGTTACAGAAAGTCATTGCTTCCTGCGGACCTCAGTAAAGTTCTGTTCAGGACAAAACTGTTCATAGAGTCAGTAGAACCGGAAGGGAAATGAGATTAAATGCTCAGATAGTGTTACGAAGAGAAATTCCTATGGCTTGGGGTACCACAACAGACAGCTAGACTCCAGAAATCAATCTTCTCCAATATGCAATAGAAATAAACAATCTAA
>LPNX010466638.1:436000-438697 GCA_001517045.1 Pseudotsuga menziesii | reverse complement strand
CATCAACTAGCTTCATGTCATGACGTGGCAATCGACCAATAAAGGCCCAAAAATCTGTCTGGGCGGTTGTGTCGAGATGTTCTCTTCTAATAGAATACCTACAAAGGGTTTTTACATTCAAATTAACTAGTTTAGATGTAGTCTTGAGAAAACCAAGGACCCTGGTGTTCTTATTCACAATTGCTTGTGACAACACACGATGAGCCGCATTGCGGTCCTTTGACCGTGTGTTCTTACCAATTTTACCAAAGGCATCTACTAAGCTTTTAACTATATGAGAACTTGGTCTAGAAGCCTTTATCATCTTTATCCCTAACGATTTCCTAACAATATTCATGCCCCTAGATTTTAACAATGATAAAAATAATCTACATTTATCTCCATCACATTTAGAATCAAAATATTTATTTAGTATCTGTTGAGTTTGATAAGCAATACTACGTTTAGATAGCGTACCTTCAATGGAATTGAGGAGTCCTTCATCAACTTGTATACGCTTTAGAGTTCTTTGACGTGTGCTTTCTAATGGAGGTAAGGGGGTTGGACTTCTATCATCTAGTGCATCAACAATACGCTCTGGCGTTTCAGTAGCAACTTGTTGTCCTTCACTCTCTTCCTGGTAGTTGGATGGTGGAAGTCCAACATCCTCATCGATGGTCCGATTAATATTTTCTTCTTCAACAGTAGGCTCCATGTACACTACCTCTTCATGAGCTTCGTCTTGAGATGGTCCCTCTAGTGAATGCGGAATTTCTTCTTGTGTTGGATTAATAGGATGAACCGATGTATCCTCTATAATTGGATTTGGATTAGTTTCCAAAGAAAGCCTCCGATTCATCATGTCTATTCTTTTCTTTTCGTTCTCTTCTTCGATGACTTCTTGAGGTCTCTTCTTCCTCGCTGATTTTCTTCCTTGGTTACGTACATTCCCCATCACCACAATGATCAATGTCAATATAGTTTGTTTTTGTTGCTCCTCAATTACAAGCTTCCAAACCTTTAACTTGCTTTAATATAACTATTAATCCTTCAAGGTGCTTCAATCTTCCTTCTCAATTGTTCATATTTCCCATCAAAACAATAATGAATGGAAAAATTTACCTTTGGTTCTCTTGAATAATAAGCAAATGAAAGTTATATCCACCATCACCATGAAATGATATTGAAGCTTGATATCTTATCCTGTGTGCTCCTCAACCATGGAAGATGTCCTCAATGTTGCACCTGCATAACAAAAAGAATGATGGAGATGGGGTAGATTGTGAGTATTTTCAAAGGCAAGCTCGTGCTCTTGAAAAATATTGCGCGGTAAGTGAAATTTTCAGAAACACGGAGTGAATTTGCTCTCGGACAATGACAATTCACTGTTTAACAGTCCCAAAACGCGCACGCGATTTGACCAGTAAAAATGCGTACGCGATTTGTATAACACAAACGCGCACGCGATATCTTCAACCACAATTAATGGGGTGGGTGCACGGCTAAACGTAATCAACTTGTATAATCTAATCAATCAAACTCATTTCATTAGCTTATTTCATTTTTTTAATACATAAAAATTTAATTTCAAATCCCAATCTATTCATAAATATTTATTTATTTATATATTTTCTAACTAAGTTTCTATAAAATTTACTTAATATTTAAGTGACAAATCTATTATATTAACATGTAATGATAAATAGATCAACCATTGGATCATAAAAACCCATAAGCTCAAATCCCAATCAATTCATTAATAAAGTCATTTTAGTTTAAAATCTTTTATGAATTGATCATTGATGATGATTAAAAAGAAATGGACTTAAAGTTACATTTCAAATTTTTTCAATTTTTAATCTACAATTTCTAGTAATTATATATTTGTATAGTCTAATAAATCAAACTTGTTATTTGTTAACTCAATTTATTTTATATATTAAATTATATATTTATATCGTTTAATAAATCAAATTTATTATTTTGTTTACTAATTTTTTTTTATATTGCATAAAAATTTAAACTTAAATCTCAATTTATTTATAAATATTTATTTATTTATATATTTTCTAATTAAAGTATACTTAACATGTTATAATAAATAGATCAACCATTACATCATAAAACCCCACTCAACAATAAGCTAATCCAAATAAACTTGTTTTAGTTTAAAAAAATTTATGAATGGATAATTGATAATGATTAAATAATAATAAAAAGGAAATGGACCTATAAGTTACATTTCAAAGAAAAAAAATTCAAATATATATTTACAATAAAGTGTAAATTTTTTAATTATTCTAAATGTTTTTTATGTTGATGGTGATGATGAATGATGATGATGATGATGAGGATGATGAAGGTGATGAGGATGATGATGGTGATGGTGATGATAATGATGAGGATGATGATGATGTTCATGATGAGGATGATGAAGGTGATGATGATGATGATGATGATGTTCATGATGTTGATGGTGATGAGGATGATGTTCATGATGTTGAGGATGATGATGATGATGTTGATGATGTTGATGGTGATGATGATGATCATGTTGATGATGGTGATGATGATGATGATGATGAAGATGAGGATGAGGATGAGGATGATGATTATGAGGATGAGGATGATGATGATGAATGATGATGATGTTCATGATGATGATGATGATGATGTTGATGGTGATGATGATGATGATGGCAATGGTGATGATGATGA
>LPNX010466638.1:428500-433500 GCA_001517045.1 Pseudotsuga menziesii | reverse complement strand
ATGTTGATGGTGATGATGATGAGGATGATGAGGATGATGTTCACGATGTTGATGGTGATGATGAATGATGATGATGAGGATGATGATGAGGATGATGATGATGATGTTCATGATGTTGATGGTGATGATGATGATGATGTTCATGATGTTGATGACGAGGATGATGATGATGATGATGTTGATGATGTTGATGGTGATGATGATGAGGATGATGAGGATGATGTTCACGATGTTGATGGTGATGATGAATGATGATGATGATGATGATGATGATGTTGATGAGGATGATGATGAGGATGAGCATGATGATGATGATGTCCGTGATGTTGATGGTGATGATGATGATGAGGATGATGATGATGAATGATGATGATGTTCATGATGTTGATGGTGAGGATGATGATGATGATGATGATGATGTTCATGATGTTGATGGTGATGATGATGATGATGATGAAGTTGAAGATGATGGTGATGATGACGGTGATGATGATGATGATGATGATGAAGGTGATGATGAGGATGAGGATGAGGATGACGATGAGGATGATGATGATGATGTTCATGATGTTGATGATGATGATGATGATGATGATGACAACGTTGATGAAGGTGATGATGATGATGAGGATGATGATGATGATGTTCATGATGATGATGAGGATGATGATGATGTTCATGATGTTGATGATGAGGATGATGATGAGGATGATGATGTTGATGGTGATGATGATGTTCACAATGTTGATGGTGATGATGAATGATGATGAATGATGATGACAATGATGAAGGTGATGATGATGATAATGATGATGAATGATGATGATGTTCATGATGTTGATGGTGATGATGATGAAGATGATGGTGATGATGATGATGATGATGATGATGTTGATGGTGATGATTATGATAAGGATGATGATGATGATGATGTTCATGATGTTGATGATGATGAACATGGCGATGTTGATGATGATGATCGATGATCAATGATCATGGTGATGATGATGATGATGAAGAAGATGAATATGAAGATAATGAAGATGATGATCATGTTGATGATGATGATGATGACAATGGTGTTGATGATGAAGATGACGAGGAAGGTGATGATTATGATGATGTTGATGACGACAATGGTGATGATGATGTTCATGATGTTGATTGTGATGATGATGATCATGTTGATGATGATGATGATGATGAAGTTGAAGATGATGGTGATGATGATGGTGACGATGATGATCATGTTGATGAGGATGATGATGATGATGTTCATGATGTTGACGGTGATGATGATTATAAGGATGAGGATGAGGTTGAGGATGATGATGATGATGATGATGATGAAGGTGATGAGGATGATGATGATGATGTTCATTATGTTGATGGTGATGATGATTATGAGGATGATGATGATGAATGATGAATGATGATGATGTTGATGATGATGATGATGATGATGATGTTCATGATGTTGATGATGAGGATGATGATGACGATGTTCATGATGTTGATGGTGATGATGATGATGATGATGATGATGATGGCAATGGCAATGGTGATGATGACGATGGTGATGATGAAGGTGATGATGGTGATGATGATGATGATGATGTTCATGATGTTGATGGTGATGATTATGATAAGGATGATGAAGGTGATGATGATGGTGATGATGATGACAATGACGACGATGGTGATAATGTTGATGATGATGATGATGATGATGGCAATGGTGGCGATGATGATGATGACAATGGTGATGATGAAGGTGATGATGGTGAAGATGATGATGATGAAGATGAACATGATGAAGATGATAATGATGATCATGGCGATGTTGATGATGATGATGATGGTGATGGTGATGTTGATGATGAGGAAGGTGATGATGAGGATGAGGATGATGATGATGATGATGACAACGATGGTGATGACGATGATGTTCATGTTGATGATGACGACGATGGTGATGATGATGTTCATGATGTTGATGGTGATGATGATGATGATGATGGTGATGATGGTGATGATGAAGCTGATGATGACGATGAGGATGAGGATGATGATAATGATGATGATGATGAGGATGAGGATAATGATGATGGCGATGGTGATGATGATGATGATTGATGAGAAAGGTGATGATGATGATGATGGTGGTGATGAATATGAATATGAAGGTAATGAATATGATGATCATGTTGATGGTGATGATGATGATGACAATGGTGATGATGAGGAAGGTGATGATGATGATGATGTTGATGACGACGATGGTGATGATCATGTTCATGATGTTGATGGCGATGATGATGATGAAGTTGAAGATGATGAAGAAGATGAAAATGATGATGAACGCTATTTTTGGTTTTACAAACCGCGCACGCGATTTGTATGCACATAACGCGCTCGCGTTTTGGTTCTATATAACGCGCACGCGTTTTGTTTAGTTAAATCGCGCTCACGTATTGTTTAAATTCAAAAATTTATTCCCTCCAAATGATAAGGCCGAACCTTCACCCATGCTTTCATGGAATTCCTATGCCTATGTGTCTGCTTTGTACTTTGCTTCGGATTCAACATGCCTGTGCCTTGGAGTATGATAAACCATGGCAATTTCAGCATTATATCCAAATTTTCAATATGCTCGTGTTTAGCGGTTCATCTGATTATGCTGCACTCCTCCATTTTTTATGAGATTTTAGAAACAGATATGGTTTTTTTTGCAGATTCTAAATATGTAAATTTTAACAAGAATACATAATTTTTTCTATTTTTTTCTTATTTATCTTCTGTCATCACTCCTCAACTCAAAAAACACACTGGTAGTGTTTCGTCCATATATCTTTCGTTTCTCAACCATTTAAAAAAAAATTGTATGGTGCAAGTTAAAGAACACCAACCTCTACATGCTATAAAAAACCCATTTCCAAATAATTGCATTAAAACATTCAAATGTTGCACCCACAATTGACGTACCGTTTTCGAGGTTTGATCTCTTAGATAATTAAAAATATTATTTTTATTATTGGAAAAATAGTCGTGCACTAGTCCTATATGTTCTCTATATGTATACCGGTTTTTGTAAGTTTATTCCATCATTTAGACACTCAGACGCTGCACCCACAAAAACATATACCTTATAATTTGTCCAAAAAATAAAAAAGTGCCCGTTAAAATTTATCTAACTTTAGATAGTTAACAGCATTTTCAATAGAAAAAATATATATATTTGGAAAGGTCATTCAATTTCCTACATTTCTTGTTTTTTACTGATCGCAAGATTCATTGTGTAAGTGTCTCAAAATATCCATGCAAGTTGATGGATGCCTGTTTTTTCAGTTTTGTATTGCATCTAACGCGCCAAAAGAGACCCTCAACTTCTTGCACACACCCTCTAGTCCTTCTACTTGTGAGAACCCTCGCGCCACAAACCGAGCTTTGTACTTTTCTACGATGCCATTCGCAGCATGCTTGATCTTGTAAATCCACTGATAAGTCACAACTGACTTCCCCTCGTGTCTCGATACAATCTCCCAAACATCGTTCTTCATTAGGGAATTGTACTCATTAAGGGAATTTTGAAGTATAAAATGGGCCTCATAAGAAATATAATAAAATATTATGATTTTGTCATGTTGTGAGGAAGGTATATTTACAACTCACATATTTCACTGTAAGTCATGCAACTATGGTTAAGTTAAAGTGAAAATATGTGTACAAATAAATTTAATAGAAAAATCCTCTTTAATATAAGTATAAACATAAGTATAAATGTACTAAAATAAAATACTCAAATAAAATAAACTAAATATTTTAGTTTTTTTAAATCTAAATTAAACTTTTATAAATAGATTCAAATTATACTTATATAAAATAATTTACATAAATAATTATTTATTTTAAAATATATTTATATATTTAATATAAAATTTATTATAAATTAAATATAATATATATTACAACAAGGCTTAGCAACAAAGTTGCATATTCCCTACCTCTAGGATTGTAAGTTTGAATTTAGATGGTGACTTTAGAGTTGAAAGAAAAAGACATGTCCAAATTAGATTATTGCGCCAAGAGGCGCTCTACAACCCAATATGGGGGAGATCTTGTAACTTTACATAAATTATGTCTTTTTACTTGCCGATTATGATGTAGATGTTGTAAAGTTATGTAAAGTTAATTTTTACTTGTAAAAACTAAAAAGTAATCTATTTAATAGTTTTGTAGACCATTAAATAAAAAGTAATAAATAAAAATGTTAATTCTCCGTCAAAATAAACTAGTAACAACGATATATAAATTACGGTTAAATACAAGAACATAAAAAAAGCTCGGAAAGAGATGATTGTCTGGAACAGGGGCACAGCGACAAGAGAATCGCAAAGAAAAAGTGTGATGGTTAACTGTATTAAAAAAACACCAAAATGAACTTGCCCAAGTTGTCAGATCCAAATTTTACGAAGTTTTACAAATTTTTGTCCAGTTTTGAAATAGATTCGACCTACCATTCTCATTAAAAGAATTATTTGTCATAATATCAATGATCAAAACTTGTAATTCCAATACCTAATTCATTAACAAAAACTAAAATAATGGAAAGATTACGATCGCAATCCTAATCCTGTGTAATCAGTATTGACGTAATGTTCGTGCACAAGAAATACGAATTTGTAATGGACAGGTTGTCACAGTTTGTAATATACAATTGAGTTCAAGCTTGCCTCTCTTTACGTGGTGCGAGTATCAATATGATCATGATTACCTATGATTCATTGAACTGCAAAGTTCATTTTCTTAATTGCATATTCTATATAATCAATTTCTCCATAAATAAATAAAATTATCAGTTACATATTAAAAAATTAACATACTGCAAAGTTGATTCTCGTAATTGCATATTCTATATAATCCATTTCCCCATAGATAGCTAAAATTATCAGGTTACATATTAAAAAATTAGTAGAGCCATAGAATTAACTGAGCCATGC
>LPNX010466638.1:391374-428224 GCA_001517045.1 Pseudotsuga menziesii | reverse complement strand
TATCCCTCCTCCTCCCTCCTTACCCCTTCTCCCTTTTCCTTCCCTCTTTCTCCCTCTCCTTCCCTTTTTCCGGCCCCCCTCTTCTAGCTTCTCCCTCCCTTCCAGCCGTCACCCTCCCCATCGTTTTGGCGGCCTCCAGCATTTATTTCCTCGTCATGTCTTATCCCTGGTGATGGTCGCGTGTTCAGTCTTTCTCCCCTCAGCTGATGAGCATTTAACTCCCCTCCGGCGTTCAATTAAGTGTCCCTCATCCTCGCACGATCGAGGCTCTTCCTTCTCTGCCTCCATGTCGAACTTCAGCATTATTTCGCCTCATGTTTTCGCTGAGGGTCTGTTAACAGCCCCTTCCTTCCTTCTGCAAGAAGCTGATGTAATTGGTATTGGGAGCCCTCAGGTTTCTTCTAGGCCAGCGCAGCCCCTCACCCAAGCTACTGTCGAAGAAAATCTCTCCCAGCTAGCCCTCTGTCAGTATCGTTATCCTTCTGCTCTTTGGGAAAGTGATTCTCAGGTTGAAAACGGGAGTGAGTCAGGTCACCAGCAAGCATTGCAGTATCGGCTGTCTCGCCTGGCAATTCCGTCCGACCTTGGTATTATGGCGCACTTGGGTAATAATCTCGGAATGCAGGATTTTATGAAGAACCTTCGAAGGGTTTATGAACTGACTGCTATAGGGGTGAAGGAGAATAGAGACACAGCCAAGGAAATAAAGGGGATGAGCGAGACTATTTGCAGGATCTCTCAGGATGTCACTGACAATGGAGCCCGCACCGAAGATTTGGATAGCAACCTGCGTGAACTCTTGGGCAGAGTTGAGCGTATTGAAGCCGACATCCAAAGGCTTGTTTCAATGAACCAAGAGAGCAGGGTTAATGGAATTAACGCCTCAGCCTCCCAGCCCATGGAAGAAGAATCAGTACAGCAGCCTCGTCAGCTTAGAGGCAATTGAATTCCATTGTCTGCTTTTCTTTCAGTTTAGTAAGGGGTTTTAGTTTCAAAATTTTGTATGAATGATGTTTTTCTGCACTCTGCTATGTAGTCAGTTCGTGAGGGTTTTTACAACTCGTTTAGTTTGCAGTTCAGAAGCAATTTTCTGCCCTCTGTTTTGGGAAATAGACTTTGTATGGCTTGCTGTTTATGTGCCATCCCGGCTATATATCTCCCTTCGAAAATGTAATGAATGGCTGTGCACAGCCTGTTAATACAAACCCCTCTTTCTGTTTTTGTTATAAAAAAAAAAAAAAAAACTGAGCAATGCTGCGATTTCAATTGCTCTATCTCATTTTCTAATTCTTTCAGTTTCAGTTTAAGCTCCACTGCCTCCCACAACTTTTCTCTTGCCACTTGTTCCTTTTTTATCTTAACAGATATAGAACAGGGATTCGCTTTACAGTTTTGGTAGCATTGAAGATTACATGGATGTCCACACCCTAATTTCTTGGGGCATACTTGCATACGTTTCAAATTACTATTACTATTTGTCTTAAATTTGCAGCACTTGAAAATGTTTGTGTGTTGACAGGCCTCAAATCTGTAAGTTATCTCCTCCTTGCATGATAGTGTTTCCTCCTTTTGTGAACACAGCTTTGTTGCCTCATGCCCACAATCTCGGAACAAAAATTGGACTGCTATCCTACGCTCTGGATGGTCTCCATGGTGGCAGCTGCTTTGACAGTGATGATTGCAGTTAAGAATAGATTTGCAGGGCCTTTTGCATAGAAGAGAGTGGAAGGAGTTCACCTCTGAACTACAAATTGCAAAAGGCGGATCGGAAGGATGTCTCGGGCAACGCATATATATTTGCTCACCCAAACACTTCCGATCTTGGAAATAATGGAGAATGGTTTTCCAGTGTGGTGATTTCCTTGAGAAAATGGTGCAACTCCCACAAAAATAGAGTGCTCTTGAAACAAACACGCACAGCCTATTTCGTTTGGAGAGAAATCCAACGTGTCCATCACTAATTTTGCAGGCTGAAAGCTCTCCCACAAGCTCTGCTCTCTATGCCTGCCCTGAACACGGTGAGCAAGTATGGCAGGTGAGCAAACAGAAATTAAAGAGCAAAGAAGAGGATAGTGTTATGCAGCCTACAAAACTTCATCTGCGACTTTATAGTTTCAACGGCACACAATTTTTTTTGGCAAAGATGAACTCAACCAATAAACGCCGAGCAACAGATTTCAGGTTTTCTCTCTATTTGAGGGCAGAATCGTGGACTAGAAACTGTGAGATATATCTTTACCAATAAAAATTTTGTGCAGCTAACCAACTCATATGTATGTGCAAGCAATGGATAAGCAGAGACCTTGCTAGACTGTACACTCCTTTTGATTAAATTCACCCACTTCGTAATAAAACTATAACAGCTGACGAGTAGCTTATAGACGCCGGTTGAATAAATATGGAACATCTAATTAGATTGATAAAGTAATATCGATCTTTAATAATATAAATATTATAATATAAAAAAATTACTTCACTTTGATAAAGTAATATTGATCTTTTAATAATATATACAGTATAATATAAAAATATAAAAAAACACTTCACTATAACTGGTGATATAATTATTGGATTATTCAATTATTAGATATAATTACTAGCTTTAAATTAATTATTAGTTTAATTTCAACTTTAATTATAATTATTAGATTAACTTATTAAATTAAATTTAATCTTGATATAACTATTAAATTAAATTTAAATGAAAGTGATAACAAAAACTATTAAAGAAACATTTAGCTGCACTTCAATAACTCTATCTTTTAGCGTGTGAAGTTGACCTTCATTGTAGTCTCATGAGAACAAATAGTTAGGTAATGTCCTCCAAGGTGATAGGCTCAATAAAATCTATAAATATGAATAAGAAAAAACCACGATAATAAAAAAAAATTGATAATCAAAATTGCTAATGAAAAAGTTTCAATTAAACTATATATTAATAATTTATGCTTATCAATATATTCTAAACATATTAATCTTATTCATATAATTATTACTAAAAATATATCTTATAGTAAAAAAATTTGATATTTTTATTTAAAAAGCTAAATGCATAAAGCCCACTTCACCACTTTATTATTTGTTGTTATCCACATATTTTTAACCTCAAATAAAAGTGAGATGGATGCAGATAAATATGGAATAACGAGCTCAAATATGAGCCAGTAAAAACAACCATTAGTAGCTGAAGACCAAGCTCGCCACCTTTGCCCATGGCTAGGGTTTGTCCTGGAAGCCATGAGAGCTCCTCTAGGTGCTTGCTTGCAAATATGTTTTCTCTGAAGACACGGAGCCTCTAAACCATGTTCCAGCCAGCGGCTATCGCTTCAGGTTGAATTTTTTTTGTAACACTACCTTCAGCCAACATGGTCCCTGGAAGTGAGTCGGGTGTACCCTAGCTGGATGTAATCCCAGCCGTGCCTTTAAACTTTTTGATAATGGCCCTTGTCTTTTCAGAGCCTGGAATATTCTTCAAATTAACGATGTCTTTGATCCAAAAAAGAGTGCGCTATAGTGCATCCTTGTGTATTGTAAACTAGCGTAGATCCAAATTTTAGGTTTTATTAAGCCCCCACAGGGATCAAATGTTTCGATTAAATTTATTGAGGTGAAAACCTTCTTAAGTGCAATACCTGAGAAGAGGTTTGCACCTCGGCAGATTTGACCCCCTCTGGGAGCTTGATAGAACCTAGAATTTGGATCTACACTGGTACTTCTCAACCTATTTGGGTTTCAACTCCACCAATCATAGAAATGGGCAGATCTGAATAAAAGAAAATTAATAGATAGAAATTTTAAAAATCTAAGAAAACTTCAAAACACTTGTATCCTCCCAGTGCCTTGAGAGAAATTGATGTAATATCTCTAATTTTAGGTATATGAAAGATCACCACAATTAATAATTTAAACAAATAGAATGAATGATTCAAAAATATGTAATTTCTGAATTTCTACAACTTCAATGGCATGCTTCTACCAAGCTTCCTTGGTGTATTAACTTCTTCAACTACAATGACCAAATTCCGAGGAAGCCAGTACTGAGCGAAATCCCTTCCTACTGATTTATAATACCCATAACCTTTCTTATTTATTTGTTTTTCTTTTGATAGTTGCTGTGAAAAAGAGATTTCGTGACTCCATTTCTCAAGAGGGTGTGACGAAGACATTTAATGCAATTGCATATACAAATTTTGGCTTTTTGCAAACTCATTTTAGTTTTTTTTTTAATTTTCCCATGGATTCAATTAGATGGTTAGTTAACATAATAGTTTTTATCACAACTCTAATAAGACTACGAGTGGATTTCGAGAATCTTGCCAGGGAAGTACTGTGTACTCTTTTTCAGAGAAAAAAATACCAGTCTTTGTTATTCAGTTGAATCAAAAGACATCATTTACATATCAACATGATGACTAATAAAACAGGTCCGTCTCATGCACGAAATAATGACAAAAACAAAGCAACAAACCTAGAAATAAAGTCTGATCGTAGCAGACTTTCCTCATCATCCCTGAATAAATTAGGTCGGAAATGCTGATAACAATCTGAAGTGAACTTTAAACAATACATTCAAAGCAAAAACAGCTGGCAGAGTGGACTCTAAATGAACAAACAAGTGATACATCATCAACTGCTGAAATCATAAGCTGAATAATAAAGAATCAGCTACAACTAAAATAGATCAAGACTGCCTTGGTTAATAACCAAACCATCCAATGTTTCTGAAAAAGAAACAAATCCCATATCCATATGCAAAGCTTTTTTTGAGAGTTCATCTGCCAGCGAATTATGCTCACGATATGTGTGTTTAAAGATCACTGGAGGGGCCAAATGAATCATATATCTTATGTCGGAACACCAATGCATCAGTGATAAAACATCAAGTGCGGAAATTCTGTTAAGCCAAGAAATAATAACCATGGAGTCACCATAAATCAGCTGCATAGGAATTCCCATCAATAAGCTGACTCTTAAAAGAGCCCAAATAGCCAATAATTCAGCTCTGGTATTCGTGTTATTTCCACATCCCATAGAAAAACTGAAGAAGTGAGAGTCATTGATAAAAATCACAAAACCTACGCCTCCAAGATTTTCCGCAGCAGCTCCATCAAAGTATCCACAAGGAAAGCTTTTTAATGGAGCTGGACCAGGATTACGGGATTTATGAAAAATAATCGACACAGGGTAGGAATTAACCAATCCTTCAATCCTGGAGATCAAAGATGAGAAGGATGGTTTCTTGTTTTCAAATAAGCAATGATTCCGAAGAAGCCAGGTTCCCCAGAGAATGAACAACGGAAGGTATCTGAAGGGAGCAGGTCGCGCTGTGGAAGAGAACCAATGATCCAAAAAGGAATGGATAGAGTTAAAAACAGGGAAAGAGCACTTGAATTTTACCGCAAAATAATTGTAGATACTAGCAGAGAATGGACAGAAAAAAAATAAATGAGGTATGTCTTCCAGATTATCTTCACAAAGAACACATCTACTGGGTCCCAAGAATCCTCTGCTTGGCAATTGATCCCAGGTTAAAATCTTTCCTCTAAGAATCAACCAAATAAAGCATTTTATTTTCAGAGGAATATTCAGGGTCCATAAAATTTTCAGAACTGAATCATTAATCTCTGAACATAAATCAGAGAGTATGCATTTATATCCTTCAGCAGCGGTAAGAGGACCTGTATATTTGTTGTGAGACCAAGAAATAGTATCCAATTGATTATTGAGACGAATGCGGCCATATTCCAAACCTCTAGTAAAATTGTCCCATGCTATTTTCCATTCACCAGTGAGATCAAGGTCTTCAGATGAGAACCAATAACTAGTGGCAAAGGAAGTTTGGTTACGAGCTTGGGCAAGAGAGCTAATACCAAAGTCTTCTAAGTAATCCCTTAAGTCTCTTGGCAGAACAAAAGAAGATCTCATACCAATGAAGGGATCTGCACCCAAACTGATGGACTCTCCATTCCCAACTTTCCAAATGATGCCTCTGCCAATCCAGGATATGGTGGATATGAAGCCCCTCCAGATAATTGAGGCATTCCTAGTAATGAAGTTCTTATCCTTGAACCAAATATGGAGAGGTTTATTTTTCAGATATTTAACAGCAATGAGAAGATTCCAGATACCTTTGCATGATTTATAGCTAACCAAAAGCTTTTCATCCTCAAGGAAAGACTGAAGCTAGGAAGATGTTTAATTCCCCAGCCACCATGAGAAGTAGGACGAGCCAAAAGATGCCAATCCACAAGGTGAAATTTTTTAGTCTTTGATGAAGAGCCCCACATAAATGAAAAGATCATTTTTCTAAGTTTGTCTAAAATAGAGGATGGAATCGGAACCAAAGCCATCCAATAAACTGGCATGCTTGATAGAACAGAACGAATGAGGACAAGTCTGCCTCCCAACGACAGTAATCTATTTGTCCAATGAGAAATTTTCTTTTCAAATTTTGTAACCAGCCAGAGCCAATCATTTATCAAGTAACCTGATGGCTTAAGAAAGTAGCCAAGATAGCCAAACCCTTTTCGAATATCTTCCACTCTGAAAGGGAGTATATCTGTAATTCTTTGAAGGGTGTCCACACTCAGATCATTATGGAGAAAACTTGATTTGTTTACATTAATACTCATACCAGAAGCCTCACAGAAAATATTAAGTATGTCTCTAAAGGCCAAGGCATTCCTCAAATGTACCCAGGCCAAATAAGATCACATCATCTACAAAAATTAAATGAGTGATAGAAAGCTGATATGAAATTTTGATTCCTTTAATCTTTCCATTTCGTTTTGCATCCTCAATCAACAGGCTAAGCCCTTCTATGACCAAAATGAATAAGAGAGGGGATAGAGGGCATCCCTGCCTGATTCCCCGAGAGGCAGAAAAAAAGGGAGATGGAGAGCCATTAACTAGCACGGCAAAGTTGGCTGAAGAGACACATTCCATAATCCAGTTTACCCCAACAAGGGGAATCCCAATTTGAATGAGAAGGAGACGGATAAAAGTCCAATTAACTCTGTCAAATGCTTTAGATAAGTCCAGTTTAAGAATAAGAGTAAACCTGTTTCTGGATTTGACAGTATGAAGAACCTCTTGAGAAATGGCTATGGGTTCAAGGAATTGGCGATTTTTTTAAAAACCAAACTGTTGAGGAGAAATAGCTTCATCAAGGAAGGGCTTAAGCCTCATTGCTGCAATTTTAGAAATGAGCTTATAACAGAGGTTACAAAGGGAAATGGGGCGAAAGTCTGCAAAGGAGACAGGCAAATCAACCTTCGGAATGAGAGCTAGGAAAGTAGAGTTGAGAGCATGAGACACTCTGCCTGAGATTCTGGAAGTTTCCACCACATTAACAAGAAGAGGACCCATAAGATCAAAGAAAGTCAAATAAAACTCAACTGGCCATCCATCCGGTCCAAGTGCCTTATCTTTTTTAAAGAGTTTTAAAGCCTTTTCAACTTACATGATTGTGACAGGTCTAGTAAAAGCTGTTATCTTCTTAGAACTGATAAAAGATGGAAAGAGACAGATAACCTTAAGTTGAGCTTCCAGATTCGTCAAATGATCATCTTCAAACAAGGTCTTAAAATGATCTTTAAGACTTTTATCATCTGAAACCCAATTGCCCAAATCATCTTGAAGACTCCAAATTGCATTATGATTTTTGCGGGCTGAAGCCACAGCATGAAAAAACTTAGTATTAGCATCCCCTTTTTGAGCCCAGGTAATTCTGCTTTGAAGTCTGGCAGAATTTATATCATGATCAATCAGCTTTTGAAGACCATTTTTAAGAGAATTCAATTTTTGTTGCTATTCTTGATTTAAAATTGCTGAATGAGAGGAGAGGAGAATAGAGCTTATTTCCTTTTCCAAAGCAATAGAATTGTCTTTCATCTTTAAAGTTTCTACTTTAGTCCAAGTCTTAACCTTCTCCTTTAGAGTTCTAAGTCTAATATGGAGATCCTGCATAGCATCCAATGAGGGGTTTGATAGAATACGGGGCCATTCAGAACGAACCATATGAATAAAATATTCATTATCTAACCAAGAATGATTGAACTTAAATGGATAGGCACAATGACAATGTTAATCAATCCATTCAAGAACCACAAGGAAATGATCAGAAATCCCACATCTGTGCGCCCATACACGATATCTTTGAAGCAAGCTGACGAGCTGATCTAATATTAAAAATCGATCCAATCTTTTTGAAATACCGTCTTCCCCGATCCTTCCATTCCTCCAGGTAGGACCAGCACAGGGAGAAGCCACATCCACTAAATGATGGTCAGAGAAAAGTTTAGAGAAAAAAGGACCCAAAGGGTCAGGATGCGCTTTGGAGCCCCAGATCTCTGAGGCATTCAGAGTCAGATTAAGATCTCCGGCTAAAATAAGATTAGGAAGAGAGAGAAGACCACCCGAAGCCACAGTATTCCAGAAGGAGTCCCGATTGAGGTAAGGACCATAGCAGTTTATAATTGAGAGATTGAGGGAAGATCCCCGAATCGAAGCATTTAACAGAATACCAGTAGCAGTATGGAAGGATTTGCATTTTATAATTTTTGGATTCTAGCCAGAAAGAATGCCTCCAAATAGACCATTAGAGCTAAGGGCACAAAACTCCTAGCCCGGGCAAAGTTTAGAAAAGGCAAATAGAGCAGGATAAGGACTAGTCATAGTCTCTTGAAAAAGAACAACATCAGGAGAGAGAGCTAACAGCAAATGCCGGAGGCTTTTTTGCTTGGCCAGACCCCCCAAGCCACAAACATTCAAAGAAAGGATACGCATTAAGAACCGGAAGAATCAGGGGTCGAAGCTCTAAGGACCCGAAGAGAAGGAGAAGAGCGAGAATGCTCTGCTGCTTTTAATCTCTTAGATAGAGGAGTAAAAGGAGCCTGAACTAAATCTGAAGAATCAAGAAGGGGCTTTGAAGATTTTTTCTTCCGCCTAATAGTAACATTCTCAAAACGAATTGAGTCTAGCGGGAGAACCGAAGGGGAAAGAGATGACTTATCTGAGAAGATACTTAAAGATTTTTGCAAAGAGGGATCGGCAAAGGAAGGGGAAGCTGCAGGGCTAATAGAAGGCGAACCTGAAGACTGGGGCCTAGTCTGACCAGAAGAGGAAAGAGGAGGGAAGTCGGCCTCAGAAAACAGAGGAACGGGGGAAATGACAATCGATGGGGTCGAAGAAGGAACAGATTTTAACGGGGCATCATTAGAATTGCCAGAGTGAATTGGGGCTGAGGGAGGGTAAAGAGCAATAGCTGAAGGGGAAGGCTCCTGTAACAAAGAATCAGTCAAAGGAGGATCCAACAGGTCGGGCTCCTTTGGAGGAATAATGGAAGGAATAATGTCCGAAGGCATAGAAGCTTTTCTGATGCTAATCACTGAGTCAATCAAGGCCAGATCGAGGTCTGACACTTCCCCAAAAATAGAAAAAGTATTATTCAACTGACCAGAAGAGGAAACAAGTTGGACCGGAGTTGAACAACCCTCCGAGGGCGAATTTAAAGGGGAATTAACAAAATAATTGGTCAAAGAGTGCTTAACAGGCCCACGACGAAGAGAAGGACAGTCACGACGCAAATGGCCTGTCTCCCGACACACATTGCATCTAAAGGGAATGCCTTGAAAATCCAGACGTTGAATAAACAATCGCTCATGATAGAGAATCTCTACTTCAGTTGGAATGCCTTTTGTGATATCAAGTTCAACAAGAATTTTCGCCTTCCTTTTATCATAGGAATTCATGAAATCATCCTCTAACGCCACAAATCGACCAATAGTGTTTCCAACTCCTTCCAATAGAGATCGATTCCAGAGCGGAAAAGGAAGCCCAGGGAGAATTGCCCACAGATGGCGTTTTTTCACTCTTTCTCTCACAAGATCAAAGTTTACATGCCAACGATCTAGCACTAACGAGCCATTACCCACTCTCCATAAGCGGCTTAGAACCTCCGAGGCATGTGATTCCTCTAAGAAGACAAAAATGATCCAGCCCCGAACCAGCAAGCTGATAGTTGGAACATAGGTTAGAAAAGGTTTTCAATACTCAGAAGCCCAAGAAACCCAGTCTTTTTTATCCATGGATACATATTCCAGCCTACCGATTAAAGCACGACGACTCAAAGCTTCCACCCTGTCCATATAAATATCCCGACCAACCACATAGCGAAGTTTCCCTTCCAAAATTTTGTATGCCTTAGCCTTTCTACGCCTCTGAAATCGAGCAAAACCATGGTCCACTCTTGGGTCAGGAGACCCATCATGGGTCTCCACCATCGGAATCAAGGAAAAAGCTTCCAGAAAGCATCCACAAAACAGAGCAATATCTCAATCAAAAGTAGACCATCCAAGATCGATCCCCGGGTAAAATTAAGCAACAGAAAGAACGGGCTATATATCAAATAACATTAATGAAAAACCACAGATATCATAACCGGCACTGAAAGGAACAATCTATATAAAATAGAAAGACAATCGAACCCCAATAAACCGAAACTAACCAGAATGCCAAGTAGTACTCAATCAATAGCAGAACAACCAAGATCGATCCCCGGGCAAATAAGCAGCAAAGAAAAGGCTAAGTACCAAGTAAATTTTAATGAGAGCATCAGAAATCAGAACCGACACAGAAAGGATCAATCCATATATAATAATGAGACATCGAGCCCCAAAAATACCGATTACTATCCAGAATGCCAAGTCAAGACAATGCAGGATAAGCCATATACCAAATACCGAATACAGTCCAGAATGCCAAGTCGGTCCACAAATTAGAAATATTCCTCAATCAATAGCAGGCCATCCAAGATTGATCCCCAGGCAAATAAACAGCAGAATAATAGGCTAAGTCAAATAACCTTAAAGAGAACATCAGAAAACAATATCGGCACAAAAGGGCTCATAATAGAATGACAGTCAAACCCAATATATACCGAATACTTCCAGAATGCCAAGAAAACCTCAATCAATAGCACCTATAAAATGATCAATCCACATATAAAAGATGACAGTCGAACCCCTAAAAATACCGAATACTAACCAGAATGCCAAGTCAGGGAAATGAAGGGAAAACAAAACATGGATACAATCGACAATAAACCCTAAGAAAGAGAATGATAACCAAAAGAGGACAGTAACGTCTCTAATCCCTCAATACTGCGGAAGCCGTTGTGGGCGCAAACCCAAACAGCACAACTCCAATGTAATCCGCAACCAAAGCCAGAGAAACCAATAAAAATCACAAAACAGTCTAGGGATAAACCCCAGATAAAGAGACCGAGTCAATGAAAAAGGGTTAATCGCAGGTTATCCCTCAACACTAGCCCTTAGACTATCAGTCAGGGAGTCTTCACTGCGTGCATAAGACTAACCCTAACAGCCACAAGACTTAGCAATCAATCCCTAGAAGAGCCAGTGCTGACGGTGAGGGAAAAAATCATACATCAAAAATCAAATACCAGCCCACAAACAAAGTGAGGAATAACCAAAAAAAACACAAACCGCCGGGGGACCAACCCCAGTCAATGAGACTGAAATGAAGAAAGAAGGGTTACACGCTGGGTAAGAACCACATCATTCCTTTTGGTTTTCTTTCCGAGAGACGACAAAGAGAAGACAAAATGACAAACAAACCCTAATAATGCCACATCCCGACAGACTCTATCAAAAGGACAAATTAATTGTACAAGGACAGCCAACTCCTCCACGTCCAGAAAAAGCGAGTCGCAACCCAGACGTCGATAAAAAAGGTGACAGAACCGACTAAAATGAAAAAACTTCCCACTTCTTTTAAACTGGTTGGTACTAGTCCTCGATTATGAGGAGGGACTCCAGTTGCCGGGAGCGGCTAAAGCAAAAGTCAAGCAATCCAACAAAACCCATGTCAAAAACCAGTGGGAGGGTGGCGGAGAAAAATACCTTAACAAAAATGCCAAATCGAAGATGGGTTTGACAAAACACTCCCGTAATAACCCAGAAGAAAAAAGAAAGACAGAATGCAATAACAAGAAGCCTTATCAACCAGAAGCCAACACAAAAAAGAACAGGTTGAGAGATAACGATTAAAGAAACGACCAGTACCTCGAAGGAGCGCAGAGACCAACGCCATTCTTTCGAAAGCCTGTGAGAACACCATTCTGCGGGCTGCAAACAAACCCTCGCACGCCCATCGCTTCTCTCCAAGGAATGAGCTTGATACAAGTATGATCGATTGTGTACTCTAATAAGGGCAAGAGGTACCAAACTAGAGAGCACAGGAAATTCTATTGGATTGAGCACATGTAAAGAAGAGGATCTACTGGTTGTTGTTTCTGTTGTAATTGCGATGATTACGGATCACTTTACTTGTGGTTGTTCCAGTGTTATCAACTTATCAAATATCACACTAAATTCTTAGATCCAGCGATTTATGAAATGCAATGGCCATGTGCATCATTACGGTTTCCTGGAACATTGAAACGGATGACTAATGAAATTAAATTAAGACCAACATTTACTTTTATTTTTCATATATTTTTATTTAATTAAATATGTTCTAAATAAAATTAAAATCAACATTTATTTTAAAAAAAATTGATGCTCTAATAAAGAGATTTCTTTTTATTTAATTTTCTTTGATTGACGCTTTAATAAAGAGATTCCTTATAGAATGATGTGATTTGAACATGTTCTTAACGAAACTAAAACCAACATCCAACATTTTTTTTTCATTTGATTTTTGTTTTTATGATATTCTTTGATGGTTGGTTTAAAAAAGAGATTTAGTGATTCAAACATTTATTTCAGACGATGTGACGTTGATATTTAATGCCATTGCATATCATAAATTTGGATATTCGCTTTGACAGTTTAGAAATTGCTTTAGCTCAATCAGATCCACGCATTTGAATTTTTTTAGTTTTCCATGGATTCAATTACCTGCTTAGTTAACATAATAGTAGATGCATGCATGAACTTCGAATACACAAATCCCAAAAACCAATCAAAAACTTAATTCTCTGCTTGCAGGTTGAACTTGTAATAGTGGATACTCTATTGAAAATATATTGGGATGTTGGAATTAGAAAAATGGTTATATTTGGTGATTCTTAGGTGTGCATTCTCAACTTTTTTTGTATAAGAAAATATTCCAAATAAATTGACTTTTAAATTTGTCTTTTAAAGAAGAACTTGCCATATTACCATCGGGTTCACGTTCGGGTTTGGCGAGCTTCATGTTCGATTCGGGTTCTAATTTTCAGATGGGGTTCTGCATAGGTTTGTCTATATATATTTTTCAAAATATATATATACATATATATTTTTACACACTATTTAGAAATTAGTATTGCTGTAGACTGTAGTCTAGACTCTATATCATGAATTATAGCATAAATCATTTCAAAATAAACAATAATGAACATTTAAAGATCAAGGATTAGCTTAATCATGATAACTATTATGCCAATTTTCAAATACTTGTTATGTTGTAATTTGTAAATTCAGAAAATTTAAAATATAATCAGCATGAGGTTCTACAGGTTCGGAATGAGGTTCGGCAGGTTCCGCATGAGGTTCGGCAGGTTCCGCATGAGGTTATTTTTCAGGTTCGACAAATTCGGCATGAGGTTCGTTTTAGGGTTCACCTTGAGGTTCGTTTTAAGGTTGGCCGAACCTGAAGGAACATTGCAAATTTTTCCAGGTTCGCCGAATTCCGAACCTGGAGGTTCAGGTCATACTCTAAAAAAGACAAACCTGCCTTATTTAATATTCAGTGATTTGGGACTCCTCTCTAGGTCATCCGGTCAATTCTACTGAGTATGACATTGAACCATAACATTTTAACCTCATTTTGGAACTACTGCTCTTTGGATCAACGCAGCAACCCATTAAATTTAACAGGATATGACATTGATCCATAACAATTTAACCTCACCTCATGCCAAGAAGAAAAATAGGTTTCTATCTCTTATCCTGATCTTATTCTTGTGTTTTACTGAAAATATTCTTATCCTCTTATTATTTTGTGTTAATTTGCTATTCAATATTCAGAGCTACCTAATTCAATATTCAGAATCTGGAATTCAGTCTCTAGATTAATTCAGTAAGTGAAACAAGAACTTATAGTGACCAGTTACAATTTAACCTCATGTCGAACTGAAAAACAGATTAATAAATAATAGATATATAATTTACAAGAAAAGGTCACAAATGCACTTACTACCGTCCTTATAAATGGAAAACCAAGGACTATATAGCAGACCACTACTCTGCCAGGAAATTCAGTTAACCAGAATCTGTGTAATATCGTCATCACATAAGGCTTTGTAACTTAAAAAGTGAAAAATCATATTTCCTCCCTGCTTATTTGAATAGCATATTATATTCAAAGTGTAGACAACCTATTTCTTTTCAAGGTTCGAATATAACATTTAATTTAAGGAAACTCTATGGAACCTTTGGAGTGTAACATTTTGTAAGAGGCAACCAAATAGAAAATCGACATGAGACCAACCTCTACCTCTACTAGAGAAATCGAAAGATCTACCTGAGACCACATGGAGCTCCATTCAGCTGCACTCAGTACTAGTTGAGAACACAACTTCTTTCAGCCTCTCAGGCACAGTTCTTTCAGTGAAAATCAAGCCTTTAGTAGCAGCAAAGTCAACCACAAACGGTTGAAGGAAGACAATTTTGGGGAACTTTGTGTATAAACCCAACAGAAATCCTATATGAGTTATCCGGGTTTGCACGAGGGCATTCTATTGAAAATGAATACTGGATTCAGATTCCAGACGGATACCCGGTTCAAGTTCCAGTGTGAGAGGCGGATCCAAAGCGGGCAGATTCACCAGCAATAGAGCAAGCCACCATTCTTACTGTGCCCGGACAGGAGATGCACCAGTTAGCCTCGTTCTCAGCGTGCTGGATACAAGGTGCCATCCGCTATATTCAAATTATGGATGGAATGAAGGTCGCAGAGGCTTTACCCAAGAGAAGGATATAAATCGGGGAATCTCCAAACAAACAGGTGGTCTTCCATAATCGTGATAGGAACGAAGAGGCTGATCCGGTAGCATAGGCACTCCTAGCGATTGAAGTATATCCAAATCCAAATATGTATCCAGTCTTAGTTGGAGTTGACCCAGCCAGGCCCGTGCTGAATTACGTCCAGCCAGTGCTTAATTTACTTTTTGAAATTGGTTCTGGACACGATTCAGTAATTCACTAAATCTCATGACAACCCAATTGAAGGGATGTGTAATGGAGGATACCCAGACGCATTTATAAACAAAATTCTTTATGGATTGTTCAACTAATTGCACACAATATACAAGAACGGAAACGGGATAAATTAGTATCAGGGCTATAATCAACAATAACTGCAATTTGAGAAATGAATACCATTGCAGAAAAGTCGGGAATGGAATGAATGATTCAAAAGTTTGTAGATTCTGAATTTCTGCAACTACAATGATGTGCTTCTATCAAGCTTTTTTGATGAATTAAATTATGCAACTACAATGGCCAAATTCTCAAGAAGCGAGCATTGAGCGAACTCTCTTTCTATTGATTTAAAATACCCGGAACCTATAAACCATCCTCCAGTTGTTCAGGATCCTAGACTTTAGGTGGAAGTTTGCATGCATGCACTTTCTAGGGTTTGTCTGGTCTATGTAGGGTTTGTTGACAGCGTGTCGGGCCCATTGGCATACATCAACGGCTGGAGTCCCTCCTCATAGATGAGGATTAGTACCAACCAGCATAATCAAGTGGGAAGAAATATTATTCTGTAGTTGGTGTCTGCTCAATGGGTGGCGTCTTTTTCGTATCTGTTTCTGCTACCCTACTTGTCGGTACTGCTATTTTCTCTGCGCTCGAGCCTCTAGAAGCTTCTTCTTGTTTTGCCATTGGGATGATGGGTTGACCTGACTTGTTTCGAAGCTTATATCCCTAGGCGGAATGATTGGGTTTCTGGGTTTTTTTCTTGGCTCGTGACTTTGTGTGGATGGGCTGACTAGAGATCTGGGTTTGCTGGTGTGGGGCTTTCTCTCGTGCCTGTCACTGTCAGCGTTTTTTTCTGGGTGTTCTTCAACGTATTTTTGTGGGGGTTTTTGTGGATTGGGTTTTCTTTGTTATTTCTGGGTTGAGTTCGGTCGTATCTCTGCTGGATCTTGTAGTGGGGTTCTTGGCTGGCGGCCCTTACTACTTGGGTTTGACACTAGGTTGAGCTTTGTCACTGTTGTGCTTGGGTGCTGTTCGCAGCTTCTTTGCTTGTCACTCCCCCTTTCCTTCATGTCTGATTATTTAGAGCGGTCGAGGGATGTTCCAGTTGGTGGTGGTGCTGACCGTTATCGACGTCGAAGGAAAACTAAATCTCTTAAGGCTAGGGAGGGCAAGTTAAGATTTGTTGTGGGTCGAGATATTTATCTTGACAGGGTAGAGGCCTTGTGCTCTCCGGCTCTCATCGGGAGACTCGAATATGCATCTCTGGATAAAAAGCAGTGGGTTGAGTGGGCAACGGTGCAGTGGAAGCCATTATTGACCTACGTCCCAACCATTAGCCTCCTCGTTCGAGGATGGATAGTGTTTGTCTTTTTGGAGGATGGACATGCTTCTTCTGTATTGAACCGGCCGTGGAGGGTTGGTAAGGGCTCTTTGGTTCTTGATAGGTGGCACGTTCACTTTGATCCAGCTCGCGAAAGAGTAAAGAAGCGTCACCTCTGGACACTTTTGCCAGGTCTGCCCTTTCCGCTGTGGAACCGTGCTCTTTTGGAAGGTATTGGGAATTCGATCAGTCGTTTCATTGCAGTTGATGAGGATTTTTTGAATTCCTTCGACAAAAGGATTGCAAAAATAATGGTGGAAATTGATATCTCCATCAGACTGCCAGCGGATATTGACATTCTATGCCATGATCGACTCTTCTCCCAAAGAATTGATTATCAGGGGGTTCCTTTTCGTTGTAGCTGCTGTCGGGAGATTGGGCATCTGAGGCGCAGTTGTCCATCTCTTCGTCTTCCTTCATGTTCTCCGGGCTCCCTCTCTCCTATCGATGATCAGATATCCCCCACTTCATAGCAAAGGCATTATAAGGTAAGACAGTCCTCGATACTTCCACTGTCGTCCTTTGACAATCTTAGAGATGCATGTGCTTTCTTCGATGATGCTAATGATTCTGAAATTGCCTATTTGGATTCATTTGCTCCGAGAAATGCCCCCGTGTCGCCGTTGGTCCCTGACTTACCCTTGGTGTGCCCCACTATCATGCCTACGGATGTTGTCACTCTTGGAGTTGATGGGCCTCCCAAGTCTCATGTCTCTTCTTCTGTTGTCTCGGAGTTACCAGACCCTCAGCCTGCCCCATCTTCGTTGTCTTCTGACCCTCCTATACCTCCCCTCGTCACTTCCATTATCAGGGAGGATGTTTGTAGTCTTGAGGATTCTGGTCGAGAATCTCCTCCTGAGGCTCCCTCTTTGAAGCTGACTCTGACTGATTTATCTCCTCGGGGGGTGGAGTCTTCTTCGTCTTTAACCCTTCCTTCCATGAGCACAGGTGTACCTGTTCTTTATCCGTCGATCTCTAGCCGTCTCGGTTTTGCTCCTCCACCCGCTCCCATTATCGGGGATGTTGCTGACCGCCCGAAGAGTCTTAGCTGTGTACTTACCCCTCTTGATGATTCCCCTTTGAAATATACGGCGCAGGATGTTGGAACCCCTCGACCTCTTTTCTCATCCTCGGACTTTCCACCTCTTGTTTCCTCTAATCCTCTATCAGGCTCTCCTCCCCCCAACCCTATTGACACTTCGTCCTTTTCCGATCCTACTCTCCAAAAATCTTTGAATATCTTCTCTGATCGGTCTCCCCTGTCGCCGTCGGTTCTACCCCTTGAATCCATTCGGTTTGAAAACGTAACCATCAGAAGAAAAAAAAAAACCTTCTCCGGTCCTAGCTGAGTCTCTAGCACCTGCACCTCACACTCCTTTGTCCACCCGTCTGAAGAACGCGGCTCGTATGACTGTTTCATCAAACCAAAGGGTCCTTAGAGCATTGACCCCTCCTCCTTCGGATACCTGATGCGTATTCTCTCATTGAATGTCAGAGGTTTAGCAGGCTCAGTCAAACAAAAAGCCTCCGTCGGTTGTTTCTGGCTCTTTCCCCGGATGTTGTGCTCTTACAAGAAACTATGACCAGCACCTACCCAGCTCTCTTTGCCTTCTCCAAGTTGTGTCATGGGTGGGAATTTTGTGCTCTCGACTCCTCTGGGCTCTCGGGGGGCATTCTCTCAGGATGGAATCCTAAGGTGCTTAGATGTAAAGCTTTCCACATGCTGGCAGGTATTTTGCTTAATGTTTCGCTGCGGGGGTCATCATTTCCCTTATCCATTCTCAATGTCTATGGCCCTTACCTCCATCGGGATACTTTTTGGACCGATGTTGCTTCGGGAGGTCTCCTCTCGCTACCCAACCTTATTCTTGCTGGGGATCTGAATTTTACTCTGAATGCCTCTGAAATCTGGGGTTCAAGAGCCCATCTAGATCCTTTAGGCCCTTTCCTCTCCACTTTACTCTCTGATCATCATCTGGTGGATCTTGCTCCTTCCTGTGCCGGCCCAACCTGGAGGAATGGTAGGGCAGGCGAAGAGGGCATATCCAAAAGACTGGACCGTTTTTCGCTGTCGGATCAGCTCATTAGCTGCTTGCCAAGACATAGAGTGTGGGCTCATAGAAGCGGGATATCATATCACTTTCCTGTTCTGCTAGAATGGGGAGATCCTCAAACTCCTTGTCTTTACCCTTTTAAATTCAACCATTCTTGGCTTGGAAATTATGATTTTGTTAACTTGATACGTAATTCATGGCCTCTCCAGACGGTTTCTTCATTGGATGTTATGCATTATCTATCTTCTTAGCTCCATCTCTTGAAAGAGAAGGTGAAAATTTGGACTAAGATGGAGACTCAGAAAATGATGGATAACTCTGTGATATGGGAAGATGAAATTAAATCCCTTCTTCTTTCATCTCAATCTACCATTTTAAACCAGGATCGGCTTTGCAGATTAAATGTGTTAAAAGCAGCATTACATAAGCTTTCGGATCATGAATTGAACTCTGCTAGACTTCAAAGTCGCATCACTTGGGCAAAGTTGGGGGATGCCAATACAAAAATTTTCCATGCTGTGGCATCTTCCCAGAAAAATCAGAATGCCATCTGGAGTCTTCAGGATGAAGTGGGGCAGTGGTTATCGGATGATCAGAGCATTAAAGCCCTCGGTGTTCATCATTTTAAAGAAATTTTTGTTGATGATAATTTGACCAATCTCTCTACACAGCTGAAGGTTATCCGACTCTTCCACTCTTTTGTCCCTGGGGAAGATCAATCAGCCTTTACCAGCCCTGTTTCTCTTTCTGAAGTTGAGGGGGCTCTAAAGACCTTTAAAAAAGATAAAGTCCCTGGGCCTGATGGATGGACAGTCGAGTTTTATTTATACTTTTTTGATCTATTGGGTCCTTTGTTGGTCAATTTGGTGGAATCCTCTCGTCTTCTGGGAAAAGTAGACCCTGCTATAAACTCAACCTTTATAGCTCTTATTCCTAAAGTAGAACACCATGTTAACTTTGGGGACTTTAGGCCCATCTCTTTGTGCAATCTCTGCTATAAACTGATTTCAAAAGTTGCGGCTATCAGACTCAAGCCCTTCTTAGATACCTCTATCTCTCCCTAGCAGTTTGGTTTCCTCAAGAACTGCCAGATCCATGAACCTGTAGCCATTACTCGGGAAGTACTCCATTCTGTTAAATTGATGAAGAAATCGGCCCTCATACTAAAGCTGGACTTGACTAAGGCCTTCGACAGGGTTAATTGGACCTATATCAGACTGATCCTTATCCAGATTGGGGTACCCCTTGTGGGTGTGAATTGGATTATGAGGTGTCTCTCTTCGGCAAACTTTGTTGTCCTTGTCAATGGTTCTCCTTCCTCCTTCTTCCATACTTCTCATGGCATCAGGCAGGGCTGTCCCCTATCCCCGCTGCTCTTCATTTTGGTCATTGAAGGACTTAGCCCCCTGATTGCAGATGCCAATAGGAATGGTGTCATCAAAGGCATCAAGATTTCGGCTGATCTTAGTCTCACACACTTACTTTTTGTAGATGATGTGATTTTATTCGGAATGGGCTCTTTCGAGGATTGGATCGCTTTTAAAGTAATACTGGACACTTTTTGTGATGCATCAGGCATGAAGATAAATGTGGATAAGTATTGTTTCCTTCATGTTGGGTTGGATGATGCTTTATTGGGCAGAATGAAAGGTATCATGCCCTACAGATTTGCTCACCTCGATCATGGTTTCGCTTACCTGGGTTTTCACTTGAAGCCCTCGGGTTATCTTGTAAAAGATTGGCTGTGGATGATAATAAAAAAATGAAAAACGTATTAACCACTAGTCCAATCGTTTCTTGTCTCTGGGTGGTCGTTTGGTCCTGGTTCATTCTGTACTTTCTAGTCTGCCTGTCTATTGGTTTGCACTCTTCCCGATCCCCTCTTCCATTCTGGACAAGCTTAGAAGTCTTATCTTTTCATTCCTTTGGGGGTCTTCGGCCAAGCATAAAAAATTTCACCTGACTGATTGGCACCAGCTAGTGCGTCCCATTTCCCAGGGGGGCTGGGGAATTAAACATCTCCCCCACTTTAGTTTATCATTGAGGATGAAGAATTTTTGGTATGTGTTGAACAATTCTGGCATATGGAATCATCTTCTAAAATCTAAATATATGAAATATATGCCTTTGCGAACTTGGTTCATATTTAAAAATTTCACGCATTGGAATGCTACGCTGATTTGGAAAGGATTTCTCAAAACTCTGCCTTGGATTGGGAAGGGTCTTCTTTGGCAAGTAGGAAATGGTACTGAAGTTCGTGTGGGTGTAGACCCTATTGTAGGATTGGGATGTTTCTATATTCTGTTAGCCGAGCTGAGATCCTATCTGGAAGACTATGGCATATGCACTCTCGATCAGGCAAGAAATCACACTACTGGTTATTGGTTTTCTGCTGAGGAGCTCGATCTATGTGAAGAATGGAGTATACACTGGAATATATATATCAAAGGACTGGATTTCAATAGAATTCGGTTAAATGTGGAAAATGATTCGCTCCAATGGTCTTACAGCAATTACGTGGGTCCTATTAGCGCTGCTCGTGGTTATGACTATCTACTCCAAAACAACAATTTAGAGGTGCATAACCGGGTTTTGTCATATTTGTGGGATCTGAAAATTCCGTTGAAGATTATCTGTTTTTGCTGGCTGCTGGTAAAGGACAGGATCCTTACCTGGGATCATCTACAATCTCGTGGTTTTAATGGACCTAGTAGATGCGTTTTGTGTGAAAGTCATATTGAATATTGTAGCCATCTGTTCTTATTGTGTCCATTTTCAAAGAGAATATTCACTCACTTTGCGCAATGCTTGGGTTTCCCTTTCACTCCTCATAGCACTGTACAGACTTTTTTAACTCATTGGTTTACCAGCACTGCCCTAACTGATCCATTCCGATACACCCCTGTTGTTGTCTTTTGGTTCATTTGGCTACTACGTAATAGGTGTCTTTTTGAAAATGGAAAACCTTCTGCTTACCTGATCATTTCCTGGATTGAGAGTTATCTAGCCCTTTACCCTGTGCCACAATTCACTATTAAGAACAGGGAGATCGGACCCAAGCCCAAGCATACTTTCCCTGTTGGATACTTTGATGGTGCTGCTCAATTGAATGAAGGAGGCGTTGGGTTTGTGATCTATCTCAGTGAAACCCATTATTACAATTTTTCAGTGGGTTGTGGTTCAAGCACCAACACCCGAGCAAAACTTCTGGCTCTTTGGGTTGTCCTCAGAGTAAGCATTTTGATGGGTCTGCCCATTCATATGATATTTGGTGATTCTATGGTGATTATTACATGCGTTAACAGACTGGCAGCTCTTGAAATACCCACGCTAAAACATTGGTGCGATGAGATTTTTACTATGCTGCAAAATGTCCCACCGGTGACCTTCAATCATATATTCCGAGAGCACAATATGCTAGCTGATGGTCTATCAAAAAAGGCTCTGAAAATGAAGGTGGGAATTGGATTTTTCTCTGAAATTTTGGATGGGAAGGTCATTGTTGATGGCCATTTTACTCTCTTTTGATGGTTGTTTTTTGTAGCATTTGTTGGTCATGTACTGTTGTAGAAGAAGGCCAATTTACTCTTTTTTTTTATGGTTGTTCTTCTTTTACAGCATTTGTTGGTCATGTACTGTTTTTTGCAGACTTTGTCTGATTTGGGAGACTTTCAGCTAGCTATTGCCGTACTATGGAATGTATGTTTGCAGGTCATCTCCGATATCTAGTCTATTCTGACCTGAGAAATCAGGGATGATGAGAAAATTCTGCGTTGATCAGACTTTGTTCTTGTTTGGATGTCAGTCTCAAAGGACAATTCTATCTTTATGGGTGACTGGGTAGGGCTGAAATGTATTTCTTCCACCTGTCATGTTCTTGATTGTTGTTTAATATGTATTTTTGATTCCTATGAATATCAAAGGCTGGTATTTTTTCTCTGAAAAAAAAATTCCAATACACAAATCACTTTTACATCGGAGTTAGCAGTGTAGGTTTGTCAAAGCCATTGGTGTAGATATTATCAGAGGTGTTAGGCTCAAGCAAAATGAAAAGGTAATTGCACAATAAGAGGGTGGAGGCTGGAAACATAGGAAAATAGTTTAATTTATGGATAAAAGTATCTGAATTTGAATTAGTATGGCTCGAATGCCAAAAACCAATGGAAAACGTAATTCCTTGCTTGCAGGGAACAAAAATTTATAATACATATTATATTTTATTATAATAAATTTAATTTACATATAACATCTCATAATATAATATATTTATTTTTATAACAAATTTAAAGTTTATTAACAGTCGTCCAAGTTGATGATGATGATGTTTAACAGACCAAACTTTGGTCTATCGGACCTAAAGAAACGATTTATTTAGTTTGTTTTAAAATTGTATTTCTATGCTCAAAGAGCTTGGAGCGAAGCATCTTGAGCTCACTATAATCTTGACAAGTTAAAAGGCTAGGAAAGTCGGGGTTGTAACAAAGATTATGAAACTGATATCTAATGTGGGTGTACAGGGCACCCTAAGAAGAAGTGATTTTCAACCTCAATGTTCATATTCTCACAAAGATGGCAGATCCTTTCCACCCATGGTGTTTTAGGAACCGCCCAACGACCTGTTTCACTATGTAGCTCATGAGAGTTCGTTCTTATCTTGGCTATATTAATTTTTTTCTTTGAACTAGTTAAAACAGAGAGATATTTTTTATCTTCTAGAGTAGGGTTGATGACCTCCTTATAATATCTTAATTTTCTTTTAGCCTCTAAATCTTTCTCACACCACATTTTCTCCTTAAACTTAAAAGTAATAATAGTTTTAATGTTATTAATATTTTGCAATGCAACATTTTCGCAGATCTCCCAATTAACCAAGCCCTGGTATCTTTATACCAACCTCGCTTGAGCCTTAGCTTGAGCCTTAGGTGGTTTTGGCTGGAATTTAAAGCTAACTTAGGAAGTCTATGGTCTCCCATGTTATTGATTTTTTGCTTATACAATAGGCTCTCAATAGGGGAAAGACCCACTTGTATAAGGAGAATAGGGTAGGGTGTATTGTTATTAATGTTGAGGTTATACATTATAAAACGCTTCTGGATTTGCTCAATCTTTCATCGGGATTCACCAGAGATGCTGCAACCCCAAACCTCACACCCATACAAGATAACATGAGTGTCTAAAGTTTTAAAGATGAGCTTCTTTTTATCCCACATCACAAGGTTTAATGCCTTACAATTATATTCAAAACCAAAATAAGCTTTCAACCCTCTATTAATCATTTTCTTAATGCTATAGTTCCAGTTGAGCTTGTGATGAATATCAATTCCTAGGAACTTGTAAAAAGACTCTTCTTTCAAGTTGTTCTTGGATCTGATAATCATACTTTTTGTTTTGTCAATGTTAACAGGTATACCCATGGTAAATCAAAAATCCTTAAGAATTCTTAGTTGTTTATCAAGACTAGATGGACACCTTACCATAAGAACAATATCATTAACATAGAGAAAAAAAAATGATGACTATTCCAACACTTATTTTAACATTATTAAAGCATATAATATATAACATATCTTTATAATATTATATTAACATAACTTCAATATTATATTTAATATGACGTGTAAAACATATAATATATAACATGTATTATTATGAACATATATTTTTATTTTTATATTTATGAATTCGTATAACTATCATTTTATAACCAAATTTATTTACTATACATATATTCAATCTAAAAGTATGTTTGCATTTTATCTAATCTAAAAGTACATGAAGTGTGTTTACACTATATATCCTATACAAGCATAGGTATGATTCTATTTTTGAATATATGTTTGATTTTTTATTAATAATTTATTTTTATATTTAAGAGTGAAAATATTTTATAGTTAAAAGTACTTTAAGAGTTAAATATATGTATATAATATTTAAAGTAATTTATAAGTAGTTTTTTATTACAAGTATGGTTAATTATGGATTTTTAACTACTACTTATAATTTGATAAAGAAGTAACTTTAACTCAATCAATGTCACAGCAATTATAAAGGATGATGCTATTCTCTAGAGTTTGATTGCTTCTTGTAAAGTTGATTTTAACAGTACATTTTCTATTTGGACGTCCATTTTTTACCTCAAAATTTCCCTAATGCTTCCATCATAGCATCTCTCCACACATGATGATGGGATGTCTCCTCAAAAGTGGAAAGCTCTAAATCATGAAGGCTAGCCATTAAGACCATGCCATATCTGATCTAACATCTTAATCTATCGCAGAGGTCTCTTGAGATCTCCAAAAGACTTAGCTTCCTTCAAGGTGTCCTTAATCCACTTGGGCTTCCTCTTCCCTAAAGACTCCTCCCATACTTGTCTATCATCCTTTGAAGAGGGAGATTTGAGAGTAGTACTACTTGTAGCTAGTGATCCAAAAACCTGTGAACTAGTAGGTGAAGAACCGGTAACTGGTGAATCTTGTGAAACATACACTGGAACTGGTGAACCTATAACCTGAGAACCTGAACCTATAGATTGTTTCCCTGAACCTGGAGCACTTGTAGCATGTACACTAGTCACCCTTAATACTTGTGACCCTACACTCTGAGTAGTTGAACTTGGTGTGCTCACTTAAGGTGTGGAAGCCTGCTCCCCCTCCTGCTCTAACTTTCGAGACTTCCTAAAGGCCGACTCTTCCTCAAATCCCACCTCCCTCCTCACAACATTTTTCCTCTATAGAGGAATTTATATGTGGAAGACCTTATAAGTCTCATCATGCCCCACAAAAATTCCCTTCTCTGTTGTGGCCTGCAACTTTGTCCTCATCTCTGAAGGGACATGAGAATAAGTCAGAAAACCAAATATATTAAAGTGGCCTACTTTAATCTTCTTCCCTGTGAACGCCTCCTCAAGAATCTTACACCCCAAGAATCGATGGGGACTCTTGTTCTGAATGTATACAACTATGCTACAAGCCTCGACCCATAGAAAGAAAGGAGGACTCTGATCATGAAGCATCGTTATGGATGCTCCCACTGTGGCCTTTTTCTTCCTTTCAACAACCCCATTGTGCTCTAGAGAATATGGGACTATTAACTTTCTTTGGATGCCATTTTGTCTACAATACTCATCGAATGCAATGGAGGTATACTCACCCCCATTTTATAATCACGTAACTTGAATCCTCCTCCTTGACTTGTTCTCCACAAGATATTTAAATTCTTGGAACCTCTACAAGACCTCCTCTAACTTCTTGCGCTTCAGAATGTAAATCTATGTCTTCTTAGAGAAGTTGTCAATAGTGTAACATATTACTTAGAAGCATTCAAAGAAATAGATGACATTGGACCGCATAAATCTAAATGTATCAAATCAAGTACTCTCGTTGATCTATTGTCACTGGTAGAAAAGCAATGTTGGTGTACTTTCCCAAAGCACACCCTCTTCACACATCATTGTGCTTTGTGTTGAACTTGGGAAAACCTTTCACCATATCCCTCGACATCCTCAGATTTGGATGATGCAAATGATACATCCTCCTATTCCATAGCTTGCAGATCATTCTTGTTGTTGTTGTGTGCAAAGCATGTTGAGGCTAAAACAAGATCTTGTACAGTTTCCCGCATCTAACTCCAATCACAAAAGAATTAGATGGACTCGATCCCTTGGTAAAAATGTGCACATGTTCATCAAGGAAGTACACTCCAAGCCCCCTATCCTCAGTCGTCAAAACGAAAATCAAGTTCTTCTTCAAACTAGGGACATACAAGACACCCCTCAAAGTCATGGGACTCATAGACTCCCTCTGAAAGGTAACAATCCCACATCCAACTGCTCTGACAATCATATCATACCACAACACTAACTCCACATCCAATCATGTATGTGTAAACTCTGAAAACATCTCATGCACACCTGTCATATGGCTCCAAGCTCCACTATCAATGTACCAAGTGCATGTGGCGGTGGATGCAATCAAACAATGACCAGACAACAGGGAATACTCTCTCTCATCTTCTACATCTGCACTTGTAATGATTGCTCTCTCTGAATGACCATCACAAAGAAAAAACTCTCTCAAATATATCTACATACTCATCAATCTCTAATAATGTTTTTGTATGGTGCTTCTTCTTGTTTTCTTCTTCTTATCCGTACATTGTACAACATAGTTCCCAAACTTTTGGCAAACAAAGCACTTTCTCAAGTGTTTCTTCTTATCACCCTACTTCTTAGCCCCACCGTTGGGACCCTTCTTGGAATTATTCTTCACCTTGGATATAAAAATCCCTTTCTCCTCATCCTCCTTATTGTTCGAAGAGCTTTCCTGCACATATCCTCTCTCGATCTCCTCCTAAACAAAATCATCCCAAAGATGATCCCAAGAAGGAATATTTTCTCTGGCTACAATGGCCTCCACGAAAACATCACATGGATTGGTCACACCATGCAAAGTTGTATGCACTAGATCATTTCCCTCAACCTTCTCAGATACTGCTCCAAGATCATTTATCACTTGTGTGATCCTGGTAAGGTAAGATGTCACAGTTTCATATTTGTTCATTCTGATACTCTTTAACTTCTCTCTCAGTAACATCTTCTGATTTTCATTGGAACTCTGGTACAAATTGGTTTAAGGCATCCCACATTTGATAAGCACGGTCCTTAACAGTGATGTGTGGGATCACATGGTCCTTCAATGCATCAAGGATAATACTCTTAGCCTTGATGTCCTTCTTATTGAAGGTTGAAAACGTTGTTACATTAATAGAAGCGGGTACTTGCACCGGATTAGCTTGAGTATTGTTCACTACCTCATCCCACTACTCATTCTCCTACAAAATCAACACAACCCTTGATTTTCAAGGAATGAAATTGGTTTCCCCGTCCAATCTATCCCCCAACCTCAACCCAATAGCCATCTCACTAAAAATGAAAAGTCCAAAATCTTCCTGATGAACAAAATGAAAAATCTCTCTCAAGTCTGAAAAGCATTGTTGTGTTAAAATCTGCCCTTCTTCTCTTTGACCAAGCTCTGATATCATGTAAAAAAATTAGTGTTTTCCCAACCTGATTTCAAGTTTTCAATTGTGCATATGGTTTAATTCCCATCCCCATTCAATTGGTCTTTGTTTCAAGTGAGATAGTTACTCATAAACCATACAATAAATGAAACACTTAGAAAACATTTGCAACTACAAATGAGCAAAAATAAACTCAGCCACACACATGAAAATTTCCAGACTAAGTATTTTAGCCAAATGTCCCAAGAAAAACCCCAGATAGGGAAAACCTGTGAGATAGAGTGAGTATTTATTTCTTCTTCAAAAGAAAAGGTACAACAGTAATGAACATAATGAATGCAACTTATCTCAACCCAACGAATACATGAATCTAAGCCTGGAAATATTGGTGTTGTAGATGACTTGCTAACAATGCATAAATGACGTGGAAATTCGTTACAAACTCTGACTACAAAGATTGCTTACTCATAGTCATGTTCCTCGAATTTTTTTCCTAAATAAAACAATCTTCTCAGAAAATGTGCCCACTGTACCAAAAACATACTACTTTTACATTCATGCATGCTTAGCCTCGAATTGCGTGCCCATAATATGCCTAGGAAACTGCACCACAAATAGTACTACCTATATAATTAATGTTGTTGTTGTTCACCTCAAACATTGTGCTAGTCAACTAGAAACTCATGCCCAGCCTCTTCTCAATTTTCGTGTTTCTTAAATGATATTGTACTATCTTGGAATTTGTGTTGGTTTCAGTTTCTTGGGATGCATGTTTGTTATCTCGACATTTGCTTCTCTCTCTCTCTCTCAAACTCGACCTCTCTTCTTCTCAAGAAAATTCTACTTGCTCCAATGCTCATGAAGAATGAATGCATCCTCACATTTCCTTTTCCTTTTTGTTTTTTCACCTAAGGTAATTGAAAGGACACAAGATCCAAGGGCCCTTCCTGGAATCTAGAGTTCTAAAATCAATGGATGAGATAAATGCAATTTTCTCTCCATAAAAAAAATAGTTTCACTCAACCACCACTTAAATTTATCAAAAACTCACTTTATAACTCTAAAGAAAATTAATTACACATCTCATGAAATTAATGCAAGGGACGTGTCACTTTTCCATTTTTAGTGACTTAGGCACAAAGTCACTAGGGAAACACTTTCCTAGGTACAAAATTAACACTTATAATTGGAACTGTTACAGTATCTAGCATTGTTTACTCTTTTTATTCCTATTTGTGTTAATGTGGACATCATTTCCCACCTAATATATGAGGAACGTGTGTGATGCAGGGGCATCCCGGCTCTTGGAAAATACAGTCGAAAATAAGGAAGTCAGATGGTCGACAAAAAAAAACTCATCGAGATAAATATAAGGTGGACGAAGTAATCCGAAAGACAAAAACTGAGAAAAAACAATCGGTGGATGGGCCAACAAGAAAGAAAAGTGAGACAGAAAATTGTCAAAGTCGATCGAGTAGTCGGACGACGACCGACATATGTCACAACCGATGACTTTAATAGAACATCGTCATAGCAGGGGTAGTTGCAAAAATAAATGAGCATCTATGGTGGTGGTTGGAGCAAGACAGATGGTGCAACGTTCCAAACCAGTTGCAAGTGATATATGGGGAAGATGCAAACTTCCTGGATCTTTCAAGGAGATTCTAGAAGAATATTTGAACTAAGCTATATGGAGGATATAAATAATAGATTATATAATAAAAAAGGGATGGTATCCCTAAGTGTAAAGAAATAAATGTAATATTGTATAACAATCACTTCGACCAAGTATTAGAGCATCGACTCTGAGTATAATCTTTTATGAATAACTTATCTTGTTAAGATAATAGAATCCATAATCCTTGGCAATTACCTGTGTTCTTGTGTGGGTGTTTGCTTTGTTTATGTTGTGCGCTTTGATATGCAAACAGGAAACGCACCTCACCTTGCATAATTTGGTATCATAGCTGCGTGACTTCGATAGGAAAATGGTCGACCCCACCCTTGCATCAATTGGTATCAGAGCAGGAGCATCTTGCATGAGGATCTAGTTGTGATTAAAGGAGGACATCAGAGTAGGAAGACATCCTGCATGAAGAGTTCAGTTGTGATTGGACGTGTAAAGAAACTCCAGCTGAGACTGGGTAGAGCTATGAAAGTCGTGAATTGATTTTTGAGCAGGGAGATGGCTCAGAGAGGCATTAATGTCTGTGGTAAAAGACAACATGGAGGCGCAAGGGTCATTATCAACCGTGATACATTTGAATAATGCGTCCAGACTATGAGAATGATAAAAAAATGAGTTGGAAACCATGAAAGAAGCACAACAACGAGGTTACGTTGCAAAGACCCTCAACCACAGTGATGAGGAAGTCGAGGAAACAGAGGCTCAAGAAGAAGAGGAGTTAGATGAGCCAAAAGGAAAACTGTCAAAGGCTCTAACTGACATGAGAGGTAAGGCTAAGATGGACATTCCTACTGAAAGTTTTTGAAAGTTTCCCCAACCCAGTTTCAAGCCTTTAGGCTTCTCTGCATTGTTTAATACCCAACCCTTTCAATGCATAATTTTTCATAAATTATCAAAACTAAAACACATGTGAAAAAAAATTCTCAACTTTAAACAAATTCATAAAATTCTCTTTTCAAATTGTAAATGTAAAACTCAGAAAATTTCAGACATTTACACACATGAAAAATTAAGACACTTGATTTTGTCCAATGGACCAGGAAAACCCCTAAGGGAAAACCTGTTTTCAGAGTGAGAGAGATTTATTAAATTTTCAAACAAAATTTACAACCTTGGAACAGCAGTACTTATCGCATTCCCTTCTCGAAATTCATGCAAAAAATTTCACTGACGGAATGGTACGGACTGCTCATTAAGTGCCTCGAATCTGTGCAACACGTGTGAAAATCATACGGACTGTATGGCCTGCCTGTGTACAATCTACTGCAATAAATGACTTCAAAATCTATGCCCAGTACAGTCTGTAATTAATGTTCTATGGATTCTGACAGCAGCATTAATTGTTGTACGAATTCTTCTCAAAATTTGTGCCAAAAGCACAGTCTGGTATAGTATGGCTTTCCTCGATTTTTGTGCCAATAAATTCTTTAGCTTGCCTTTATTTCTGTGTTAGATTTGTCTGGAAATCAGAATTTTGTTGGGAAACGTTTCCACTTCATAATTATGGAACTTTCTCTCTCCTAGTTCAAAATCACTTCAAAACCTTGCTCTCTCTGAATTCTTCTTCTCTCCCAAAAATCTCTTTTGGAATGATAACAATGAATGAACTTTTGCCTTTTCCTAGACTTTTTTAACATGGTAACTTCCCCTGAAAATCTAACAATCAAGATTAGATTCGATGAAAGGTTGACATTAAATGCTCCATTAAAAAATAATGAAGTGATATTTAGTGCACTCATATCATTTAATAAAGTTGAGCAACCCCTTTTTCTATTTAATCACTCACTTAACTTTTAAAAGTGAACTTAGGAAAATACCCACTTAACTTTTTAATAAAATAACTTTAAAAACATAAAGTGCATCTCACTTCATTAAATGCACAAAATGACTAGAAGTCACATTTAAGTGTCCTTGTCCACCCCAAGGCAACTCGAGGTGGACAAACCATTCCTAGGTAACTTTTCAACGCTCCCTCTTACCGAGGAAGGTGTTTTTCACCACTCCCAACTTGTCTCTGAAGTAGACATGCTTCCCTCTACCCAAAGCCTTCGTGAGAATGTCAACCACCTACTCATCTATCAAAACATGCTACAAACGAATAACCCCTATCTGAACATTATCCCTGATGAAGTGATATCTAATCTCAATGTGCTTCGACCTGTCATGAAATACTGGATTCTCAGAGAGATTCATGCAACTCTGATTATCACACTGTATAACTGTGGGACTCGGCTCCATATCAAACAAATCTGCCATCAACTTGCGAAACCACAAGGTCTCACAACTGGCCTAACTGGCTTCCATATACTCAGCTTCAGCAGAACTCAATGCAACGGACTTTTGCTTCCTGCTGAACCACGACACAACTGTCGAACCCAAGCTAAAGCAACAACCGGAAGTGATCTTCCAATCCGAAACACTACCTTCCCAATCTGAATCTGTATAGCCAACCAACCCCACTCAACCAGATCTCCTATAATCCAATCCATAGTAGTTGTACCTACAAGATACATCAAGATGTGGTTTGCAGCAGTCCAATGCACTCTCCTAGGCTCCACCATGAACTAACTGAGAGTGTTCACTACAAAACTCATATCTGGTCTGGTGTTGACTAAATACATCAACAAACCAATCAACTGACGATATAAGGTAGGGTCCACCAAATCTCCCTTTGAAGCATGAAGCTTCGCCGACTTGGTGATCGTGGGTGTCGACATAGGTCTGCAATCTATCATCTGAAATCTCTTCAGAATATCTGCAGCATATTTTCCTTACCCTAGGAAAACATGTCCATCCTCGTGCCAAACCTCCATCCCCAAATAATAATGCATCAGTCCAAGGTCTGTCATATTGAACTTTGAAGCAAGATCCTTCTTGCACGCATCAATCAAGTGCTCACAAGTCTTCAACATACAGTAGAAGAATAAGTGGAACACCACCAACCACAATGTAGTATAGGTTGAGATCTACTTCACTCTTCTAAAACCCAATCGAAAGCAAGTAAGTGTCGATCCTGGAATACCAAGACCAAGGGGCTTGCTTCATTCCATACAAGGCCTTTTTCAGCCTGCAAACATGAGTGTCTCGCTCACATGCCTCAAATCCTTGTGGCTACTCCAAATATACCTCCTCCTATAGAAAATCGTTAAGGAAAGAGGTTTTCACATCCATCTGATGGATCTTCCAACCCATCTCTGCAACAACGAAGATCACTGCTCTGATCAAAGAAAATCTGGCCACCGGTGAAAATGTCTCATCATAGTCAACCCCCTTGACCTGCGAGAAAGCACGTGCAACAAAAGGAGATTTGAACTTCTCAATACTGCCATCCGCGGCATGATTTATCTTGTAAAGCCATTTGGAAGTCACAACTGACTTCCCCTCTGGTCTCGGAACCACTTCCCACGCCCCATTCTTCATGATGGATTTGTACTCCTCCATCATGGCATCTCTCCATACCTAGTGTGTGGAAGCCTGCGCAAAAATATCAGGAACGGTGTCGGGCAAGCTAGTCACCTATGTCTTATAGCTGGAAAATCTCTCAGGTGCCCTGCTCTCCCTGACCTCCCTCTTGGGCGGTCCAACTAACTGCTCTGCTTCTTTCATCAACTCCTAAATCCAACGAGTACCCACACTGCATACTTTTAACGGACCTTGCTACCCCAAAAATAAGAAATACCTGAAAAAATGTGATGATGACATCATCATCACGTTTTTTTAGGTATTTCTTGTTTTCGGGGTAGCAACGTCCGTCAAAAGTATGCAGTGTGGGTACTCGTTGGATGCAGAATCATATTCTGCATCCAACGAGCTCTCCCGATCGAAATTTGAGTAAAAACACAATGAGATATGTCGAAAATACGAACAAAAAAAGTAGTTTTTTTTATGACAAATATGTCAATTCAACCATTATGGTTGACTCATTTTATTGAAATTCTATTGGTTCTTGAATGCCAACTCACAAAATCTTATTTTGGCACGTTTTCTTATAAGGCCCATTTTAGACCCCAAATTTCCTCTAATGGCTCTAGCTGCACCCACTATAGAACGGTTCTTCCTTTCAGCCACTCCATTCTGTTGTGGAGTGTAAGGAACAGTCAACTGTCTCTTTATCCCCTCCTATCGACAATACTCATTAAATGAATGAGAAGTGTACTCACCTCCATTGTCTGACCGAAGTACCTTGACCTTCTTTCCTATTTGGTTCTCCACAAGAGCTTTAAACTCTTGGAACCGAAGCAATACTTCCTCTGATCTCTTGCTTCTAAGGAAATAGATCCAGGTCTTCCTAGAAATTTCATCAATGAAAGTGATGTAATACTCATATCCTGTCAAAGAGGCAGAATACATGGGACCACACAGATCTGAATGAATCAACTGAAGCACTCCCTCTGATCTAGAATCACTGCTTGGAAAAACAGTCTTGGTGTACTTCCCCAAAGCACACCCTCTACACACACCACTTGACTCTTTGTTGAACTCTGGCATACCTGTAGTCGTCTCTCTCAGCATCCGCAAAGCTGGATGGTAAAGATGAGCCATCCTCCTGTGCCATAGCTCACACAATTCATCACTACTCTGAGTGTGTGACAGTGCATGATGTGGCTAGAAAAGAAGCTTGTACAGTTTCCCACTCCTGACTACAATCACCCATGAGTCAAATCGACCTGGTAACCTAGGAAAGATGTGAACTTTCCCATCAAGGACATATACATCGAATCTTCTTTCCTCTATCATGGAAACTGAAACAAGGTTCTTCTTCAGCCCAAGGACAAATAACGCATCCCTCAGAAACATAGGTTGCATGGACTCCCTCTCAAAGTAGGCAGTCCATCGCCCAACTGCTCTCACCACTGTATCATCTCCCAATACAACATCCATCTCTAAGTCTGACTCTAACATCTCTGTGAACATGTCTCGATCACCTGTCATATGACTGGAAGCTCCACTATCAATGTACCGAGTGGAGGAAGTAGTGGTGGCACTCAATGAATGCCCAACAATCATGGAATGCTCCATGTGGTCCTCAAAATCCCTGCTGGTGATAGAAGATGCTCTCTCAACACAAACACCTGTAAAGAGAGAAAACTCTCTCTCAAATCTCACTGCAAACTCATTGATCTCCATTGTAGCTGCAGTCTGCTGCTTCTTCTTCTTCTTGTTAGGACATTGTCCAGCATAGTGTCCCATTTTCTGACATGCAAAGCATTTCACTTTGCTCATGTCTTTCTTCTCTCCCTCATGTTGTTTGGCTCCCTCCTTGGAACCCTTCTTGAACTTTTTCTTCTTCTTTCCTTTCATTGTTAAAGCAACATTCTCCTCATCGTCTCTCTGATGTGATTAACTATCCTGTAAGAAACCTCTCTGTATCTCCTCCTATGTAAGATCATCCCATAATCGATCCCATGTGGGCATGTTCTCCCTCACAATAATGGTCTGAACAAATACGGTCCACTGCTGTGACACACCATTAAGTGTTGTACGCACCATATCAGGAATTCCCACCACCTCTTCTACAGCTGCTAGCTCATCTCTTACATGTGTAATCTTGGTAAGATATGATGCCATGCCTTCACCTTTTCCCATGCGAACACCCTTCAACTTCTCTCTCAATACCATCTTCCTGTTTTCATTGGAACTCCGATAAATATGTGTCAAACATGTCCACATCTCAAAAGCATGGTCTTTCGCTGAAATGTGAGGGATCACATGATCCTTCACCACATCAAGAATGACTCTTCTTGCCTTTATATCCTTCTTTACGAAGGCTTTCTTATATGTTGCATCAGCAGGTACTACCACAGGATTTGTAGATGTCCCATGAACTATATCCCATAGTTCATTCTCTTCAAGAATCAAGCTAATTCTATCCTTCCAAGGGATAAAATTTGCAACCCCATCAATTCTATCTTCCACTCTAAGACCGAACACCATGCCTGCAACCTGTACTGACAAGCAAGCTGTTCAAAACTTATTTCCTTCAAACCCCGGTTTCTGACTGTTTAAAATTCAGAATCTTTGCAAAGCTCTGATACCATGAAAGTTTTTGAAAGTTTCCCCAACCTGGTTTCAAGCCTCTAGGCTTCTCCGCATTGTTTAACTCCCAACCCTTTCAATACATAATTTTTCATAAATTATCCAAACTGAAACACATGTGAAAACTTTTTCTCAACTTTAAACAAATTCAGAAAATTTTCTTTTCAAATTGTAAATGTAAAACTCAAAAAAATTTAGACATTTACACACATGAAAAATTAAGACACTTGTTTTTGTCCAATGGACCAGGAAAAACCCCTAAAGGAAAACCTGTTTTCAGAGTGAGAGAGCTTTATTAAATTTTTAGACAAAATTTACAACCTCAAAATAGTAGTACTTATCTCATTCCCTTCTCGAAATTTGTGCCAAAAATTTCATTGACAAAATAGTACGACCTGCTCATTAAATGCCTTGAAATCTGTGCCACACGTGTGAAAACCGTACGGACTATACAACCTGCCTCTGTACGGTCTGCTGCAATAAATGACTTCGAAATATGTGCCTAGTATGGTCTGCAATTAATGTTGTACAGATTCTGACAACAACATTAATTGTTCTACAGATTCTTCTCGAAATTTGTGCTGAAAGTACAGTACGGTCTTCCTTGATTTCTGTGCCAATAAATGCTTCAACTTGCCTTGATTTATGTGCTGGATTTGTCTGGAAATCAGAATTTTAGTGGGAAACATTCCCACTTCAAAATTCTGGAACTTTCTCTCTCCTAGTTCAAAATCGCTTTAAACCCTTGCTCTCTCTGAATTCTTCTCCTCTCCCAAAAATCTCTTTTGGAATAATAACAATGAATGAACTTTTTCCTTGCCCTAGCCTTTTTTATCATGGTAACTTTTCCTGGCAATCTAACGGCTAAGATTAGATTAAATCAAAGGTTGACATTAAATGCTCCATTAAAAATTAATTAAATGATATTTAGTGCACTCATATCATTTAATAAAGTTGAGCAACCCCTTTTTCTATTTAATCACTCACTTAACTTTTAAATGTGAACTTAGGAAAATACCCACTTAACTTTTTAATAAAGTCACTTTAAAAACATAAAGTGCATCTCACTTCATTAAATGCACAAAATGACTAGGAGTCACATTTAAGTGTCCTTGTCCACCGCAAGGCAACTCTAGGTGGACAAACACTTCCTAGGTAACTTTTCAACACTGACCTATTCAAGGAGTCTGAATCCAGGGGAACTAAGAGATTGGGTCAAAGAGATGGAGAAAAACGTCGACATCGACCAAATCAAAGACCCCAAAAGAGTAAAGGTTTCTTTCCTCAAGTTGTAAGGTCACGCCTCGTTGCGGTGGGACAATGTGCAAGCCAACAATGTGAATAAGGGGAAAGAAAATATAAGGACTTTTGCCAGAATGATCGTCAAATTAAAAGACAAATTCTTTCCTGCCGACTATATGATTTCCTTATATAGAAAGATACAAAACTTATGACAGAAGGA
>LPNX010466638.1:333041-386623 GCA_001517045.1 Pseudotsuga menziesii | reverse complement strand
TAGACATAGATACCTGAGAGTTGAACATAACTAGAAGAATATGAGGAATAAAAAACAATTCCAAACTAACTTCCATTCCATCCCTACTCTCAACCATTTAATCCTTATTTGAATGATCCAACCACAAACTATGTGGATGTGCTAGTTAAGATGTGTTATATACTATCTCTCATCTTTATGGTGTATTATGTCTAATTATTTTACTTTTCATACTTATTTTAGTATATTACAAATTTCAATCAATTCATTGTTCTAAGCTTGTACATAACATTTTTTTAACCATAATATTTACATACTATTGAGTCACATTGTTGTTGAAAATTGTAGTTGAAATTTCATGTCGAGTAGGTTTGTGCATCATTAATAACGCCAATACTATACTAAATCTAAAGGATGTATCTCAAGTGAACATGCGAGATATTATTATATAGACATAGTAAGATACTTTGATGGATAGATGAAGGGAGTTAACCTTGCCTTTATCTTGATTTGGTAGTAGACATTGCAATGAACAACATGAATGAAGATGACCTTGAGGACTCAACTAAAAAATGTGAAGGTGCAATGTTTGAAACATTCAATGATTACTTTACAAGAATATCTCATCTCAAAGAGCAATTAGAAGTCGTTCAAGACAATGTTAAAGAAGCAGAAGCATAAATTACAACTTAAACTTATCTCATAGATACATTTTCAAGAGAAGGAGATTGGGTCTTAGATTTGTTCTCGGGTTCAGGTAAACTTTCTCATATTACATATGAAATAATATATCAAGTTTTATTGTATGTTTTATCCTTCATTATTTTATTGTTTTAAAGTATGCTTCTTTATGCTATTTCACTTAACTTTAATTTTGTTTTTGGTGATTAGGTACAACAATAGTATGCTCCTTACAAAAAGGAAGAAATTGCATATCGAATGATAATGATCCACTCCAATGCAATTACATAAAACAAAGAATTAAGGCTATTCAAGTTCTTCCAGATGAACTGCAAGAAGTTGGTTTGAAGAAATGAGAGTTTAGTGAAACACTTGTGGCAAAGATGTCAAAACAGCCCCAACCCCCGTTAGGAGGGGTGTTTGGAAAGGAGCACTTTGGGGATCTTGCAGACATAGAAGACCCAATGGAAGAGGACATTGATGTCCCTGAGGAAATTCAAGCTCCAGAAAATTCCAATGTCGATGAAGAATTTGGCATGCATGATATTGTTGAATAGTTTCATGTTTTGAAGAAAATGTTAATTTTGACAATTTTTGACAATTTTTTGATCAGATATATTAGTGATGTTTTGACTTTCAGACTTTATTTTAGAAATAAAATTTCTAAATATAATGTTTTTAATATGTTTTTTACAAATAATTTGTATATTTTTTCTCGACTTTATGTGAGTCGTCACTTTTCGATAACTAATATGTAATATGATCATTTTTAGAGAAAAATTCTCTGAAAATTCATTGAAAATGGTTTTAAATGTCTTTATTTTCTGGAATTATTTACAATTTTGTCAATAAAAATGCCTTATTTTGTACATAAAAATGTCTTATTTTATAGAAAAAATCGTAAAATGTGTATGTTTTTCATTATAAATTGCTTAAAAATGTATGTTATTTTGTTAAATTTCAAAAAACACACTTGAAAATAGAAATTAAAAATATTTTACAACAAAGATAATTCAAAGGCCCCAAAAAATGTCTGAAAATGAAAATGTGTGATACCGGCATCAACCATTTTTGAAACGGGGGTAAAAACAGCTACTAAAATTAGGAGAGAGAAAAACGAGAACTGTGTCGAGTTCTCGTTTCATAGTATAAGTGGTTAGATGATTGTGAAGGATTTCATGGAAGAGTTTTATATACTGTCGATTCGGTCAGGACACACCGACAAAATAGAGGAAGTGGTAACAAAATATGTCAATGGGTTGAAATATGCTATTCGGGACAATCTTAGCCTGTCGAGGTTTAGGACAGTTAGGGAAGCCTACCAGCTAACCCTAAAGGCAAAAGAAGAGTTGATGAAAAGACCCACCGTAGTCAAAGGGAAAATGACTGCTAGGGGTGGAAAGTTTATTTTTGTGAAGGGATAGAGAAACAGGACAAAGAAGAAAATCATCAAGGAAAACCAACAAAAATAGGAGACGTCGACCAGAGAAATTGTGCCAAAATATCGACAAGAAGGTGGAGAGAACCGAGATCAAGGTGCTTACGATCAAATGAGGACAACCAACAATAAAATAGAATTTGGTATATCGACCGTAGTCTGCTACAAGTGTGGTGAAATCAGAATTAAAGCATATGAATGCCCAGAGAATATTTTTATTGAAAAACGGTTTGAGAACAGATGGCATACTGGTGATGATTCTGGTGCGAAGGCGAGTACGACGGTTGCAAGTAGTGAAGATGAAGAAAATTCAGAAGGAGGTCAAAACCTCACGACTCGGCAGACGTTGATCCAGCCGAACCGACGAGAGGAGAAGGAGCATGCATAACGAAAATATATTTTACGAACAAGGGTAAAGGTTTCCTATAGATGTTGTTTGACGATCGTCAATGGAGGGAGTACCGAGAATTCGTTCTCAATAGAATTCATAGAGAAACTAGATCTAAAGTATCAACCACACCTAATACTATATAAAGTATCATGATTACAAAAGGGGCACCATGTGAGGGTGACCCGACAGTGTTTGATAAATTTCAAGATTGGTATAGTGCAAGACAGTGTGTTGTGTGAGGTGATCCCAATGGATATTTTCCGTCTATTTTTAGGTCGAACATGGAAATATGATCGAAATATGGTTTACGATGGCCATGACAATAATGTTACGGTGTGGAAGGATGGTGTCCGACGAAAGCTAGTTCCAATGCAGGAAGACAGGGATGACCATAGAATCCAAAACAATTACTGGGAGAAAAGAGTACTGATGTGTTCGACTAAAGAATTCTTGAAAGAAGAAGAGAAGCAATTGGTTTGTTTCACCATCATTCCAAAAGGTCTTAGTGTGGAGAAGCCAATGGAAGATGTCCCAGCGGAAGTCGGAGAAGTACTGAAGGAATTTCTAGACATATTGGTCAATGACCTATTGACGGGATTGCCGCCAACGAGGAGTATCTCTCATCAAATAGACTTAATCACAGGATCAAATATTCCAAATAAGGCACCACATAGAATGACTCCGATAGAAAATGTTGAGATGAACCGACAAGTCCAAGAGTTGTTGGACAGAGGAATGATCAAGGAAAGTTTGAACACGTTTACGTACCAGTTGTACTTGCACCGAAGAAAGGAGGAGAGTGGAGCATGTGCACTGATTCAAGGGCCATCAACAAGATCACTATCAAGTACAGGACAAGATCACTATCAAGTACAAGTTTCCATTGTCGAGGATGGATGACCCGATGAATTGTTTGAGAGGAGATAAATACTTCACCAAGATCAACTTAAAAAGTGGCTATCATCAAATCAGGATCCGAGAAGGTGATGAATGAAAGACAACCTTCAAGATAAAAGAGGGGCTATATGAATGGTTGGTTATGCCATTCGAGTTGACAAAAGTACCCAGCGCGTTCATGAGGCTGATGAACGACATATTGAAGTCATTCTTGGGAATATTCATCGTGGTTTATCTCGATGATATATTGATTTTAGTCAAACCAAAGTAGAACATTTTACACAACTCTGACGAGTAATGCAACGACTGCAGGGAGAAAAGTTGATGGTAAATTTGAACAAGTGCTCTTTCATGAATGAAAAGTTAACCTATTTATGATTTGTAGTCTCTCGATGAGGATTGTCGATGGACCCAAACAAAGTTAAGGTGATACTCGAATGTTCAGAGCTGACTAATGCGACAGTATTCAGAAACTTCCATGGACTTGCTAGTTTTTATAGGAAGTTCATAATGGATTTTAGTCGGATATCTGCATCGTTGAAAACATGCATAAAGAAAGGTGAATTTAAGAGGAAAGAAGCCACTAGACAAGATTTTGAGAAGTTGAAGCAGAAGGTGATGGAAAGGCCATTGTTAGCCCTCCCTGACTTTGAGAAGGCATTCCAGATCGACTGTGACATGAGTGGAGTGTCGATAGATCATTGTTGAGCCGGTAAGGCTGACCAATCATATTCTTTAGTGAAAAAATAGATAAATTCAAGCAAGAATATTTGGTCTATGAACAGGGAATTTATGTCATTGTTCAAGCATTAAAGAAATGGAGGCATTATCTGCTGCCAAAAGAGTGTATTATACATCGACCATCAAGCTCTGAGGTATTTGAACACTCAAACTAAGTTGAACCAAAGGCATATGAAATGGGTATAATTCTTACAGAGTAATACCTTTGTAATCAAACATAAGTCGGGCAAGTCAAAAAAAAATTCCAACGCGTTAAGTCGAAGGACGACATTGTTGAACACATCCACTGTTCAGAAAAAAAAGGGATAGAGTCGGTAAATACATAATATTCAATCGACAAATATTTTAAGGATGCATGGAGAGCATTGATAGAACCGTGGAGCATCAACAAGACCCCATATTTGGACTACTTCGTCTAGGAAATATATTTGTACAAAGGACATTGTTTATGCATTCCTCGAGGATCAATGAGGGAGAATTTGATTAAGAAATTACCCAGTGGAGGACTAGCAGAAAATTTTGGTGTCGACAAGACCAGAGCATTGGTCGAAAATATATATTATTTGTCAGGACTACCAACAGACATGCACAAGTAGGTTCGATGGTGTAGAATATGCCAGCATGCTAAGGGAAGAAGTTGAAATGCATGATTGTAGATGCCATTGTCGGTGTCGACGGTTCCGTGGGAACACCTTAGTATGGATTTTGTATTGGGGTTGTAAAAAACATAGCAAGGAAACGATTCCATATTCATGGTAGTCAATAGATTTTCGAAAATGGCACATTTCATTCCATGTCAGAAGATGAGTGATGCCACCAATATTGTTGTTTTGTTCTTCAAGGAAGTTGTAAAGTCGCATGTACTGTCAAAGAATATTACTTCAGACCGAGATGCTAAATTCATGGGTCACTTTTAGAGGACCATGTGGAAGAAGTTAGACACCAAGTTGCATTTTAGCTCTGCATATCACCCGCATATTGATGGGTAGATGGAGGTCATTAATTGAATTTTGGGAAAAAAATTAAGGTGTTTGACATCAGATTGACCCAAGCAATGGGAAAATGTGTTAGCGCAAGCAAAGTTTGAGTATAACAACTCAATGAATTGGTTGACAAGAATGAGTCCATTCCAAATTGTGCAAGGAAGAAGGCCACATGGAGTGGTCGATATGGTAGAGTTACCGACGAAAATGGAGAAGAGTGCAGATGTTGAATCGTTTGAGAGCAATGAAGGACATGCACGACCAGGTAAGGAGACTATTCGAAAAAAGTAATGTGTCATATAAGTTGAGAGAAGACCGATGGAGATGACTGCAATCATTTGCAAAGGGTGACTTAGTTTATGCACACCTCATGAAAGAAAGGTTCCCCAGAGGAATGTATAACAAGTTGAAGCTAAAGAAAACCGGGTGACTTAGTTTATGCACACCGAGATGACTGCAATCATTTGCAGAGGGTGACTTAGTTTATGCACACCTCATGAAAGAAAGGTTCCCCAGAGGAATGTATAACAAGTTGAAGCTAAAGAAAACCGGTCATTGTCAAATTCTTAAGAAAATGTATGATAATGCTTATGTGTTAAAACTACCAGAGGAGTTGAACATTTCGTCGACGTTCAAGGTGTAAATTATCCTTTAAAACTCAAAATAAGGCTAAACAACATATATATAATTTCTATTGATAACCACACATGAGTTTCTTTTACTTAGTAATGTAGCAGAAAGTAAATACTGAGAAACATCAACAACAATCTCATAAATATAGACACAGTGTTTTGGGTATGGGAACCCCCGAATAAAACCCAAGATGGGAAAACCGGTGCAACAGTCACATATGAAATTTTATTAGGAATATATAGAACAATTACAATCCAGCAGATAAATTCACCCAACCTAACGAAATAGAACCTCTACACACAACTGGGAAAACCCACCAAAACGGTACAGCTCCTTCACAACTGTGCAGCCTATTGCGTCAGCAGTACAGCGCTCCTACGCAGTTGTACGAAATCTGTACAGTTGTCTCTTCCGAGTTGTATGACCTCCTTCTGTGTCAGTGTGTACGACCTTACTCTCTGCCTGATCTATCGGGGAATCTTCCGGGTGAGTGCTCCTCTGTCTTCTCTGCAAACTTATCCTTCTAACTTATTTCTCTCTCTATGTATGTGTCATCTCCACCAAATATTCTTTTAACTCAATGGCTAAGTGAAAACCCTAACCCTCACTATGGATAAATGGATGTGATCCTCCGGTAAGATCAATGGCCATAATTAGATTAGCCATCACTTAAATTATTTCACTTTTCACTTTATAAAAGTGATTCCATTAATTCAAAATCAAAGTAGATTAATTAATGTATTTTCCTAAATCTAAACTTAGGAAAATAAAATTAATACATTGGGCTTCATGTTTAATGTCTTATAGCATGCAAGGACACATGCAATGTTAGAAGACCTTCCTTGTTGTCACTTTTTAACACTCCATCTCAATGAGGAAGGGATTTGGTAGCAACCCCAACTTGTCTCTAAACTTCACAAAACTGTGTCTGCAAAGTGCCTTGGTGAAAATGTCTGCCACCTGCTCATCTGTCTAAATGTACTCCAACCGAATGGTTCCTTTCTGTACACAGTCTCTCGGGAAGTGGTATTGAATGTCTATGTGTTTGCTTTGATCATGGAACACTGGATTTTCAGATAGATCGATGCCACTCTGATTCAGTGAACCACAATAGCCTCTAGCCCACAGTCGAACAACCCTGGAAGCAACTTCCTCATCCACATTCCCTCACAAGAAGCCAAACTAGCTGCCATGTACTCGGCCTCTATCGAGCTCAATGCAACTTATTTTTGCTTCCTGTTGAACCAAGAGACAACCCTTGACCAATGTTGAATCAGCAACCTAAACTACTCTTTCGGTCTTCTACGCATCCTGCCCAATCAGCATATGTGAATCCTACCAACTGTACACTCCCTGTGCTCTCATAAACCAACTCGTGCTCCTTTGTTCCTTTGAATGATGTTGTGAAGCACATGCTTTGCAACCATCCATTGCACTCTTCAAGGGTCCACCATGAACTGATTCAAAGATTTGACTACAAATCTAATGTTTGGTTGTGTGTTGACCTGATACATGAGCGATCCTATAAGTTGGTGATTTGAGGTAGGATCAAATCCATCTGACCCTAATGCATCAATCTTCCTCCAATTGGAAACTATAGGTATGGGCATAGGCTTGCAATCCACCATCTTGGATCTCTTCAAGATCTCCACTGCATACTTCCCCTCTCCAATGAAGAAGCACCCATCTCTCTGCCAAACCTCCAAGCCTAGGAAGTAATGCATCAACCCAAGGTATTTCATCTCAAACTCAACTATATGTTTGGACTTGCAGTCGTCAATCAGCCTCTCCTCTCTTGTAAGAAACAGATCATCTACATATAGTACTAGTATGATAGTTAGCTCACCTGACAAGAAGTACAGTGTGTGGTCTTCCTCACTCCAATGGAATCCCATCTCAAGTAGATAGTTGTCTAACCCAAGTACCATGCCCAAGGTGCTTGCTTGATCCCATAAAGAGCTCTTTGCATCCTCCGTACATGCGTCTCCATGTTCTCCACGTTAAACCCCTCTGGTTGCTCAATGAATATCTCCTCATGTATCACTTCATTGAGGAAGGCAATCTTGGTGTCCATCTGATGAACACGCCAACCCATCTCTGCTGCTAATGAGATAATGGTCCGAATAGAAGAATATCCGACGACAGGGGCGAAGGTCTCCTCATAGTCAATACCCTCCTTTTATGAAAACCCCTTAGCCACAAAGCACGCCTTGCACTTCTCCACGCTTCCATTTGTTGCATGCTTTACCTTGTAGATCCATATGGATCCCACCACCTTTTTACCGTCTGGCCTTGACACAACCTCCCATACCTGATTCTTCATGATTGAGTCATACTCCTCAACCATGGATTCCTGCCTCACGTCATGTTGTGCAGCATCCTCGAAACTGGAAGGTTCAAAGTTAATCAACTCCATCATCAATGTCACGTAGCTAATTCTCTCTGGTGGTTCACTCCATCTCATGGATATCTATGGAAGATTCACCTGCATAGAATCTTGAACTGTGGACCTAAACCACTTAAGTCGTGGCCTAGTGTCTACCTGTTGCAGCTGTTGGATGTCCTCCTCCTGATGCAGTTCATCCTCCAAGTCAATGACTGAAGGATCTTGTCCACCTGACTCCCTCTGACTACCAGAACATGTGTTATGTGTCTGTACCTGTACCTATTGTAACACCCCAATTTTGACCCCGTTTGCATTAAAAATGTATATGATGTATATATTGTAATTAATCATGGTGTGGAGGTAAAGGCAAAAGCCCCACCATCGATTTAATGGCATCATGTAAATATGCATTTTAATTAAAATACCCACAACCAGCTATGTCAATGCAACCATAATGAAAAGGGCATGATTTTACTAAGGAATAGGGAGGAAAATTATTTAAACATCTGAGCCAATGGGGAAAAGCCAAATGTCAAAGGGAGAACCGATGAAACAGACAACTACCTTTCTTGTCTCATTCACCCAATCATTTAATTCTGCCAGAAATTGGTTGAAGTAATTATTGCATGGAGATGGGAGGAGTATGGGCATGAAATTCGAATTTGGGAAAAATCAATTTTGACTTTAACACCCAAAAATGCATGCCATTGGGATATAGATCCACGTTCTTCATTTTTGCCTCACGCTAGAAGCTTGGGAGTTGTTTTCACCTCCACGATTTTCCTGTGGTATCCTCTCCTTCACGATTTGGGCTCCTGGGCGTTTTCATCTTCATCATTCACCCACATTGGGGTTCTCTCAAGCGGTTGGGGATTCTCTGTGTGAAATTCGTTTTTGAGTTGTTGTGGGTGTGTTTTTCCCTCACGTGGGTAGTCATTTCCTCATTCTCCTGGGTTGTGGATTCGTTTTTGGTAATGATATGAGGTTGGGTTTCTTTCCCCAATGTTTCTGTTACATTTCCCCACCGATTGCCAAGCTAAAAATCGTTTTTGAATTGCCCAACGATTTGGAGGAGACCACGTTTTCTTGGTTGTGTTTGAATTCGTTTTGGCCACGTTAGGGCCAAAATGTCCCTGGGAAATCAAATTGTTGTCAGGGGTTGTTCTTACCCTCCTCGGCAATTAATTTTGTGGCTGAACTGTTTTCCTCAACCCAAAAATGGTGTATATTGTTGTGTATGCAATTGGTCTTTGGATTGTGTAGGAGTGGAAATGAGTCTGCTTGACAAACCTAGTGTTTTGCAGGAGCCTCATAGACAGAGCTAGAGGGATGGCTCTCTTCTCTACACCCCCTGAATACCCTGAGGGACTGTGCAGCAGAGAAGGGAATGATTCCTTATGTTGGGTGTGTCTGGATGTCTTAGGAGTCAAGCTAGTTCTGGTGTAGGCATCCTTAGCTCTTCAGTGAGCCCACTAGCTTAACAGACAATGCTTCTATCTCCTGATAACTTGATAAACCCAACTTGTTGGCTTGGTTATGTGTTGTTGTGTCCCCTTGGCAGTCTGATAAACCCAAACCTAGCTTTAGCTTGACTGAGTTTTGACATATATTTGGCTATGTGTGAGCCTGCTTAGTTTCTTTTTCCTTGGGAAATCATGCCCAGCTCGAGGGTGGCAGTGATGCTAAGAGATCGATGAGCACACTAGCCTATGGTTGGGTGGAAAGTTGTAGCAACATAGCTGGTTGCGAGGAGCTTCATTCGAAGATAAGTATTCTTGTGTAATTACCCATGCAACTGTATTGTTTATGTGAATTATGATGAACATGCTAAAATGTGTTGAATCCTTGAATGGAATGTAGTTGCTTCCGATGTATGATAAATAATTGTGCATCTCTGCATGTTTTACTTCAATGCATTTCAATTTTTATCATTGTATGTTCATGGGGCTAGTTGCCTGGGTAGATGGCAGCATCGGTAGCGTCCTCTTCGTCGGTTGGAGGGTCAGGGGAGTTACACCTATGGCTCCTCCACCTTGACCCCCTAGTCATGTGTCGGTTGTTCCTGTGCTGGTAAGTCCACAGGTCTTTGCAAGGCTCTGTCGTCATCAAACTGGACATCCCTACTCACAATGATCCTCTTGCGAATAGGAATATCTACTATGTATGTCGTCTAAGTCTCATTGTAACCAACAAGTAACCCCTTCTCTCCAGAAGGTTCCAACTTCTTCTTAGTGTCGGCATGAATGTGACAATAGCAAACACTCTCAAATATGCGCAAGTGGCTCACATATGGTCTAGTGCCTGTGAACACCTCCTTGGGTGTCTTCCTCCCCAAAGATGTGTGGGAACACCATTTTTTAATGTAAACTGTGGCATGTATGCCTCGGCCCATAGGAATAGTGGCAATCTTTGATCAAATAGCATGGCGTTGGTTTCTCCTACCATTGTCTTGTTCTTTCTATCTGCCACTCCATTCTGATGCGAGGTATGAGCTAAAGTGTGCTCCTTCTTTATCCCCTCCGATTAACGACACTCCAAGAACTCATTGGATGTATATACTCACCCCCGTTGTTCGTCCTCAATACTCGAATATTTCTTCATGTCTGGTTCTCTACGAGAGTCTTAAACTCTCAAAACTGCTCAAAGACCTCTAACTTGGCCTTCATGAAATAGATCCAAGTCTTCCTGGAATAGGCATCAATGAAAGTGAAGAAATAATTGTATCCACTGAATGATTGGACACTCATGGGCCCGCAAACATCTGAATGCACAAAGTCTAAAGTCCCCTTAGACTTGTGCTCACTCTCTGGGAAAGGCTTCCTGATGTTCTTCCCCAACGTACAACCCTTGAAGTGGTTATGCTTCTCCTCCTGTACCTAAGGAACTAGAGAAATTTCCCGTCTCCAATGCCTCAGTGCTCCATGGTGTACGTGTGTCATCCTCCTATGCCACAACTCACCCTAACTGTTGTTGTTGCTGACTAGAGCCTTCGCAGACTCGAAGTGTAGTATGTACACCTTCTCGATTATGATCTCAATCGCCCGATCCAAACTCTTATCTTGCGCTTTGGGCTTGATATATACCCTATGATCTCGGAACTTCACATGAAATCCCTTGTCATCTAGGGTGGAAACGGATATGAGGTTTTTGGTTACCCCAAAAAATACAATACATCAGCAAAAATGAGCGGTTTTCTAGACTCCCTCTGAAACGAAACAATACCAACTCCCTATGCTTGATACTACACATCATCACCCAGCTCAATGTGGATATTTAATCCACCCTCCTGCAATCTCTTGAACAACCTCTTATGTCTCTCCATATGACAAGATGCCCCACTGTCTACATGCCAAACGTTGTTGTGTGGTGCTTGCCATGAAAGCTATCCAAAAAAAGTCTTCGTTGAAGTTTTTGTTGAACTCCTCTGCCTCTGCAGATCCTTCCATCTGGGTGTTGTCCTTCTTCTTTCTGTCAAGGAACTGGGAGGAAAAGTGTCCTTGCTTTTGGCAGATAAAACACTCAACTTTAGATCAAGGTTCTTCATACCACCCTTCTTTTTCTTTGCCTTACCCTTTCTCTTCAATGCTAGGGATAGAGCTTCTTCAACCACAGTGTGTGGAGAATTGTTGGATGAACCTGAACCTTGACCCATGCAGGTCTCTTCCTGCACAAAATCATCCCACAATCTCTGCCAGTCAAGGAGCTTCTCCCTAGCTGCCACACATTTGACAAAGGTGTCTCATGGCTTGGAAAATCCATCGTGTTATATGAACTAACTCCTCATCCTCGGTATTAGAGCCAACAACTCCAAGCTCATCTCTTATCTATGTGAGCCTCGTGAGATAAGGCACCACTCCTTCACCCTTGGCCATCCTGATTTTGTGCATCCTCTCTTGCAACACCATATTCTAGTTTTCGTTATTGCTCTAGTAAAGTCCTTCCAAAGCCTTCCACATTTCCCATGCAGTCTTCTTCCCGGAAAGGTGAGGGACTATGTGGTCATTCACCCCATCCAAGATGATCAACATAGCTCTGCAATCTAACTTCTTCCACCTTGCCAAATCTTCCGGATCTGTGGGCGCAACCTTTGTGGATTCAATGTGCTCCTTTGCATCACTGACATCCAGGATCCTAAGTAGGAAAGTTCTAAGCCCCTTAGATTCTATCACCAACTCTCAACTGTACAGCCATAATGAAGTGTACCTGTCAAACCCGAGATCTGAACTCTGGGTATGTCTTCAGTAGATATGCCCCTTATCTCTCAATATTGTTGCAGTTTCTCAGATTTAGCTCAACAGAGCTCTCTGATACCATGTAATTTTTCCTTTAAAACTCAAACTAGGACTAAACAACATATATTTAATTTCTATTCATAACGACATGTGATTTTCTATTCTATTCAAAATCATCTAAAGATTGCACGTAACCCATCCCACATGATATGGCTCCTTGCAAAAACAAATCGATCCAAAATAGGTAAGCATGTAACAAGCACGAAACAAACCTTGTTGGAGAGGATAACACCACCTCACTTTGACCACCCAAGCTATAAACCCCGTTGCATACAATGGCCTTTAATTCTCTATTGTCTTTCAAATAGGAATACTATATCAATAGATTTTGAAGTAACCCCCATTTGTCTTGCAAATATAGCATGCGGCTTTTGAAATATAACCACCCCTGTAGTTGGTTTAGAAAATCTTATAGTAGCGTCACAAATTTGTTTTCCTCAATTTGTACTTGATCACTGTCAACAAAACCTTTGAACCAGAAACACCCTATTAACACTCCTTGCCTTTCTGCAATAAATTATCAAATATCGCTTTCCCTAGCATAGATGAAGGAAACAAAACACTACCAAAATTCTTTAGGTTGCATGATTGTAAACGTTTTCCAATACCAGACTATATTATCTCAAGGTTGTATAAATCATTTACTGACAGTGATAAGCATAGAAGAACTTGCCTTTGGTATTAAGTACTCCAAAAGAATTCCAAATTGGATATTAGTCCAGAAGCCAAAAGCAAACATTGGTATTAAAAACTCCAAAAGAATTCCAAATTGACTATTTAATCTAGAAGCTGAAAGCCAACATTCAGCAATAGATATATTTTAGCCGCTGTTCATGCATCTGTGCCAAAATTGCAAAGAAGTCGATCTTCGTCCAAATCCAGATGGATAACGGCAGGAAGCAATAGCATTATATCCATGTACGGTCACAAATATTGGTAAATGAACCCCAAATACTTATAGGATGATGTCTTACTCGGAATGAAACCTTGTCCATCTCCACTTGTCCTCGAGACCACTGTCATTCAGAAGAAAGTTGGGTTTAATATGGACATTGAAAGTCTAAATCTTACATCATAATGGCCACAGCGATTATGTATTCATCAACGACAAAATGAAATGTTTAAACGCTTTTTGGGAGTGTCCTAAAAGTTTCCATACAGTTTCTGTACACGAAATATTTCCTTTCATTTGCGATAATGAACACCAAGTCAATTCTGGTTCCAAGGATTTAAATTATTAAATTAAAAAGATATAACATCTAAATATAATGCAATGTTCTTTACAAGACTGCTAAAAGCTATGACAATCGATTGAACTTATTTATTATTTACCCTTTAACAGAATCTCCTGTGAGTAATAAATAAGTTCCTAGGGTTAATAATTGGCATTTTGCCTGGAGCGGCCCTTCAAAATCATTTTATAAAATATCTATGTAACCTTTTGTTTTACCAGCAGCAAGCAAAGTCAAACAAAATCAGTATTTCACATCTAAACTATTTTACAAATTGTAGTTTTTGATGAATGCTAAAAAAAACGACATAGTTTTTATGAATGCTTAAAAAAAGACATGTAGAGCTAAATTATTATTTTTGGGGGTCTATAAAACCCACTTTAACTGAGGATGGTACGTAATTCCTTATAAGACTAGCTATCTATTTAAGAACTTTCACTACAAAGCCATGACTGACGGTATATATTCCACCAAATTCACGCAAGACTTGCACTTCACCTTGTCTGGAAAGAAGTCCACATTAACATGGGAACCAGTAGCTTTGAAATATTGTGGATTGAAATCCACATTAATATCGGGACCAGTACCACCCAAGATTTGTACTCCACCTTATCTGGAAAGAAGTCCACGTTAACATGGGAAGCAGTACCTTTGCAATATTGTGGATTGAAGTCCACATTAACATGGGAACCAGTACCTTTGCAATATTGTGGATTGAAGTCCACATTAACCTGGGGATCAGTACCTTGGAATATTGTGGAACCAGTATTGCAGTATTAACAAGACAGATACCTCAAAAAGAACCATTGCATTTTCACAGCGGAGCACCTGCTGGGTTTTGAACCTAGGTCATCATCACAGCATGATCTCCGACATGCCACGAGGACACAGCCCAACAGATCTCCAAACTTATAATTCTCTCGCACAATCTTTTTACCTCCACCCCTCACAATTATTTAACAACAAAGAGATTGCAAGGAGCGCAGTTCTTATTTAACCCTGGCATATGATCAGACAATGTATGGCAGTTATTTATAGAATCCCAGGGCTTATTAGAACCTGGGACACCTGGCAAATTCAGTACTTAGCTCTGAGACCACATTATTAACTCAAAATCAAATATTCAAATTAATCTGCAAAAAGTGCACACATGATGGGCTACATTTCTAACATTATTAACAAAATCAAAAATTGAAACTAATCTGCAAAAGCTGCAAACATGATAGGCTACATTTCATAGCCTGAAGAAACACTTTGCTTTTATTTTCGTTTATTTATTACCGATAATGTATCTCAAAGCGCATAGACTTCTCTCTATGGCTACTAAGTCAGAAAAATGTCAAAACGTGATGTGAACTTCTCAGAGTACCCAAATGTCCCCGGATCTGTATCTTACAGTGATAACAAACACAGTAATATCCGTGTCACCCCAGACTCTTCATAAATTAAGACTCTAAGAACCAAATTCTATAAAAAAATATAGTGTAGAATGCATATAGATCAAAAGAAACTGGCCTAAAAATTATTCAGGAAAAATCTTCAACATTGATATCTTTGGTAAGATCTTCTCTCCCTCTGGTCAGAGTTTGCATTCGTATTAGATATCAAGCAGAAGTCTCCGTGGATCCTCAACTATATCCTTGACACGTCGAAGGAAGTAAACAGCCTCTCTTCCATCAATGAGTCGATGATCGTAAGTAAGAGCAATGTACATCATAGGTCTTGCAACAATATTTCCACCAACAACCATGGGGCGATTTTGGATGGAATGCATTCCCAAAATAGCAGACTGCAAGAAAAAAGGTCTAATCAGAAGATGCCTCAATGAGTTTAACAAATAAAAACACCACAGCAAAAAAATCCAATATGACAGGAGGATACGATCATTTGCTTTAATTTATAAGAGGTAGGCACTGAAAAGGTGGTCACTAAATACCTGTGGAGGGTTGATGATCGGGGTGCTCAAGAGACTGCCATAGACACCACCATTTGATATAGTGAAAGTGCCTCCAGCCATTTCATCAATTGATATGGTGCCACTATTTGCTTTCTTTCCAAGCACACTTATTGTTTTTTCTATTTCTGCAAAGTTCAAATTATCTGCATTGCGAATCACTGGTACAACAAGCCCCTACAGGAAATACAACAATCAGAGTTATAAACAAAAAAGACTAAGTACATAAAGAAAATATGATTCAAGAGACATGAACTGGAAAAGAAGGTATCAAGATATGAACAGCCAAGGAAGACAGGCAATCTGCAAAAGAAACTATTTTCAGAACAGTAAACTGCTTTGGTCTTTATAACAGAACTGTGAAAACAGGTTTCAAGCTACCTATATATAAAATAGAAATGAAATTTTGAAAAGGGTTGAGGAGGGTAAATGCAAAAGTAAAATGAGCATCTGTTCTTGTATAGTCTAAGATTTGACACATTTATTGAATTTCGCAGCCAAAATAGACAGCAATGCTCAGTTAAACCATTCAAGTTAGATTATTTATATAGGGTTCCCACAAGAAAAACACAAGCCAGAAAAAGGTGCATATATAACCATAAGAATTCATGCCTAAGATCATTTTCCTAACCCACACATGAACTCTCGTCTGACGATCAGGTTAAAAGTGAAACATTTACTGTATACATGTATTTAAAATAAGAAAAATGCCTATTTAAGAGTAATATTTTGATATTTAATTTTATGTAAATAACGACTGACAAAAGCATTACATATAAAACTCAGACAAATAATGATAATTTTTTGAAGATTTACTAGATATTGATTATTTTAAACTGAATTTGATGCTTGTCAAATTCAACCATGAACTCCAAGATGGTGACTCAATTACATTCGATATGGCATAAGATCCAACTCTGCTTACAAAGAACAGGCACAGCAACCAGCGACTGCGGCCTAGTGATGCCAATTGCTAAGGTATAGGGACAATTGTAACCAAAGACAAAGTCTACTTGCAACCAGTTACGAAATAGACCTAAGAAGTTAATTGCATAAAAAGTTATAATGGCGATTGCAATCTAGATGATCCAATCAATGAAAAGGGAAATTGCAATAAGTATATGTTACTAGTCAAACTTCAAAGTTGGACTTGGGTTATCAGCATTTAAGTGGGGAGCTTGGTCAAAACACCAGCAGTCTCCGACTCTCCACACAAACATTAACTAAACCATTGTACAGTATGTTTCCATATCATATTTTAGGCATCAACTGTATGCAAATATGAGAAAATGTGACATTGGCACACAAGAGCAATGAATATACTCACATGCAAGAATGCAAGTAGAAATGAGATTGCTACAAATGCATATGGTACACTCTTCATTCTATTATATATTTATAATGCAAGTAGAAATGAGATTGCCACAAATGTATATGGTACACTCCTCATTCTATTATTTATTTATAGTAGTGAAGCAAGCGAACTGCTCCCAACCAATGGAAAACCCGTGACCGCCCTGTGTTTCTGGGAGCTGTGGAGTGGATATAAAATGTTGCCAAAGTGAATGGAGCAGTGGCAGGGGCATGGCATTGTTTTCAGTAGCATTTAGGTCGTTTTTTAGGCATTCTAGGAGCTAGTTTCGCATTGTTTCAGAAAATCCAATCTGAAGCATGTTGGACCAAGGAGATTATGTCATTATTGAAGACAGTTGGGACATGTAAACAAATTCCTATCCTGGTCTATTGTTTTTTTCTAGGATTTCTCTTGGACAATTTCCTTTTAAAACCTTTTATTATACAACAGCAAATAAGAATATTGATGTAATGTTCCCAAAAGTGACATGCATGCAAACCCTAAAAGTGACATGCATGACATCTAAGCATTATTTAATGATGCATGCACACAATTAAGTCTCCATGCGCATGCATGCAAGTCAACTGCAAATTAGAAGTTAAAGTGACCTAATTAGGTCAAAAGTTAGGGTTTTCGCAATTGAAAGTTATAAAAAAAAGATAAAGTGAATGGAGATTTTACTTTTGGATTATTATTATTTTGGAGCTCTTGAGAAGCAGCACAGCGTGCGGCCACAACAGTTGGGGTTGGAGACGGCGTCTTCAGCTAACGAGATTTCGGCAGTGAGACATCTACCCTAGTCTCCTTCAGGATAAACTATCCAGGTTTGTCACCGTATCTATTGCATTCATCCTTATCCAGTATAAGTCCAAGGTTATTGCAGATTCATCCGTACAGCTGGGGGCATTTAGCTGAGAAACCCTAGTCATTCACCAAGACTCTGGATCACCATATTTCTTCTGCATGCAGCCTACATCCTCACTGATAAGATCACTCTACTGCATTGGGTGATTATCCATCCGAGGCAGCTAACAAAAGTTTACAAGGTTGTGGGGGCGTAAGCAGCAGACTGGGATATCAATTCGCTAGGGCATCTGGAGAGGTAAAAACTCTTGCATGCTCCGGCCATCCTCTCCGGCACGGACACACCTTCCTTCCGACTTATTTCCAGCTGAAACTGACCATCCCTTCAGCAAAAACGTCACACTTGTTTGATTCAGCCATCCGGGGTGTTGCAACAGAAAACAAGGTCATTTCTTCATCAGCTCAGCTCATCTTGCATGCGTATTTTCTCTAGAGCATATTCAGCCGGCTTATCAATGGTAAGTGTTCATCCTATCCTGCAAACCCTAACCCTAATTTCAGCTATAAAATAGGGAAATTTTGCATGGCAGTTTGCATGCACAGTTGTTTCAGTAAATTTGCATAGAAATAAAAAATATCAAGATTTGGGATATTACAATGGTATCAGAGCATGTTCCTGGTATCAGAGCATGTTCCTGGCCAGCTGTGGACATGCAAAAGTATAAATGAATTCAGAAGACCCATACAACATTACTTACTGAAGACAGAGGTTTAGAAACAGTGATAGAGGAGATGAGGAAAAAAGGACATAAAGTTGGGGGACAGCGGGTATCAATTTGGAAATGGCAAAGAAACAATGGCTGATGATGATAAAACAATTTTCAATAGTCTCATATCAGCCATAAAAGAACTCACTACTGGGCAAAAATAAATGATGAGTACCTTCAGGCAAATAACAGAGAAAAATGGGCCCACCCCACTCAGTCCCTTGTTTCCCAATAGTGATAGGGTATCCACCAGTAGTAGTGGGGAGCACTTACATACCAACATGCAGAGCCATCCCCATATATACAACAAGCCTTTCCGACCTACCATGCCTCAATTCTTAGATAGTCCAGCTGCAGTGCCTCTAGCACAAGCAGAACCAGAAGAATCCATGAGTGCATATCTGAGAGAATATAGAGCTTTAGGAGAGGACTTCCATTCAGCCATGACCTTCAACGACTTTTGCCAGTTTAAAAGTAAGAACAAACCCAAAGCTTACAATAGGCCATTCAACTAGAACTATCAGTTACAACGCATCGTAGGGAAACTAACTATCCCTACCTTTGAGGGCACCTGAGGTGGCCCAACCAGGAATTGGGTGCAGAAGTTGGATACATACTTCTAGCTCAACCCCATGATTAAGACAGATGCCATTAAATTCGCTACTTTGCATTTGGATGAGGATCTCCTTAAAGGCATAGTTAGGGGAGTGAAGAAAGATGAGCATGAAGTACAAGTAGTTGGTGAGCTTCATTTGGAGTTAACAATACATGATGAGCCATCATGTGGCTCTAGCGACACAAGCACATTCGCTAGTCAGATTGTGGACAAACCGTGTGATGAGTTGGAGTTGGTACACTCTTCATCACCTACAGTAGGAATCCAGACAGTTATGACAGGAGAAATACATGAGGTGCAAAGCAATGAGCACAGCAGTCGAGACAATGAGCAGTCACACATGGAGGTTAGGGAGAGTTTATACATACATGAGATAGAGCTTCGAGATGATAGTCACCGAAAGAAGATTGAACATGTTAAAGAAAGCATTCTAGCGATGAAAGAGAGGATCGAGATACTCCGAGACACCATAGTACAACGAGATGTTGAGCTTACAGTTCTTCGAGTTATATGTACCGAGTCAGCGGTCAAGATTTCTAGTATTGAACAACAGTTAGATTCCTTGATGGGGCAGCAGGAGAAACATACTATTGCATTTCAAAGCAGTCCTCTTAAGGAGTACATAGACAGGGCTTGCAGTAGCTTGAGTCCACATTTGCATAATGGTGGATGGTTTTTACAGGTTGGCCAGGATCGAGAAATTAACCAGCAATATATGGGCATTCTAGTTGAAATCAGAAGGGCAGAATGTCAGCTTGGTAGGATTATTCCTTGTGATGGTGCTTATGGACAAGGTACTTTTCGGGGGTTGGAATGGAGAGAGATTAAGAGTTGGTGTCCTATTGAGTGGGCGATTCTTCGGAAGACATTCCTAGCCAAGGGTATAGTCCCACAAGAGCCTTCAGATATTTGGGATGAAATATGCACAAGTTTGCATTGGTATCCAGGTGGAAGACCTTATGAGGGACGGATACAGTGTTTACTGATGGTGTTACTTGGGAGTCTACATGATGCTCCTTGTGTCGAATTGCAGAGGTCAAAATGCAAGATAACAGTGGATGCATTTTGACCTCTACAATTCTCAGATTGATCCTGGGATTACAATGACTGACAGTTTAGTGATTGGTAAAGGGTGCTTTCAAGAGGTCTCTGGTGATGGTACCGTACAGTGCAGTGTTTTGAGCAGAGGGTGCTACAGATCTCCGAGGATAATTTGGGACCCTAGGATCATCCCCGGATTCAGTTGGTTCAGTTGATTGATTGTGGATTTGTGTTGGCATTGCTTGAAGACAAGCAATCTTTCGCGAGGGAGGACTGTAATGTTCCCAAAAGTGACATGCATGCAAACCCTAAAAGTGACATGCATGACATCTAAGCATTATTTAATGATGCATGCACCCAATTAAGTCTCCATGCGCATGCATGCAAGTCAACTGCAAATTAGAAGTTAAAGTGACTTAATTAGGTCAAAAGTTAGGGTTTTCGCAGTTGAAAGTTACAAAAAAAAGATAAAGTAAATGGAGACTTTACTTTTGGATTAATATTATTTTGGAGCTCTTGAGAAGCAGCACAGCGTGCGGCCACAACAGTTGGGGTTGGAGACGGCGTCTTCAGCTAACGGGATTTCAACAGTGAGACATCTACCCTAGTCTCCTTCAGGATAAACTATCCAGGTTTGTCACCGTATCTATTGCATTCATCCTTATCCAGTATTCCAGTATAAGTCCGAAAGTTATTGCAGATTCATCCGTACAGCTGGGGGCATTTAGCTGGGAAACCCTAGTCATTCACCAAGACTCTGGATCACCATATTTCTTCTGCATGCAGCCTACATCCTCACTGATAAGATCACTCTACTGCATTGGGTGATTATCCATCCGAGGCAGCTAGCAGCAGTTTACAAGGTTGTGGGGGCGTAAGCAGCAGACTGGGATATCAATTCGCTAGGGCATCTAGAGAGTTCAAAACTCTTGCATGCTCCGGTCATCCTCTCCGGCACGAACACACCTTCCTTCGGATTTATTTCCAGCTGAAACTGACCATCCCTTCAGCAAAAACGTCACACTTGTTTGATTCAGCCATCCGAGGTATTGCAACAGAAAACAAGGTCATTTCTTCATCAGCTCAGCTCATCTTGCATGCGTATTTTCTCTGGAACATATTCAGCCGGCTTATCAATGGTAAGTGTTCTTTCTATCCTGGAAACCCTAACCCTAATTTCAGCTATAAAATAGGGAAATTTTGCATGGCTATTTCAGTAAATTTGCATAGAAATAGAAAATATCAGGATTTGGGATATTACAATTAATCCTTTGGACCACTTTACATAGTAATTTGGTTTCTCTTTCTTTTTGCCATATGTTCTATTATAGAGGATCATCAACAAAAATCCTGTGCTTTCCAAATTCATCACCCTTTGACTGCTCAACTTTGTGTGTGTAGTAAACAGTGTGCTTGGTGTTTTTGCTTAAAAGGTGAAATGAGACACATCTAATCAGTGCTTTGAAATTTTGCAGCAGAGAATCTTTCCTTCAGCAGAAAATCTGAAAAGATGACTGAAGCCTTAATTTTGGTCAAGCACTGAGAGATCAGAGAAACTCTAATAAGATGAGTGGCCAATGGCTGTGTTGATCTCAAAAATAGGCCTCTTGTGATCGACAAACTCAACCCCTTGTGAGGCTAAACGGAAAGAGGCAGGATTGTTACCCTATGCATAAAGCATCCTTCATGTGTGAATTTTCTTAGTGAGTCAAGTTCTCTCAAGAATAAGTGATTCTTGCTTTGTTTTGTTGATATATAATTTTTTATTTTGTATGTAACGTGCAGAAATGAACTAAACAAAGCAGATACTATCCGAAATAAAACTCGCAAGGAAAAGTGCAGAAAATGAAACAAACAGGAAAGTATGTCACACGGTTCCCCGAACTTGAACCTTGAGGTTCAAAATTCGTCGAACATCAAAAACAAATTCATGTTCTTTCAGATTTGGCCTTGAAATTCGTCGGTTTATACATGCAGTGTGGTTTTGTAGGTTTAACCTTTTTATTTACGGTATTTTTTTAGAGTGATAGGGCCCAGCAAAACTCCTCTGTCCCCACTCACACTAAGACTCCTCTGGCCCATCAAGACTCCTCCCTTTGCTTCCTGCAACGCTCCTCTCAGTGTCTGCCGAGAGCTTGAATTCGGATGGTTGCATCCCATTGTTATCATGTTTCTATGACACCAACTCGTAGCATAAGAGCAACGTAAGGAAAGATTACGTGAAGCTCTTTGCCATGATGGTTGACGGCGATGATGACTTGTTGTCAGCCCACCTGCCAAGAATGGTGGGCAACTTTGTCCGACACCTCAACAACCCTAATTCCAGTATCCACGATGCTTGCGTCAGGGCGTCAAGGATCCAGGCTCAAATTTGTTGATGTGTTTGTGAAACCTTTTTTGGATGCTCTCCACGAGCTAAATCAGTTTTTGCAAGTATATTAAATCTCACTCAAACTTCATTGGAAAATTCAAACCCAAATCAAACTTAATGGTTGTCGAACCCAAACTCGAATACGAGGAAATTATTACAGCTGGAAGCATCCAATGGAAGATTTTAAAAAAAAATCTTTTGATATTTGTATGGGTTAACACCATGAAGCAAAGTACCAAGTACACTAAACCTGCAGCAACAGAAGAGAAATAACAGTGATTGACTAACTGTAAATATTCAACATAAAGAAAAGGAGAATGTGCTTAAAAGAGTGAGAAGAGAGAAACTTGCGAGAACACTGGAGAAATTTAGACCCCAATAATAATCCTTTATTAAAATAAATTGACCCCACAAAGCATTTATGATCTGGCAATGTTTTACAAGTCTCCACAAAGACTTGGATCAAGAAAAGATTGAAATTGTTCCCTACGTTTTTGGGACAGTATACAGGAGTAAACAGAGAAATGAAGTAAAACATAGCCTGGGCCAAGCAATACAAGACAAAACGTGGCTTCAAATCCTTTATCTGCAGATGATGCCAGTACACTAATGAGCAAAGTTACAAATATTTTATAGGCGAATATATTGTTGAGGATCCAGAAACAAGTTATTGGATTTATTTGGGAAAATGTCGGCAAACATCGGCAAACTTAAAAAATACAAAAAATATTCATTTTTTTCAATTTTTAAACATTTAAAACAACAAGAACATCAAATAAACACAATGCCACATGAATATGGAAAGAAAACAGAGATATTCATATAAGATGTATAAGACATTTAGTGATACATCACAAATAAAAAATGAATCGTGTCATGAACACCGAGTTCCCGACTCATAAATCACCAAAAAATACAATCAATATATCTCATATTCAATGAAAACAAATAAATAAACTATTGATTCCTTCTACCCTTTTTACAAGCAAAGGTAATCACTCTAGAAATGGCTCTGCCTCTAGAGCTAGAAGGCCCTGGCGGTCATGGGGGTTGTAGTGGACTCTATGTATATTTTAAATCACAATGTATGTATATATGCATATTTTTTAAATTAATAAATGAGCAAGAACATTTAAAAATATGAATATGAAACATAAATCATAAATCATACATGTCAACGAATCATAGCTTGTATTGGGATCCTATTCGTCAATAGCACCCTATGCATCCCTCCTCTAGTCCTTGCCTCTACCTCAAATCTCAATGTTGATCCTCCAAGGACGTCAGTCGCCGACTCAAGCCCTATAGCTTTACTGGAGTGAAGACTAAGTTCTTGATCCAAGTTTCCAAAAAAATTAAAATAAAACAGTGAAAACAGAGGGCTTAATTGATCACATTAACAAGGGATCAAGCGGGTAATTCCAAAGACTAGGAAGGATAGGAGGGTTTGTAGATTGATGATCCTTTGTACAATGTACAGTGACCATTATGTTTCAAACATCAGCGAGGCTGAAGTCTACTCCAAGGCTCTCGGGCACCCCAACATATGCAAACTAGATCTTGGGCTTGGCACTTTCGGAAACCAGTGGTCAGGGATTTCTACTTAGGAAGGCTTGCATAACTACTATTTACTATTATATATCAGTATCAAGCCGAAAGTGCAGATTTAGAAAATGTTTGATAAGTTTTAGTGACCTCCCAAGCAAAATAAAACCCCGGGACTGCACAACTAGTTATGATTCAGGGCTTTCCAAACACTGGATGAGAGCCACGAATTATCACTTTCATACATGGATTACATTCATAAACATGTTAACTAATATCTGAGACAGAAAGGAAGCAAATTCGTTGGACATAAGACTGTTAATCCAAGCAAAACTGAAAACTAGTCATTTTTCATCAAAATCTTGACTAAGTGTAGGAAATACATATGCATCTCAAACTTTGCTTAGTTAAATTGCAGGAATATCTTCAGAAGTTCATTAATACATCAATTACAGCAATTCAAAGCCGAAGTGCATCTCACATGAAGCTCAGATATGGCATCCTCCAGCACAAAACACTCTACATGTAGAAATGACTGGAAATACTTGGGAATTGGAATGGAAGACTTCCCAAACTCTGCAAATCAACTAGAACTTCACTAAATATGGTATCATAACCTGCAATAGACCACCATTAATGGCTGAATGCCATCAATCCTCACATAACACTAGAAAAGCAGCACGGGCACACCTCCCAGCTTTGACTAGGGGCACTTTTCCCATGTCAAAAAAGCTTAGAGCTTTCAATTCGAAAATAAAACTGTCAAAACATGTGAGAGTGGTGTGCACTCCCTCTTTTAAAAAATAATTAGCTTCTTGGGAAAGATTTCTTGGACCAAATGCGACCTCATGAGTTAGATTAGGAAGTATTGCTTTGTGAGGCTTTTGCTCTGCTTTCTGACTTTTCCTTCTTTTTCCTGCCTTCCTGCTTTTGCCTTGCCTTTTCTGTTTTTTTCTTGTTTTTACTGCTTTATTCTACTTTTCCACCGCTTTCTTGCTTTTGACTGCTTTCCTGCCTTTCTACCAGAAGCCAGCTTTTCCCTGCTTTATCCACATGCCTGCTTTCCATCTTTTTCCTACTTTGACTGCTTTATTCTATCTGCCTTCCTTTTGTCAAGCTTTCTATTGTTCCATATCTTAACCTCTTACCCTTGTGCGCCCTCTTGGCAACTGTTTAATTTTAGCATTAGCATATATCTTTAAAATTTTGCAGAATGTAAGATAACAATAGACAAGTGCAGTAGAAACATCAAAGCATCACACACACTGAACACGAGTTTTTCACTGGGGAAACCTTTAAAGGACAAAAAACCCAAAAGCATTAGCAATTCATCTCTTTAATGAGATGACTGAGTTTTTCAATCTGAAATGAAAGTTCTTCAATGAATTTGAAAACCCTAGCAGGCTTCATCAAATTACAAACCCTAGAACAATTTTCAAATAATTTGTTACCAAGGCAAATTTTCAATAAATGCAGAATTAGGGCTTTCAGCCCAGATTACTCTTCTGCTGCCCTACTGCCCGAAAAATCACTGCTGTTGCTGAGAACTGCCCGGACTCATTCTGAGTCTGCCTAAGCTTGAATAGGACCTGCCCGAGATTGCACCATCCCATGTACTGTTGCCCGGAATTACCTTCCTGCTGCCCGAGCTTTACTTCTCTGCTGCCCATGAGTACAACAGACCGTTAGAGGTCTGCCCAAGTGTGAAATCACCCAACCCGGATGAGGATCTGTCTGCCTGTGTGATACAGCAGTCTGCCCAACTGTAAACAGTCTGCCCATACAGGAATTGTTCAGTTGAAGTCTGCCCAGCTTTTCTATGGCTGCCCAAGAGTTGCCCAGACTCAATCTCTGCTGCCCGTGGTACATAGTCTCTGCCCGAGACGTCTATGCAGCATCCCTGAAAGATCTGGGCCTGTCCAAGGCTGCGCGAGGGTTCGCAGGAGAGACAATAGTTGGGAGAGAGCTGCCCGTGGAGTAGAGAGGGTTTCCCGTGATTGTTAGCAGTCAAAAGAAGACTGCCCGTGAACTGTTGTTGTTGCCCGCAGATGAAAACAGGCTGCCCATGAATTGTTGTTGCAGCTGTGAGGGGTTAGGGTGATGCCCTGGCCCGTGAGGAAGAGAAAGAGGCTGTCGTGAGGGATCTGAGATTGTTGCAAGAGCTCATTGTGAGGAGTGAAGGAAACCCTAGCTAAGGGTTTGTTTGCAGCAACAGATGTAGATGATGAAAATGCCTTAGCTAGAATCCTCCATGCTAGGGCATAAACCAAATACAAAACCTTCTCTTCCTTCCAGACCAGCGAAAACTTCTTTTTGGAGCAGCTGAGAATCACGAGCAAGTGTGTGTTATAATGAAATGGAATGATCTTCTTTTATAGCCTTTGAATCACCTGTAAGTGGACCAAAATAATATTATTTTATTCTTTTTGACTTTTTGACTTTTGCCTTTAGAGGTACTAAAGGTCTTTCTGCACTTTCACTTTGACTCCTTAGTGGTCTAAGGGTCCTCATGTATTTTTTACTTTTATCTTTAGCCTTCTTCAAGTGCCCTATGGTCAAAACAAGTGGTCAACGTGGTCCTTCATCCCTACTCAAAGTACATCATCATAAATAGAGAGAATTACTAATGTTTTTATCTCACACTCCATGTGCCACCAAGATCGGGTACTAAGGTGTCTTAACCAAGGGTAGTTAATCCCTGGAGAAGATCACAAAGCCCACAGATCAAGGGAGGAGTGTCACACATGCCCAGACCCGATCTAGGGCTTATAGTGTTATCCTGGTAACAAACCAGGTACCTCAGCCTACATAATTTAACCCAAGGTCAAATACTTGGTAACAGACCAAGCGCTTCCATTCTCCCGGAGAATGGCCCTCAGCCCCGGACTAGGTTAAATTCCTGGTAACTGACAAGGTGCCTCCATTCAAAGAATGGCCACTCAGCTCTAGGCTGAGTCCCCCAAAACTGGACTGCTTCCACATTTTGGTCCTTGACCAGATGTCTTCATTCAAAAGAATGGTCACTCAACTCTAAGTCGAGTCCCCCAGTGCTAGACTGGTTCCACATCCTCGTCCCTGACCAAATGTCTCCATTCAATAGAATGGTCACTCAGCTCTAGGTTGAGTTCCCCAGTGCTAGACTAGTTCCACATCCTAGTCACTGACCAGAGGTCTCCATTCAACATAATGGACATTCAGCTCTAGGCCGAGTCCCCCAATGCTAGACTAGTTCCACATCCTGGTCCCTAACCAGATCTCTCCATTTAACAGAATGGTCACTCAGCTCTAGGCTGAGTCCCCCAGTGCTAGACTAGTTCCACATCCTGGTCCCTGACCAGATGTCTCCATTCAATAGAATGGTCACTCAGCTCTAGGCTAAGTCCCATAGTGCTAGACTAGTTCCACATATTGGTCCTTGACTAGATGTCCCCATTCTCCAAGAGAATGGCTCTCGATGTTGCACAGGAAAATTAACAGTCCCTCTCAGCGAGAGAGGTATTCTCTGTCATGCCAAGCTTGTCACGAAAGTACACGAACTTCGTTGTTGTCAAAGGCTTGGTCAGTATCTCTGCAATCTGTTCATCTGTATGGATGTACTGCAACTTCAGGGTGCCTCTCTGAACTAGGTCTCTGATGAAATGATACTTCATTTCAATGTGTTTCGATCTATCATGAAACACCATAATTTCTGAAAGCTTAATGCAACTCAGATTATCACAATGGATAATCGTTGAGTCAAGCTTTCCACCGAACAGACCAGAGAGTAGTTTCCTGAGCAAAACTGCTTTCTTGCAGGCATCACTTGCAGCAATGTACTCTGCTTTCGCTGTACTCTAAGCTATGGAACCCTGTTTCCTGCTAGACCAAGAGATTATTGCAAATCTCATACTAAAACAATAACTAGAGGTACTTTTTTGGTTTACTGCACTGCCAACCCAATCTGAGTAACAGACATCTGATCTCGTGTATATGAGATACATTAGGGATCTAATGAGTTGTTGATACAGAGTAGAGTTCACATCTTGTAAACTGGTGGTCGAGTCTTGCAACTTCTTCAAGTTGATTGTCAAAGGCACACTCATGAACCTGCAGTCCTGCATCTCAAAACTCTGTACAATATCAACAACATACTTCCCTTGTATAGATCTTGCCTAGCTTCTGCCAAACCTCAATGCCAAGATCCTTTATTTCAAATTCAGAGGTGAGCTCCCTCTGACACTGAACTATCAGTTGTTCCTCTCCAGTAAGGAACAAGTCATCCACATACAAGACTAGGATCAAGATAAGGTTGTAAACAACTTGTTGGCTTGCTACTTCTTTGTATGTGTAACTTGTAAGATTCAGCATTGATAAGTTGACTCATAAGGCCTGAATATTTCTATGATATTATACTTTCTCTAAAAGTCTTGGGAGAAGCTTTTTGTACCGTTTCTAAGTACCTAGCAAGCCTCCTTTTGGAAGGAGGAGCCTCAAGTAGTTCTTCTTACGGACTTTCAGGCACTTCAGGTATATCTGGAATTTGAGTAACAAATTCTTCTTCCTCCCTCTGAACTTCCGAGTCTGGCATCTCAGAAGAAAGTTCTTCGGCTTCCTTTGGAAGCTCTCTTTTTATTCTTGTCTAATTTTCAATTAGAGCCTTGAAATCTTTGATCCAAGATTTCTGAGAGTGATCATCAATGAATAGAACATAGTACAAGCACCCACTCAAGGAGGGTGAAGACATAGGCCCATAAATGTCAGAGTGAATCAAATCCAATAAATCTTTAGATCTATTCTTGCTTCTAGAGAAGGGTTCCTTAGTGTTCTTACCTAGAGCACAACCCTTGTAAATACCTTCATGCTTAGAATTCATCTCTGACATACCTGTAACCGTGTTCTGTAGACCTGGAAGAGTTGTATAGTGAAGGTGTCCAAACCTCTGATGCCACAGCTCACATGAATCAACTGTGTGATGAACCAAAGTATGAGTGGTACTGCCGGAAGCCTTATAAAGGCCTCCCTCTCGAACCCCAATCTATACAGTTGAGCTTAGTTCCTCGTTCGTTGCCCATAGTAGGACCTTCTTGTCCATGAAGAGGACTTTGTAGCCCTTGTCCTTTAAGCGACCAACAGAGAAAAGGTTTTCCTTTAAACCAGGAACATATAAGACATCATCAATATGTAAAAACGCGCCTAACTCAAATTGAAGTGAAGTTGAGCCAACTCCTTCAATCTTGTAAGTGGAGTCATCTCCAAGTTCCACTTGTGTAGTGAACTTCTTCTTTCTGTAACTGTTGAGAGCTCCACGATTACCCGTCATATGTCTAGAGGCACCACTATCTACTAACCAAGAGTTAGCACTGTCAATGATGGATCCATAAGGAGCAGAGATTGGCTAATATTTCTTTCTAGGTTCATCTTCTTTGGTAGCCCTGGTGTGTTCTTCTTCTTCTTAGGTTCTTCTTCTTCTTATTCTACATTAGAAGCTTGGGATCTTCTTTTGAAATTCCTCTTGGGCTGCCTGCAATCCCTGGCAAAGTGCCCAAACTTATGACATAGCATTCCACTTTCGAAACATCAAAGTGCTTACCTTGAGGTTTCTTTCCCTTCTTTTGTTGAGCGGAGGGATTCTTGAACTTCTTTGCCTTAGCTGTAAGGGCAAGGTTTCCTTCCCTAGTGTCAATTTGCTTGGTTGAGACTCTTCCTTCTTCCAAGCAATCATGCCAAAGTCTATCAAAATTTGGCTGATTTTCGCGTCCACTCACTAATACCAGAAAGGTTTCCCAAGAGTTTGGGAGACCATCAACTACAGTCTATACAAGGTCATCATCATCCACAGTAATACCAATAGCAATAAGTTGGTGTCTTACCTGTGCAATCTTTGGGAAGAAATATCCAATTCCTTCATCCTTGTTCATCTTCAGTGTTCGAAGCCTTTTCTTCAAAACTCTTTTCTAACTAGGAGCCTTCTTCTCATACAAGTTCGTCAAAAAAGTATCGAAGCATTCTTTGGCGGCCTTCAAAGGTGTGATGGTGGGCATCAAGGCTTCCTTGATTGAATCATAGATGATCCTTCTAGCCTTTGCTTGCTTCTTCCTAAAGGCAAGTCTACCAACATTAGATGTTGGCTCTTCTATGGTGTTGAAGACCAAGTCATCAAAGTCATTTTCCTCTAGGATAGCTGTAAACCTAGGTTTCCAAGAGTTGTAATTTGTTGAACCTTCAAGCTTCTCTTCCACTGTGAAAGTGTTGGTGGCCATCTCTACTACACTAGTCAGTTATCCAAGTCTGCAAAAATGTCCCAAGGTCTAGGAAGACAACAGTAATCAGCCTCTTACCGGGGCTTCACATGTTAAATTCTGATACCATGTTGAATTTTAGCATTAGCATAAATATTTAAAATTTTGCTGACTGTAAGATAACAATAGACAAGTGCAATAGAAACATCAAAGCATCACACACACTAAACACGAGTTTTTCACTAGGGAAACCTCTAAAGGACAAAAACCCCAAAAGCATTAGTAATTCATCTCTTAAATGAGATGACTGAGTTTTTCAATCTGAAAGAAAGTTCTTCAATGAATTTGAAAACCCTAGCAGGCTTGATCAAATTACAAACCCTAGCACAATTTTCAAATAATTTGCTAAGGCAAATTTTCAATAAATGCAAAATTAGGGCTTTCTCCCCAGATTACTCTTCTGCTGCCCTACTGCCCGAAAATCATTGTTGTTGCTGAGAACTTCTCGGACTCATTCTAAGTCTGCCTGAGATTGAATAGGAGTTGCCCGAGTTTGCACCAGCCCATGTACTGTTGCTCGACATTACCTTCCTGTTGCCCGAGCTTTACTTCTCTAATGTACATGAGTACAACAGATCGTTAGAGTTCTGCCCAAGTGTGAAATCACCCAACCCGGATGAGAATCAGTCTGCCTGTGTGATACAGTAATCTGCCCAACTATAAACAGTCTGCCCGTCTGTGAATTGTTCAGTTCAAGTCCGCCCAGCTTTTCTATGGCTACTCAAGAGTTGCCCGGACTCAATCTTTGTTGCTCGTGATACACGGTCTCTGCCTGAGAGGTCTATGCAGCAGCCCGTGAAAGATCCGAGCCTGTACAAGGTTGCTCGAGGGTTCGGAGAAGAGACAATAGTTGGGAGAGGGTTGCCCAAGGAGTAGAGAGGGATGCCCGTGATTGTTTGAAGTCAAAAGAAGACTGCCTGTGAACTGTTGTTGCCTACAGATGAAAACATGCTTCCCATGAATTGTTGTTGCAGTTGTTAGGGGTTAGGGTGATGCCCTAGCCCGTGAGGAAGAGAAAGAGGTTGTTGTGACGGCTCTAAGATTGTTGCAAGAGCTCATTGTGACGAGTGAAGGAAACCCTAGCTTAGGGTTTATTTGCAACAACAGATGTAGATGATGAAGATGCCCTATCTAGAATCTTCCATGCTAGGGCATAAACCAAATACAAAACCTTCTCTTCCTTCCAGACCAGCGGAAACTTATTATTAGAGCAGTTGAGAATCATGACCAAATGTGTTATAATGAAATGGAATGATCTTCTTTTATAGCCTTTGAATCACTTGTAAGTGGACCAAAACTTAAAAGAACAAAATAATATTATTTTATTTTTTTATCTTTTTGACTTTTGCCTTTAGTTGTACTAAAGGTCCTTTTGCAATTTCACTTTGACTCCTTAGTGGTCTAAGGGTCCTCATGTATTTTTGGCTTTTACCTTTAGCCTTCTTCAAGTGCCCTGTGGTCAAAACAAGTGGTCAAGGTGGTCCTTCATCCCTACTCAAAGTACATCATCATAAATAGAGATAATTACTAATGCTTTTATCTAATACTCCGTGTGCCACCAAGATCGGGTACTAAGGTGTCTTAACCAAGGGTAGCTAATCCCTGGAGAAGATCACAAAGCCCATAGATCAAGGGAGGAGTGTCACACATGCCCATACCCGGTTCAGGGCTTATAGTGTTATCCTGGTAACAGACCAGTGCCTCAGCCATACGCTGCATAATTTGACCCAAGGTCAAATACTTTGTAACATACCAAGCTCCTCCATTCTCCCTGAGAATGTCGCTCAACCCCGGGGTGAGTCCCTAGTCCCGAACTAAGTTAAATTTCAGGTAACTGACCAGGTGTCTCCATTCAAAGAACAGCCACTCAACTCTAGGCTGAGTCCCCCAAAACTGGATTGGTTCCACATCCTGGTCCCTGACCAAATGTCTCCATTCAACAGAATGGTCACTCAGCTCTAGGCTGAGTTCCCCAGTGCTAGACTGGTTCCACATCCTGGTCCCTGACCAAATGTCTCCATTCAACAAAATGGTCACTCAACTCTAGGCTGAGTCCCTCAGTGCTAGACTGGTTCCACATCCTGGTCCCTAACCAAATCTCTCCATTCAACAGAATGGTCACTCAGCTCTAGGCTGAGTCCCCCAGTGCTAGACTGGTTCCACATCCTGGTCCCTAACCAAATGTCTCCATTCAACAGAATGGTCACTCAGCTCTAGGCTAAGTCCCCCAGTGCTAGACTGGTTCCACATCTTGGTCCTTGACCAGATGTCCCCATTCTCCAAGAGAATGGCTCTCGATGTTGCACAGGAAAAATCAATAACAACATCATTACAACTCATTCAAATATTAAATAAAGAAAAATAAATTAAATATATGCTACCCCAAACTCCAAAGTTGATAATTTAACTAAATAATAATTTGTCTAAAAATTAATCCAAAGCACATCATGAATTCCTTCCTAGACAATTTAATTAATTCTTCCACTAAGACCCATGGGGATCTCAAGGGCTAGTGATTGCTCCATGGTGCTATCAAAATTGGGGACATTACAAAAGTACATAAAGGGGTTTATGTGCTTAATTAAATGCCAAATCCATACCCCTCATACATGATAGAATCCGATGGAAGCTTTGCAATCTTGAAATCCACTAAACTATTAAGTTTGTTGAATTATGAATGGGATCTAAAATTCTACTTTTTGCATATGAAGTCCGATGAGGTTGGAACCACTCTCAAACATCCTAAAACAATTAATGGCAATGCTAAAAATTGAAGTAAAAGGATAGAAAATGAAAGAAAAGGAGAATGTCACTTTTACTTTAAGAATTTAATATTACCAATTACTAATGAACAAGGCGACATTTTTTATGGGCACGACGACAATTTTTCTCCAAACGCGGCAATTGAGCAAAAAGAGGGCGAAAAATCATGATATATTTGAAAAAATCGCCAAAAATGGGGGAAAATATCGACCGATATATTGTCGATATATCGCCAAGGGGTTAGCATCATATCGTGATGTTAGTGTTACCGTTATATCGACAATGTTTGTAACACTACAAGTAATTAATTGTTGTGGAACTTCAAACACAGCATACATAGACAGATAACAAATACCTCTCAAATCTATGAAAGCACACCGAAACTCTGTTGCACAATCGTTGCTGCTTTGAACCCTAGTCATTGCTCTGAGTCATCGCTGCTTCAGGGTTCCTGTCTGCCCCAACCATAGATCTGCCCGATCCAGATACGGATGACCATCAAATTTCTTTGGAAGCAGGCTTCCGAAGGGTTGTTAGCCTCGCAGCCCTCCTGCAAACCTCCTTTGAGTGATTTGAGATTCGCCAAATGTGTGGAAGCTCCTAAGGTTAAACTATCCACCTCGGTATCCAAATTCACTTCACTGGAATTTGGCCCTCCTGACTCTCCATCGAGATCTAACTAAACAAGAACTGGAGACCCCTCATTCAAGGTGAAGTACAGCAAAACTTTTGTGGTTTGAGGTTTTTTTGTATTCCTGTTTGAAAGAAAGAAGATAGGGATCTCATCTTTAGAAATGGGTCGTGCTTCATGGAACCAAGGGGCATGTATTTAAACATGTAGGATTTGGCCTTTGATCCAGAAAAGGATATCCCTTCCTCTGTACCAGTTTGGAACAAACTTCCCCATCTCCCACTGCACTACTAGAATGATGAAGATCTCAAAACCATTGGGAACTCTTTAGGGAAATATATCAACAAATCGGAGCCCAAGCCTCCCATGTTTTCTTGCGCATGGATATGTGTCGAGGTAGATCTGGAGAAAGGCCTCCCAGAGGCAATAAATTTCACAATGGAAGGATGGAGCCATCTACAAACTGTAGACTATGAATAGATAACCTTTAAGTGTAAGATGTGTCACGAATACGGGCATTTTGCAAAATCCTGTCAAAAAAAAAGTCAACCAACAAAGGGGGAAAACCAAAAAAAAGAATGGAACGAGGTCCACAAGAGAAAGGGGAATAGAGCAAGTCAAAGTCAGGAAAACACCCCTACGAAAAAGAAGCCCACAGAGAATAGATTCCACGCCCTGGCATCGGCAAAGGATGAAGAAATGGACATACCAGTCACTAAGAAGGAATTGAGTCCATGAATAGTAAAGAAGATGAACCAATTCTGATGGAGAGAGGACAAGAGGCCAGTTTTGAACCCACTCTTCCACAGCAAGCCGATGTTGAAATGTGTCCAGAGTCCTCCCAAATCTCTGGAGGCTCAATGACAAGATCCAGAGCCAAGGCTCACCTCGAAGACACATCAAAGAGCAGAGAGGAGGAAATTGGGCCGATAAGCAAAAAAGGGAGAAAGGCTAATTAATTCCTAAGAGAGCTGGAAACAGCAAGAGAAAAGGCATCAGGGAAGCAGTCCAGTCTAGATCACTTGGTTAGATCTCATCCAATAGAAAAGCAAGCAGGAGAAGCAGCTGAAATAAGAAATCAGAAGAAAAAAGAAATAATGAAATAATGAAACTTGTCTCCTAGAATTGCAAAAAGCTGGGAAGAAATCAGAAGAAAAAAGAACTAAAAAGACTAAAACAAAGCGAATCAATGTCCATCCTTGTAATCCAGGAGACAAAAATGCAAAAAGAAGAATGTATAATAGCTATGAAGAAAATTTGGAAAACAAGTGAAGGCATAGTAGTAAGCTCCCAAGGAGCCTCAGGAGGAATAGTAACATGGTGGGACTCAAATACTTACAAACTCAACTCTAAGACAGAAAATCATCACTGGTTGTTTGTAGAGCTCAAAGATCTCAACTCTCAGGAGATTTTATCAATAGGATATGTCTAAGGACCAACAATCCATGCGCAGAATGATGACTTTTGGACACAGCTGGATAATAAAAAATACGGAAAGATGCAACATCCTTGTACTATAGCTGAAGAATTCAACACTACTATCTCTCCTGAAGAGAAAAAGGGAGGATCCAAAGTTAGAGACCCCTTTGGAGAAAGGATAGAAGACTTAATGAATCCCTGGAGGATATAACTGATATCAAACCCAAAAAAGGTAAGTTTACTTGAAGTAACAAGCGCCTAGGACGGAGTCATATTGTTGCAAGACTGGACAGAGTCCTAGTAAGCTCCTCCCTTCTTAATAAACCTCTTCTTCCCATCTCTAACATTTTGGCTTCTGCTATTTTTTATCATCGCCCTATCTCCCTTAACCTTTTTCCAATCAGAGATCTTGGACCACTTCCCTTCATATTTTCTTCCACTTGGATCAAAGAACTAGGTTTCTTTGATGTCGTCCAACAATCCTGGAACATCTTCATACAAAGATCTCCAAGTTACATTTGGGAGCAAAAACTTAAAAATGCCAAAAAAGGGCTTGAAATTTGGATAGCAACCCACGATTTCAATCCCGGGGAAGAGAAAGTGGCTCTCCTTAGAACTCTTGAAGATATTCAAGATCAAATGGAAAAAACTGAGATCACCAAAGAGATGCTTTGACAAGAGAAAGAGACTAGCAAGAAATTCTAGACCTTACTTCACAGAGAAGAAGAAGAATGGCGCCTAAGATCCAGAAGTCTTTGGTTAAAAGCAAGAAACTAGAACACAAAAAAATTTCACTCCCAATGCAAAGAGCAAAACAGGAAGAATACCATTAGGGAGATCATCTCTAATAATGGGGAGAAGCTAACAGATCTTGAGGAAGTAAACACAGAGATCGAAAGCTTCTTTGAGGATCTTTACACCAACGAAGATGAGGCCACAAATGAGGAACTAGCAGCCCTTAGTGTAGAAATACCCAACATTTTAAAAGAAGATCATGAGTTCTTAACTCATCTGGTCTCCATGGATGAGGTTCATCACGCAGTTTGAACTTTGGTCACTACACCCAGATAAGGCCCCTGGACCCGATGGTTTTACTATCAGTTTTTATTGAAGCTATTGGCAAATCATCAAAAAGGATCTTCATAGGATGCTAACTTGGACTCAATCTCAGGACACGATCGAGGGAGCTACAAATTCCACTTTTCTTGCTCTCATACCTAAAGAAAAGAATCCAGCCTCCATCAAGCGATTTAGACCAATCTCCCTTCCAACTCCTCTTACAAAATCCTTTCGAAGATCATTTCAAACAAGCTTAAAAAGGTAATTCCGCATCTCATATTAGAAAATCAAGGAGGATTTATAGCTGGCAGGCAGATTAATGACAACATCCTTCTAGTGCAGGAGGCAATCCATTCCAGCGAAGATCGAAAGGAAGCAGGCAATTGCAAGCTAGATCTCGCAAATGCCTTCAATAGAATAAGGCAGTTCTTCATTTATCAAGTTTTGGAAAGGTTTGGCTTCCCCCCTGACTTTATCAGATGGATTAAAGCTTGCATTAGTAGTCCTTGGATTGCTCCTCTGGTTAATGGTCGACCTACCACCTTTTTCCAAGCTCAAAGAGGAATTCGACAAGGATGCCCGATGTGCCCATTTCTCTACATTTTAGTGGCAGAATCGCTCAGCATAAGGTTAAATAGATTGAAAACAGAAGGAAACCTTCTCGACATCTCCTATCAATCATGCTCTCAATTCGCTGATGACACCATTTTGCTTGGAAGTGCTTCTACCCAAATCGCCAAAAAGATTAAACTCTCTCTCGATCTCTTCCTTAAAGTCACAGGCAGCCGAATCAACTCCATAAAATCTTGGCTCTACGGCTAGAATAGTAATCCCTGTATTTTAAGAGAGATAGCTCATACTTTAGGCATCAAAGTAAGCCTTGACTGGACATCCTTTTTATACTTGGGAATTCCAATCACCAAGTGTGTGAATAACTCTATAGCTTGGAGCTCAATTATACAAAAGTTGAAAGTCAAAATGCAAGCTTGGGGCTCAAGATGGATCAATCTAGCTGGTAAGCTTATCCTAATCAAATCCATTCGAGCTTCTTATCCGATTTTCACATGTGCCATTCTCCTCGCTCCCAAGTAGATAGTCAATAACATCAGCAAAGAACTAAAAAAAATTATGTGGCAAGGAGGGAAGACGCAGGGGAAAATGTTCAATATGGTCAATTGGGACAGACTCATGGAAGATAAAACAAAAGGCGGGTTGGGAATCAGGGACCCCGACATGATGAACCTAGCCTTGGGTGCCAAGCTGGTATGGAGATTTATTGTTGGGGAGAAAGAACGGTGGAAAGAGGTACTCAAGAAAAAATATATAAAAGCCAAGATCAGAATGTATAGATTCTGCATGGAATGGCAAAGGTACCTCCATATGCAGTCTATGCAAACTCTCTGTTGGTTTAATTAAAGACAATCTATATTGGATTCCTAGTAACGGCAAGAAAATAAATATTTGGACCAATAAAATTCTGGGACACCCACATATAGCTACTAATTCAAATTTAGTCAATTTACGAAGTTGGATGCAAGGCAAGATTTGATCAAGCTCAAAGACATTTCAAATTGGCATAGCGACGAGGAATGGGCAGGATGAAAGGTCTTGCGCCCCCCTCCTCACCTTCATAATGAATATGCACTCTTTACTTCTTACCAGAGGATTTATAGCTTTCACCTTACGTCTTCTATGTTGTTAGTTTGATCTGGTGATTTAGCTTTAGGTCTTTCCTTTTAGGATAGGTCTGGGTCTCCCCCTTTGTCACTTGGGCTTTAATGGCATAAAGCGAAGAATATCTCAACCAGCGTGACAACCTTTCAAGTATCCGAGGGTTGGGGTATCCGTAGGTCACGACTTTGGTTGCCTTTACCATCTACTATCCTGAATAGGATCATTCCAAGGGGCAACTACAAGATTCATGATAACAACGCCGCAACAAAATGGTGTAACAAAGAGAAAGAATCAGTCCATACTGGAATCAAAGACGGCTAGATGCAAGATGAAAGGACAATTTCAAGCTGAAGTAATTCATATAACAGTAATTTTGTTGAATAGAAGTCCCATAAAAGAATTCATGCTAAGTCTTATTACGAAGCTTAGTCAAGGAAACCAACCAAAGGTAACAAAAGTTTTAGGTGTTCAGCATATGCACATGTTCCTTATAAAGAGAAATAGGAAGCAAAAAGTAGCAAATTTATCTATATTGGATAAAGTACCAAATTGAATGCCTACAAAATAAACAATCCAATAAAATTATAAATATGAAGATTTCTATATGTCAAGATGCGATTTTTATGAGCCCCCCATGTACAAACATCTAAAATTTTGCAAATTGATGAAGAAGATCCAAACACCAAAACTCATATCACAATAAGCAGAAGAGAAGAGGGAAAAAATATGGCTCGATTGTTGAATTTTAGAATTAGCATGTATTCGTTAAAATTTTGCAGACTGTAAGATGACAATAAGACAAGTGCAGTAGATAATCAAAACATCAACACAATGAACACAAGATGTTTTTCACGGGGAAACCTTTAAAGGACAAAAACCCCAAAAGCATTAGTAATTCATCCCTTGAATGAGATGACTAAGTTTTTCAATCTCAGAATTCTATGATGAATGTTCTTTAATAATTTTCAAACCCTAATAGACTAGAACTATCGATCAAAAAATCCACGAGAAATAATTTTACAAAAAAATCCAAATTAGGGCTTGTTACCTGAGCTGCCCAAGTTACCTCTGTCTGCCCGAGAGGACTAACAGGTTGCCCAGATTTCTGAAGAACTGCCCGAATCCCTCTATGTGTTACCCAGATGCTTCTTTGTGTTGCGCAAATGCCAAACAACTTCCTGGATCTCTTCTTTGTGCCTTCCCATGAGGAGATCTATCTGCCTGAGTTCTTCTTGAGCATGCCCGAGAAGATTTTGTGCCTGCCCGAAATCTCTGTGGCAGGTTTAGGGCTGCCCAAGCTTGCCCGAGCTCCTATTGGAGCTGCCCGAGGGTATAGACAGGTTGCTTGTGGTCCTCTTCTCCTGCCCGAGGGTTCTGTGGAGAGGTCGAAGCTGAGAAAGGGTTACCCATGGAGGATAAAGCTATTCGGAGCTTGTTTGCAGCCTGCCTGAGCCTAAAAGAGATAGGCCGTGAAGATTTGCAGGCTTCCCGTGAAAGGACTGTGCACTAGGGTGAAACGCTAGCAGCTGGGAAAGGCTGCCCAAGATGAAAAACCATGTTGTTGCTACTCATCGTGAAGAGAAATGGATTAAACCATGGCTTAGGGTTTCTGCTGTAGAAGAATGAGATGCCCTATCTAGAAAGAACCTCCATGCTAGGGCATAAAACAAAGATAATCACCAATCACTGTAGAAAACAAAACCAACGAACTCCTTCTTTGGAGCAACTCAATGGATGATGAAGTAGTATGTTAAATGAATTTGAGTTGATCTTCTTTTATACCCTTTTAGTCACCTGGAAGTGGACCAAAACTCAAAAGAATAAAATAATAACATTTTATTCTTTTATCTTTTGACTTTTACCTTTAGTGGTACCAAAGGTCTTTTTGCATTTTCTCTTTGACTCCTCGATGGTCCAAGGGTCCTTATGTATTTTTTACTTTCACCTTTTAGCCTTCTTCAACTGCCATGTGGTCAAAACAAGTGGTCATAGGGGTCCTTCATACCCACTCAAAGTACATCATCATAAATAGGGAGAATTACTAATGCTTTTATCTCACACTCCTTGTGCCACCAAGATCGGGTACTAGGTGTCTTAACCAAGGGCAGCTAATCCTTGGAGAAGGTCACAAAGCCAACAGATCGAGGGTAGGAGTACCTCACATGCCCAAACCTGGTCTAGGACTTATAGTGATGTCCTGGTAACTGACCAGGTGCCTCAGCCATAGGCTGCATAATTTGACCCAAGATCAAATACTTGGTAACTGACTAAGCACCTCCATTCTCCCGGAAAATGGCCCTCAACCCTAGGATGAGTCCCCCAATTCTAGACTAGTTCGTCTTCCTAGTTACTGTCCTGGTGCCTCCATTTAAAGAATGACCACTCAGCTCTAGGTTGAGTTCCCCCAGTGCTGGACTGGTTCCACATCCTAGTCCTTGACTAGATGTCCCCATTCAACAGAATGGCTACTCAGCTCAAGGCTGAGTTCCCCTAGTGCTGGACTGGTTCCACATATTGGTCCTTGACCAAATGTCCCCATTCTCCAAAAGAATGCCTCTCAATGTTGCTTAGGAAAAATAAACACTCCCTCTCAGCGAGAGAGGTATTCTCTGCCATGCCAAGCTTGTCACGGAAGTACACAAACTTCGTTGTTGCCAGTGGCTTGGTCAAAATATCTGCAATCAGTTCGTTTCTACGGATGTACTGTAACTTCAGAGTACCTCTATGTACTAAGTCTCTGATGAAATGATACTTCATCTCAATGTGTTTCAATCTTTCGTAAAACGCCGGATTTTCTAAAAGCTTAATGCAACTCTGATTATTGCAATGAATAATCGTTGAGTCAAGCTTTCCACCGAACAGATCAGATAGTAGTTTCCTGATCCAAACTACTTCCTTTCAGGCATCACTTGCAACAATATACTCACCTTCAGCTATACTCTGTGCTATGGAACCATGTCCTGTTGGACCAAGAGATCATTGCAGATCCCATACTGAAGTAGTAACCTGAAGTACTTTTTCGATCTACTACACTACCAACCCAATCTGAGTCAGCATATCCTGCTATCAATACTCCGCTACTGGAAATAAACCTGGGCCCATAAGTGATAGTACCTCGCACATATCTGAGTACATGTTTCGCAGCTACCTAGTGTATGTGCTTCGGAGCGGACATGAACTGACTCAGAGCATTCACTATGTAACAGATATCAGGTCTCGTGTGTACAAGATACATCAAGGATCCAATGAGTTGTTGATACAGAGTAGAGTCCACATCTTGTGAATTGGTGGTCGAGTCTCGCAACTTCTTCAAGTTGGTAGTCATGGGCACGTTCATGGACTTGCAGTTCTACATCCCAAATCTCTACAAGAGGTCCACTGCATACTTCCCTTGTGTCAGAAAGATCTCGCCTAGCTTTTGCCAGACCTCTAGGCCAAGAAAATAATGCATCAAACCAAGATCCTTCATTTCAAATTCAGAGGTGAGGTCCCTCTTACACTATGCTATCAGTTGTTCCTCACCTGTAAGGAACAAGTAATATCCACATATAGGACAAGGATCAAGATAAGATTATGAACAACCTTAAAGTACAGATTGGAGTAACAGTACTTTTGGAAAACCCCAAAGCTATGAAGGAATCCATCCATCCTCGCATACCAAACTCTCGAAGCCTGTTTGAGCCCATACAAGGCTTTATTCAGTTTACACATATGGGACTTATCCCCATGAGTCGCAAAGCCTTCAGGTTGTTCAATGTAGACTTCCTCATCAATCTTGCCATTTAGGAAGGTTGTTTTTACATCCATCTGATGTAACTTCCATCCGAATACCGCAGCAAGAGAAATGATGGTTATGATAGTAGTATACCTGGCGACGGGAGCAAAAGTCTCATCACAGTCTACGCACTCTTTTCTAGTAAAGCCACGAGCTACAAATATGGCTTTCTATTTCTCAATGCTGCCATCAGCAGCATGCTTGATTTTGTAGAGCCATCTTGATGTTACCACTAACTTTCATGTCGGTCTAGGAACAACTTCCCTCACATCATTTTTCATGATTGAACTGTACTCTTCAATCATGGCATCAATCCATACATGTTGACTTGTTGCTTCTTTGTATGTGGAAGGTTCAGCACTGATGAGCTGGCTCATAAGACCTGAGTACTTCTATGGCCTTATGTTTTATTTGAAAGTCTCGGGAAGGGTTTTATGCTTCTCAGCTTCTTGTACCGTTTCTCGATACTAGACAGGTCTCCTTTTGGAAGGAGGAACTTCAAGCAGTTCTTCTAGTGAACTTTCAGGTTCCTCAGGTACATCCTGAATTTTATTCTCAAATTCCTCTTTCTCCCTCTGAACTTTTGAATCTGGGATCTTATATGGAGGTCCTTCATCTTCCTTTGAAAACTCTTGTGTTTGACGAAACACAGCTTCCTCATGGAAAATCACATCTCTACTAACTTCAATGTACCTCTATCCAAGGACATAGATTCAGTAGGCCTTCGAGTTGTCACTGTAACCAACAAGCTGCAGGTTTCTTGCTGGTAAAGACTTCTTCTAGAGTCTTTTCTCCTAAGATGGCATGAGGGCTTCTATTTTGGATGTACATAGTAGTACATGCAGCTTCAGCCCACAAAGACAAAGGAAGATCAAGGTCAGTCAGCATGGCTTTAGCAGCTTCACGGATTGTTTTGTTCTTCCTTTCTGCAACCCCATTCTGTTGAGGGTTGTAACGCACTGTCAGCTCTTTCTTGATTCCTGTTTCTCGGGAAAAATCATCAAACTCATTAGACTCATACTAACCTCCATTATCTGACGTCAGGATACGGATGTGTCTGCCTATCTGATTTTCAATCAGAGCTTTGAACTCTTTGAACCTGTCAAAAGTTTCATTTTTGGCATTGAGGAAGTAAATCCATGACTTCCGAGAATGATCATCTATGAACAAGACATAATACAAGCACGCACCCACTCAAGGAGGGTGAAGACATGGGCCCACAAATGTCAGAGTGAATCAAATCCAATATTTCTTTAGATCTACTCTTGCTTCTGGAGAAGGATTTCTTAGTGTTCTTACCTAGAGCACAACCCTTGCAAATTCTATCATGTTTGGGAGAAACCTCTGGCATACCTGTAACCATCTTTTGTAGGCCTGGAAGAGTTGAATAGTGGAGGTGTCCAAACCTCTGATGCGACAGCTCATGTGGATCGACTGTGTGGTGAACCAAGGCTTGTGTGGAATTTCCAAAAGCCTTATAAAGACCTCCCTCTCGAACCCCAATCTGTATGGTTGAGCTTAGCTTCTCATTCCTTGCCCATAGTAGGACCTTCTTGTCCATGAAGAGGACTCTGTAGCCCTTGTCCTCTAAGCCAGCAACAGAGAGGAGGTTTTTCTTCAAACCAGGAATATATAAGCCATCATCAATATGCAAGACCATACCTGAATCAAGTTGAAGTGAGGTTGAGCCAACTCCTTGAATATTGTAAGCGGAGTCATCCCCAAGTTCCACTTGAGTAGTGAACTTCTTCTTTCTATAATTGGTTTGTGCTCCACGATTACCTGTCATATGTCTGGAAGCACCACTATCTACTAACCAAGAGTTAGCACTGTCAGTGATGGACCCAGAGAGAGCAAAGATCAGGTAATATTCCCTTCTAGGATCATCTTCTTCGGTTGCCTTGGTATACTTCTTCTTCTTAGGTTCTTCTTCTTCTTCTGCAGTCGAGGCTTGGAATCTTCTTTTGAACTCCCTCTTGGGCTCTGCCTGCAATCCTTAGCAAAGTGCCCAATCTTGTGACAATTATAGCATTCCACTTTTGAAACATCAATGTGCTTACCTTGTGGTTTCTTTCCCTTCTTTTTCTGAGGGGAGGGCTTCTTGACCTTCCTTGTCTTAGCTGTAAGAGCAAGGTTTACTTCCTTAGTGCTAGTAGCCTTGTTCGGAACTCTTCCTTCTTCTTCCAAGCAATCATGCCAAAGCCTACCAAAGTTTGGTTGATTCTCATGTCCACTTACTGTTGCCATAAATGTTTCCTAAGAGTTTGGGAGACCATCAAATACACTCTGTACAAGGTCATCATCATCCGCAGTAATACCAATAGCAGTGAGTTGGTAGCTTACCCATAGTTACATATATAGTGTTGATGAATAGACTGACAGGGGTCTGGAATGAAACTTATCAGCAGCAACAACGAAAATATCAGAAAATATCGGCAAATGTCATAAAGCATAAAAAATACAAAAATAAACATTTTTTTCAATTTTTTAACATCTAAAGCAACAACAACATCAAATAAACACATTTCCACATAAATATTAAAATACAACTCATATATAAGATGCATAATATATCAAATGGTGGATCATGATCAAATATCGACTATAAACTGAAAATACTAAAATGTGTTCTTGATGGAATGATAGAAAATCACATCAAATGATCAAAATAAATGTCTCTCAAGAGATGAATCATCATGACTCATGAGGCATGTAGATAGTGTATAGAGTCTAGACATAGGACACCAACATAGTATGATATTACAATGATAAATAATAGGAATCAAGTCATCGACTCCTTGAGGATGACCCTCTAATCAATCTACCCCTTTTACGAATAAAGGGCACCACTCTTCCTCTAGAACAGTAGGTGGTTGTGGAGGTGGTCCAGATGAGCCTGGGGTGGAACTAGAACCTCCAACTGCTTGAGTAGATAATGTGGATGAGGGGGAGGCGAATGTGAGTTGTCTCCTCCCAGTCCCAACTGTATGACTCTGTGGAGGTGGTGGCATTGGAATTGGTCGACCCTGCACATGAATATCAACCTCCTCCTCAATGTCCTCATAGTCATCCTCTGGAAGTGGAACATCAACATCCTCCTCTGCCCCCTCCTCCTTCGACAAATCTGCATCATCGTCCTCCTCTTCCTCCAACCATTCAGGTGCCTCGTCCATCACAGGATCCTCCGTCTCCACCCTCCATTTGTTGGAAGTGTCGATGTCATCCAATAAAATGGCATCTAAATTGGATACTTTCTCAATTTGTTTCACCTGCAACATTAGATTGTAGTAGGCATAAACCATGTCATTAAGGCATTGAGAAAGTAACCTGCATTAGTATGAGATCCATAGTTAGGGGGTGATAAATGATGATAAACTCAAATTCAAAATTGTAATAAATTATATTTAAAATTAATAAAATTATAAAGAATCAAAGATTATAAATTTCAATTTTCATTGTTTAAACAACATTTCTAAATTCTAACCTTATGCGCTTCTTGTTGTGTATCTTCTCAAAGACACTCCAATTGTGCTCACACCCTGATGAGCTGCAAGTTTGACTTAGCACTCTAATGGCAAGTTTTTGCAACTCTAGGACTCGGCAACCATAGTTAGTCCACCACACATCTACAAAGAAAACAAGGAAAGACAAATTACAAATTACAATGTATTAATATTCTACCAAGTAAAAAAAATAGAAATGAAAGAGTAAATATTTAAGAATCTAAGAGATCAAAATTTGGAAGTTTTAAACAAATTGTACCTAGCATCCTTGTGGTTCTATCCTGGACAGCCATGTCATAGCCAAAAGTGCCACCTGACATCCTATAGATCATCTGTGTAGAAATCTCTACGTGCTCAGAGGGAGTCAACACCATCCTCTAAACACACTGGAGAAAGCCATCCATGACCTCAGCATCAAACTAAAATCCCATGCATAAGAAAAAGCAGGGTTGAGGTAGAGCCCTGTTGCATGAATGGGACGATGGAGAGTATTATTCCATCGCTCATCAATCACACTCCGTAATTCAGCTCGTCTTGTGAGTCCCACCTCCCCCTTGTCCTCATAGTAGCGATGGATAGCTTCCTTGGCCCTATCCATCGCCTCATACAAGTAACCCATTGCAGGCTTTTCACCATCAACCAAACGAAGAACATTTACCAAAGGTTCACTGATGGCACATACCTCCTCCAATCCTGCCCAAAAAATCAAATCAAATTGCACCATTCGAGCAATGGCTTTCCCATCTTGTTTGGTGCTATAGACACAAGAAGCCCACTCGTCAAAAAGAAACATTCACTGCAACTCCATCATAACCTTATGCATAGACTGAAAAGAAATGAAGGAAGTGGCGAATCGTGTGATTGCTCCTTGTTCCCCATGAAGCGTCTCATGAGTGAAAGAACATATGTATGATTGTATATATATTTTGTCACACTCCGAATTGAATCAATGACTTCCTTGATCCAAGGAAGTTTGCCCATGTCCTCTAGCATCAAATCAATGCAATGGACGGCACAAGGAGTCTAATACAAGTTTGCATACCTATCCATAAGCATCCTCCCAGCGGCAACATAATTGGCAACGTTGTCCATAATGACTTGGACAACATATTGTGGACCTATCTCTTGGATAAACTTATCCAACAAATCACATAATAAGTGTGCGTCTTTAACATAGGGAGATGCATCTACATATTTGATAAAAATTGTCCTCCTGGGACAATTAACCAAGAAAATGATAATGGATCTGCCCTTCCCATCAGTCCATCCATCTGACATAACACTGTAACCGGTGGCCTCCCATGACTATCTAAGCTCATCTAATCTCTGGGTGCAATCAACCTTCTCCTCATCAAGGAGTCTCCCTCTCAAATCATTATAGGAAGGCCCCCTATAATCTGGACCAACAGTACCAGTAGCTTGAAACATGGCATGATAGTAGGGGTTGTTTTTGGCGATGTTGAAAGGCACGTCACCCCATAGAAAACATTTAGTCACAATTCTATCTGCCTCTTCCTTCTCCCTTTTTTTGAGCATGGTTCGTACAGAAGGTTTCCTTGATGCCACGAAAGGCGAGGTTGAAGAAGGCATAGTGGGATGTGGGGGTCGTGTAGATGAGGAGAATGAATGCATGTCACTTGTGGCTCCCATGGCTCGTGATTGTGTTCTAGATGCAAGTTCATTTATGAATTCCTCCTTCTCATCCCTCTTCCTAGCCATGTCAAGAAGGGATTGGTTCCTTGGCCCTATCCATCGCCACATACAAGTAGCCCATTGCGGGCTTTTCACCATCAACCAAACGAAGAACATTTACCAAAGGTTCACTGATGGCACATACCTCCTCCAATCCTGCCCAAAAAATCAAATGGCTTTCCCATCTTGTTTGGTGCTATAGACACAAGAAGCCCACTCATCAAAAAGAAACATTCACTGCAACTCCATAATAACCTTATGCATAGACTGAAGAGAAATGAAGGAAGTTGCGAATCGTGTGATTGCAGGCCGCATCAACTCCTTGTTCCCCGTGAAGCGTCTCATGAGTGAAAGAACATATGTATGATTGTATATATATTTTGTCACACTCTGAGCTGAAACAATGACTTCCTTGATCCAAGGAAGTTTGCCCATGTCCTCTAGCATCAAATCAATGCAATGGACGACACAAGGAGTCCAATATAAGTTTGTAAACCTATCCATAAGCATCCTCCCAGCAGCAACATAATTGGCAACGTTGTCCATAATGACTTGGACAACATATTGTGGACCTATCTCTTGGATAAACTTATCCAACAAATCACATAATAAGTGTGCATCTTTAACATAGGGAGATGCATCTACAGATTTGATAAAAATTGTCCTCCTGGGACAATTAACCAAGAAAATGATAATGGATCTGCCCTTCCCATCAGTCCATCCATCTGACATAACACTGTAATCTGTGGCCTCCCATGACTATCTAAGCTCATCTAATCTCTGGGTGCAATCAACCTTCTCCTCATCAAGGAGTCTCCCTCTCAAATCATTATAGGAAGGCCCCCTATAATCTGGACCAACAGTACCAGCAGCTTGAAACATGGCATGATAGAAGGGGTTGTTTTTGGCAATGTTGAAAGGCACGTCACCCCATAGAAAACATTTAGTCACAATTCTATCCACCTCTTCCTTCTCCCTTTTTTAGAGCATGGTCCATACAGAAGGTTGCCTCGATGCCACGAAAGGTGAGGTTGAAGAAGGCATAGTGGGATGTGGGGGTCGTGTAGATGAGGAGAAGGAATGCATGTCACTTGTGGCTCCCATGGTTCATGATTGTGTTCTGGATGCAAGTTCATTTATGAATTCCTCCTTCTCCTCCCTCTTCATAGCCATGTCAAGAAGAGATTGGTTTGCAATACGCATCACTTCTGGGGTAACAATGGGACAAACATCCACTTCATGCCCAACAGCTTTGGCAAGGTGGTATTTTAAGCGGCTAATTCCACCACAAATATCCTTCCCACATAGTTTTCAATTCAACCTTTGGCTGCCCATACTCCCACATTGGATCCAAGGGCTTTGGCATTGTGTCACTATTTAGTTGAAACTTGAAACTTGAAACTTGAAGTGGATAATGAAGATGAAACCTATGCCACAACCAAAAACAAAAAAGAATAAATTTTAAAATGTTTAATGGATATTTGGATCTTTAAAATTTTGAAAACAATGAAATTATGAAAACATTCAAAGGAATGGAGGGTGGCCTACCTAAAAGGCTAAAACCCTATGATTGTAATGGCAAATCTACACCCTACACTAAATCTAAACCTAAACCCTACACTAAATCTACATTAACCAACAAATCTCAAGCAAAAAGAAAAAGAATGAAATCATACATAACTGAATAGATTTAGTAGATGGAACCCCACTTCACAACAATATTCAATGTTAATGGAAGGATCGTTTCCCCCTTGCTCTCTTGTAGAAAATCGCCCAAAACCAGCGTGGAGCGCTTCCTCAACGCTGCCAAGTGCAAATGAACCCAAAAATTGCGTCCACGGCCTCTTTAGGGCAAAAAATCGGGGTATTTTTCAGCAGGTTGACACATACGATCAACTCGCGATATATACCCAAAATATCGCGAGTTTTGAATGTGTTGTGATTTTTTTAAATGTCGACAAATGTCGTGATTTTTTCACAGCGATATATTGTCGACCCTTTCGACTCGCGATATATGTAACTATGCTCTTACCTATGCAACTTTATGAAGAAGGGTCCAACTCCTTCATCTGTGTTCATCTTTGAAGCCTTTTCTTCAAAACTCTCTTTTGACTGGGAGTCATCTTCTCATACAGATTTGTCAAGGTGTCAAAGCATTCTTTGGCAGTCTTCAATGGTGTGATGGTGGGCATCAAGGTTTCCTTGACTGAGTCATAGATGATCCTTCTAGCCTTTGCTTGTTTCCTCTTGTAAGCAATTCTACCAACCTTAGGTGTTGGTTCTTCTATGGTGTTGAAGACCAAGTCATCAAGGTCATTTTCTTCCAGAATTGTTGTAAGCATGGCTTTCCAAGAGTTGTAATTTGTTGAATCTTCAAGCTTTTCTTCCGGTCTGAAAGTGTTGGTAGCCATCCCTGCTACACAAGTCAGATATCCAAGTCTACAAAATGTGCCAAGGTCTAGGAAGACAACAGTAATCTGCCTCTTACTGGGGTCTTCACATGCTAAGCTCTGATACCATGTTGAAATTTAGCATTAGCATGTATTCGTTAAAATTTTGCAGGTTCCAAGATAACAATAAGACAAGTGCAGTAGATAAATCAAAACATCAACACAATCAACACAAGATGTTTTCACGGGGAAACCTTTAAAGGACAAAAACCCCAAAAGCATTAGTAATTCATCCCTTGAATGAGACGAGTTTTTCAATCACAGAATTTTAAGATAAATTTTCTTCAATAATTTTCAAACCCTAATAGGCTTGGGCCATTCGATCAAACAATTCACAAGAAATATTTTTTTACAAAAAATTCCAAATTAGGGATTGTTGCCCTGATTCCTTTCTTACTGCTCGAGCTGCCCAAGTTTCCTATGTCTACCCGAGAGGACTAACAGGTTGCCCGAATGCTTCTTTGTGTTGCCCCGATCTCTTCTCTGTGCCTTCCCGTGAGCTTGTTTGCAGCCTGCCCGAGCCTGAAAGAGACAGGCCATGAAGATTTGCAGGTTTCCCATGAAAGGACTGAGCACTAGGGTGAAACCCTAGCAGCTAGAAAAAGGTTGCCGAAGACAAAAAACCGTGTTGTTGCTGCTCACCGTGAAGAGAAATGGATGAAACCTGGCTTAGGGTTTTTGCTATAGAAGAATGAGAGATGCTCTAGCTAGAAAGAACCTCCACTATAGGTCATAAAACAAAGATGATCACCAATCACTGTAGAAAACAAAACCAACGAATTCCTTCTTTGGAGCAGCTCAATGGATGATGAAGTAGTATGTTTAATGAATTTGATTTGATCTTCTTTTATAGCCTTTTAGTTACCTAGAAGTGGACCAAAACTCCAGAATAAAATAACAACTTTTTATTCTTTTATCTTTTGACTTTTACCGTTAATGGGTCCTAAAAGGTCTTTTTGCTTTTTCACTTTGACTCCTTGGACCACTAAAGGTCTTTTTGCATTTTCACTTTGACTCCTTAGTGGTCCAAGAGTCCTTATGTATTTTTTACTTTCACATTTTAGCCTTCTTTAAGTGCCCTGTGGTCAAAACAAGTGGTCATAGGGGTCCTTCATACCCACTCAAAGTACATCATCATAAATAGGGAGAATTACTAATGCTTTTATCCAATGTTATCGAAACCGAACCAATCATCGAACTGACGAAGCCCAAAATGTGAACCGGACCGAAACCAGCAAAAAACCGGGTAAAAAAACGGCTGACTAAAAAATACATAACATATTCATATTTTCTAAAAAAAACATATATATTCATGTGCATACCTATGAATCCAAACCATTAATACAGAAATATGCAAAGTTTCTCATATATATAGCAAATATGGGTGCAAATATAAAAAATAGAACCTAGTGCAATACATCTCTGAGGTTCTGAACCAAAGTACATTAACAAAGTTTTATTTTCTGTTTTTTTTTTAAATTGAGTTTCATGAGTCCCCAGTGCAGACCGGCCAGTTTTGGCCGGTTCCGTACCCGGTCTGGAAAAAAATCCGGTTTGATAAAAAAAATTTGCTGACCGGACCGGCCAACCTTGTAAACCGATCAGACCGACCGGTTTTACTAGTTCCAGTCCGGTTCCGATAACACTGCTTTTATCTCACACTCCTTGTGCCACCAAGATCGGGTACTAGGTGTCTTAACCAAGGGTAGCTAAACCTTGGAGAAGGTCACAAAGCCCACAAATCGAGGGTAGGAGTACCTCACATGCCTAGACCCGGTATAGGACTTACAATGATGTCCTGGTAACTAACCAAATGCCACAGCCATAGGCTGCATAATTTGACACAAGGTCAAATACCTGGTAACTGACCAAGCGCCTCCATTCTCCCAAAGAATGGCCCTCGGCCCAAGGCCGAGTCCCCCGGTTCTAGACTAGTTCATCTTCCTGGTAACAGACCACTCAGCTCTAGGTTGAGTTCCCCTAGTGCTGGATTGGTTCCACATCGTGGTCCTTGACCAGATTTCTCCATTCAACAGAATGGCTACTCAGCTCAAGGCTGAGTTCCTCCAATGCTGGACTGGTTCCACATCCTGGTCCTTGACTAGATGTGTCCCCATTCAACAGAATGGCTACTCAGCTCAAGGATGAGTTCTGCAGTGCTAGATTGGTTCCACATCTTGGTCCTTAACCAAATGTCCCCATTCTCCAAGAGAAAGGCTCTCGACGCTACTTAGGAAAAATCAACATCGATTTAGGAGAAGAAAGTAAATCTAGTAGTTGTCAAGAAAGGATAACATGGTACTCCAACACAGTTGCAGAGCCAAAGCTAGATGAGATACAGCAAGAAGATAAGTTGTCAAGGTCAAAGTCACCCTCTCAGGTAAATCTTGCTTTGATGAATGAAAGTTGTGAATTATATGATCCAATTTCTTGTAATGAAGCTAACAACAAACAACAAAGGAGGGTTACAATGAAAGTAAAATATGATACTTTAATTAAAAAAAGATTTAAAAGTTAGTTGAATTACCCGCAAATAAAAAGCCAATAAGTTGTAAATGGTATATCAAACTAAATTAAAATTGGATGGTTCGATTGATAAATAGAAAGCCAAGTTAATTGCAAAAGGATAAGCAAAGAGGAGTAGATGAGGAGGAGACTTTTGCTTCCACAACAAAATTGATTAAAATCAAAATGTTGTTAGCTATTGCAACAGAATTTGGATGGCAAGTGAACATCAAAAATGCATTCTTAGATGGTGATTTGCAAGAAGTATATATAGAATCACCAAAAGGATTTAATGTTAAAGAATATCAAAAGTTGATATGCAAGTTAGTAAATGCTTTGTATAAATAAAATGAAGCAAGCTCCCCGAGCTTGGTATGCTAAATTTGATAAGTATCTTAGATCCAGATGTTTTAAGAGTGATTCCTATTAATGTACAACCTAGCAACCCCAAGATTGGCAAGTGAGTCGGTTGTTAAACCAACACAACTACGGATTCCCTACCCAAAGAATCACTACCAAAAAGGAATCCACTATTTAGGTTTCTCAGGCCCAACAATGAACGAGCCTAGACTAACCAAGGGAAAGACCTTAGCCAAGCTTTTTCTAAGGCTGAAAGATGACCTATCTAACCCCATATACTAGCCTAGCTATATTTTTATGTTAGATGTGCCTACTTAAGATATTCAATGAAATAACAAGACACAATCCAGTATTCAGTAATCAATGCTATAAACAAATAAAGAAATGACACAATGAAATATAATGTTTGCATAAATAAATAGACAATGGACTTCAAACTTGCAATGTTGAAAAAGTCGGCATCAGCAAAAAGTCAGCAAGGGTCCCGAATACAACTTCTCAGCAACATCGACGAAAAAATCGAGAAAATCGGCAAAAGTCGACAAACATTAAAAAATACAAAGTACATTCATTTTTTCAGAATTTTAAACATTTAAAGCAACAATAACATCAGATAAACACATTGGAACATAAATATGGAGAAAGCATTGATATATATCATCATCATGTAGTCATGCCAAATGTAAAATGATACATCAAAAGTCGATACTGTATCTACTATCATGAAACTTCATAGTTGTCCAATCAAGGACTCAAAAGTGGATAACCAATACAACATGACATCACATATATAAATGTATCGGAGGAAAACTAGCATCTAGCTATCTAATATCAATGTTCTCTTCCCCGATTTTCCATTCATACTTCATATTTTTCCCTACTCCAATGATTAGGTTTATATAAGGTTGTCATAAATGCTTTTTATTTGTCCCTCTATCTTATGACTTAAACCTAATTTTTGAAAGGTATATTTTATTGACTTGGTTGTCAACCAATAAACGTATTTCTTGTTTTGTATTCGTGATAAATCATAGATGTATTTTTCACTCCTCCCAAATTGAATTTCTAACATGATCCTCACATTTAGCCCTAACTCATCTACCACTTGAAACATTGCTCTCTTTTTCCTACAATGTGCTATGATGATCACTCAAAATCTGTGTTTTAAAAATCGGTCCAACCGGAACCGGAACCGGCCGGTTCACCGGTTCGGTACCAAACCGGGTCAAACCGGTTGGTAAACCGGATCGGGGACCGGTTAGTTACCAAACCGGCCGGTTGGTAACCAAACCGGTCCGGTTTGGTAACTAACCGGTCCAACCGGCCGAGTTAGCCTCTGACCGGTCCGGTTAGTACACTGTCAACTCA
>LPNX010466638.1:310493-332547 GCA_001517045.1 Pseudotsuga menziesii | reverse complement strand
AAATCGGCCGATTTATGACCGATTCATTACCGATTCCGATTCCGATTCCGAGTTGACCCCCGACCGATTCCGAGTCCGATTCCGATTTTTAAAACTATGCTCAAAATATGTTTGCTCAGAAAATTCCCTAATAGTGAAAAAAGTAATTCAATTACCATTGTGATCTTTGATTAGCGGATACATATTTTGTATATATTATCCTTACATGGTTTGATCTTCAAATACAACAAAGTTTTTAAAATATTTATACGGTAGTATACAACAAAATGGCTAAATGGAAAATTTTTGGAAAATTAGCCATTTTAGCAAAAATGGAGACTTTTTGGAAAGAGTCGGGAAAAGTCGGGACTTTTTTGGAAAAAGTCGGGACTTTTTGGAAAAAGTCGAGACTTTTTCATAAAATTCGGGACTTTCCATTTTAGCCATTACAACTTTTTGGAAAAAGTCGCGATTTTTTCCAGCCGATTTTTCGGTTTGGAAAAAAAAATTGCGACTTTTTAAAATGTCGGCGATTTTTCGAAGAGTTTTTCAACATTGCTTCAAAGAGTAAACAAACCCAAAACCAGGACTTATAGTCAATCGGGATTATTTAACAGCTATATCCCTTCTAACCACCTGGTAGAGTCCAACAATGATGCTCGACCCAATCTTTCAGAGCACTATCCAGGGAGGCTCAACCGTACCCATGTCCACACCACCCGACCCCTCAAATGCATGAAGAGTAATCTTCTCAAATCTTTTTTTTCGATGCATTATAGCAATTAGACAGACAAGAGGTTCGTTTCAGGATTCTTATAGGGTCCTTGCTAAGTGTTGTCTAATGCAGTACTACTTGACTAGGGGTACTAGACCGAAGTCAGAGGGGATTTCCAACACCTTCCACCTAATGAAGATGCAAAGAGACATGTCCCAGCACCAGCCATTGTACTACTAGCGATCCCCTAGAACGCAGTTTTACCTGCCTAACAACAGCTCCTAAATATCCTTGTAGACATTGAAACATGTCTTCTACTCCCAAAACCCAATTGCCGATTTGAGCAATGAAAGGACAAATTGTATAATCTCCGTTATGATACTCCAAAGTACCATTAAGCATTTAACATCATCAATAGCATTGAAATAAGAGATTCTTCATCAATATATAGCATTTAAAAGATAACTTCAATGTTGTAACAATATAAGAGCTCCAGTAACTTGTCAACTGAAGTACAATTATTTATATCACCTTTCATCATTGAAGGACTTGAAGAATATATTCACTTCAAATTGAAATTAAGACCCACCCTTCAAATTTGATCACTGTTTGGATCCCTTTGTATGTGGTGCATTGGCCAAGAAACTGTTGTGAATCATCCAACTTCAATTGATCCAGCTCCCATTTTTTGTAACAAAAAAAAAAAAACTGTTTTACACTAATGTGGGAAAAATAGAAGGGCAGATGTTCAACTCATAATCTTAAACATCCTTGGCACACAGTGGACGATTCTACTTATTTGGAGCAGTTAACATGACAGTGAGGAGTCCTACAGTGCTAGTTCCGGCAATTACATCAAAATATTACTCGGCTATACAAACATATGCACCATCCATTTCCTTGTTGTAAATAACCTATAACTGATAAAACTATTACTAAAACAGAAATTTAGCAACCGTTAAAACTTATGCAACCAAGAAGATAAGAAATAGTAAATAAAAAAATATAGATGAATAACAAACACTCTGAATCAATCCATCTCATTACCTGATTTTATCTCCGTACACACTGCTCTACATAAATTACAAATTACACGACGGAATTACATTCATGAAATTACATGAAATCAATATAGTTCTATATTTCCACATCCTAAAAATCATATAATTTTCTACTGTGTATCCAAATAAATTCAGTCTATAAAATTTTAGGACATATAGATATTAAACCCATCATGAAAATGAGAAACGTTTCTAAAACAATGCTTTGGTGAATATTGTTTGCTATCACTCTCTAAATGAATAGATAGCTGCTTCTATCTTTCATTGAAATAAATCAATAATTAAAAGATAACGCCCCATGCTTTGTTTGAAGCTATGTCACATGGTTCGGGTTCGGGTTCGGGTTCGGCGAGCTTCAGGTTCGATTCGGGTTCAATTTTTTGGATGGGGTTCGGATGGGGTTCGGCATAGGTTCGTCTATATACATTTTTCAAAATATATATACATATACACACTAATTAGAAATTAGTATTGTTGTAGAGTCACAGAGTGTAGTCTAGACTCTATATCATGAATTATAGCATAAATCATTTCAAAATAAACAATAATGAACCTTTAAAGATAAAGGATTAGCTTAATCATGAGCATAGGAATACAATTTTAAAACAAATTAATTAATTGGTCTTTTTAGGTCCAATAAACCAAAGTTTGGTGTAAATATACACGTTAACCATCATCATCATTTATGAGAAATTTAATAAGAAGGCCAAATATTTTATCTAAATGTATTATCTAAAAAAGCGATCTTACTTTTGAGGAAGTAGAAAATAATGTTGTTGAAAAATAAATATTCTTTTATTAGCATTTCTCATATTTTTTGTTCTATCATTTTTTATGTTTTGTTTTTAATAAAAAGTAAATATATTTTTTCTAAGTCAAAAGAAAAATGATATATACTATTTCGTTCAGGTTCGTTTGAGGTTCGTTTAGGTTCGTTTAAGGTTTGTTTGAGGTTCGTTCAGGTTCGTTTAAGGTTCGTTTGAGGTTCGTTTTGGGGTTCGTTTTAGGTTCGGCATTCAGGTTCGCCGAACCTGAACGAACTTTGCAAATTTTTTTAGGTTCGTCAAACCTGAACGAACTTTGCAAATTTTTTTAGGTTCGCCGAATTCCGAACCTGGAGGTTCGGGTTCGGCGAACCCTGTGACATAGGTTTGAAGTAAAAGGCTAGATTCTTGCATAAAGTCCATCTCTCAACCACATTGCTTCACAATTTATTTTGAAATGCAATTTATTTTGATTTCAAAATTCTTTGACCTACTTTTAATGAATAATTGTTGAGTAAATTGAAATTGTTGTGGATATTAATAACAAAAAGAGTATGGTATACATATGGATCCTATTAAAACAACTATAATAAGTGATTCATAGTTGTCAAAACCATAACTTGTGGCAGGAATAATGCACGGCATTTGACAGATTTCATAATCCACAGAGATGTAGTCTTGTAAAAAATGTGTCAAACAGAAACAGAAGCTACGAACTTACTGAGAAACGTATAGTGAGAACAAATCTATTTTGCACGGTCATTGAGATTTGTTGATTCATCTTCCCCGTCACTTTTTCAAGAAAAATGCTTCCATAGATCCATTTAGCTCTGGTCAATTTATAATGTAGCCAATTTAGATTTGGAGACGACGTGTTTGGTTTTATAATTTGTTGTATTATATTTGTTTGGTTTTATAATTTTTTTGTCTTTTTGGAGCCGACATGTGCCACGTCAGCCTTACAGACGTCTCACTTGGGCTGTAAAAAGCACCTCTATCATGCAATTATTATTATTAGAGATTTTATATAGAAAAAATATGTTTTTACTTGTTCCTCTTTCAAGTTATAAAAAAAATACAACAATAAATCCATACAAGCAGTATCTGATACAGATTTCAAGGTATTCTTACAAGGTATAGATCCTGTACAGATCTGAAGTTCTGGACCACATCCATATATATATATCCCAGGAGAGGGTTGCCTTCCTTAAACTAGCCACTTCTACATCCAAGCTATCTAGATCTCCCCTAATCATCAATGATAATATTTCCCATAGAATGGACCATTTACTTCCAGATATAGTTCCAGATTGTAGTTGTGCACATTAAGCCACCTTGCAGAACTGGCATACATAAGGGATGAGAAACTTCTTAAGCCAACTGCAAGTACGCTGAGACAAAACACTTTATGGCATTAGAAAGAGAGACTAATGTCTCTTTCAAGATTTTCACAAAAATTGCTTCCTACATTCTTCTGATATCCAGCTCAAAGACCCCTAGAACTTCTTACTAAAGAAGCCACTCTGTACCAATAAAAACTTCTAGCACCTTAGACTACAATTATTAGAGCCAGGGATCAATAGATTACTTCAAATTTCATTCTACCCACAAGAGCCCAGGTAGGAAGAGTCGCTGTGATTAAAATGCAAGAATTTAGAAAGAGTCGTTCCAATCAAAATCGAAGAATTTAGAAATTTGTCAGCAGTGCACTATCCATCAGATAACCCCAAGATCCCATAAACTCGGAAAAGAAAACAACACCAACAAGGAATCTTGTTTCAAAGGGTACTATGCATTCCATACCTGAACCAGCATATCACCCACTTCTGCCTCGCCTCCACTTCCTTGGGAGTAAGGACAGACACCAATACAGTCTCAATATCACCTCCCAGACACTGGCTGTAGCTCAAAACAGACAGATCAAGTATTCCTTAACTTGAGAATATCTAAAACATTGGAATGGCTCAACACTGCTTACCTTTTATTGATACATGTACAACCCTGGAGTTTTTTTTCTTTCTGAGCCTTTTATAAGGTTTGGAGACTTACATCCATTTTGGTGGATAAAGCACAAAACCACACAACCCCAACCCCACCCCATTCCTCCAGCTTTCTTTCTGACATGCTACCCTTACATTTTTTAATTTGTACTCATACTTTTAATTTTCTTCCTTCCCAGATTTAATTTTCTAGATAAGATACCAATCCTGTCACATCAGTGCTTCACAGTCCCATTAGCCACTTTCGGCCATGAATGGGCATTAATATAATGCTTCTTTCTTTATTTCTATTAATTTTTCACATCGATTGCTGACAAATTCAGATGTAGAATTTCGAATGACAATTTTGTTGAATTTTTAGCATTAGCATGGATAATTTAAAATTTGCAGGCTAACATATAACAAATGACAAGTGCAGTAAAAAAACATCAATCACACCAACACACTGAACACAAGAGTATTTCACTGGGGAAACCTTTACAGGACAGAAACCCCAAAAGCATTAGTAATTCATCTCTGAAAATAAGATGACTGAGTTCTTCAATGATTCCACAAACCCTAATGGGTTTGTACCACAGATAAAATTCACAATAATTTATTTTTCAGCGAAAAACCAAATTAGAGCTTCAAGCCCTAATTTCTTCCAGCTGCCCAGAAAACTGTTGCTGCCCAGATCTGTACGGATCAGGCTGCCCGGCTTCTATCTGCTGCCCGGAATATCCTGTCAGCCAGACCGTGATCTGCCCATGCCTTTTTCTACCTGCCCAGATTGCCTGCTTCCCTGCCCGAACTATGGCAACCTGCCCAAAGTCTGCCCATGACCTGTTTGACCCTGCCCAGGCCCTGATCTGTTCTGCCCAGACCTTGCTGCTCTGCCCGAGCTCTGCCGGTCCTGTCTGTTGGCTGCCCGAGCCTTCAAGGGCTTGTCTGTTGACTGCCTGAGGTTAGGGTGCGAACTCAAAACCTTCCCGGGCTAGTCTGTAGGCTGCCCGAGAGTCTGTTGCAGACCCGACAGCCCTCACGGGCTTGTCTGCTAGCAGACCGAGGGTTTTCTAGGGCCTGCTGGGTGTGCCCGGCAGCACCAGCAGGCTGCCTTAGCCCAAGCTGTCGAGGAGAAGGAGAAGGCAGCCGGAGGAAGGCAGCTGCCCGAAGCTTCCCATGAGAGAAACAGGCTGCCCGTAGAAGAATGGCACCCTGACCATAGAAATTGCTCGGTGATGAATGGAAGATGCCCATAGAAGATAATTGTTGCTAGTGGAGGTAGGTTAAAACCCTAAGACATGAAGATGTTGCAAAAATGGTGAAACACTAGTTTAGGGTTTGATAAAAAGACAAGTGTGAATGCACTAGCGATTTCTTCTGTTGGAGCAGCTGCAAGTGTGAAAACAAAATGTGTGTAGTAATGAAATGGATTGATCTTCTTTTATAGCCTTTGAGTCACTTGTAAGTGGACCAAAACTCAAAAGAACAAAATATTATTATTTTATTCTTTTATCACTTTGACTTTTACCTTTAGTGGTACTAAAGGTCTTTTTGCACTTTCACTTTGACACCTTAGTGGTACTAAGGGTCCTTATGTATTTTAGACTTTAGCTTTAGCCTTCTTCAAGTGCCATGTGGTCAAAACAAGTGGTCAAGGTGGTCCTTCATCCCCACTCAAAGTACATCATCATAAACATAGAGAATTACCAATGCTTTTATCTCACACTCTGAGTGACACCAAGATCGGATACTAAGGTGTCTTAACCAAGGGTAGCTAAGCCTTGGAAAATATCACAAAGCCCATTGATCAAGGGTCAGAGTGTCACACATGCCCAGACCCGGTCTAGGGCTTATAGTGTAATCCTGGTAACAGACCAGGTGCCTCAACCATAGGCTGCATAATTTGACACAAGGTCAAATATTTGTAATAGACCAAGCGCCTCCATTCTCCCGGAGAATGGCCCTCAGCCCCAGGTTGAGCCCCTAGTCCCGGACCAGGTTAAATTCCTGGTAACTAACTAGGTGCCTCCATTCAAAGAATGGCTGCTCAACTCTAGGCCGAGTCCCCCAATGCTAGACTGGTTCCACATCCTGGTCCCAAACCAGATGTCGCCATTCAACAGAATGGTCACTCAACTCAAGGTTGAGTCCCCCAGTGCTGGACTGGTTCCATATCTTGCTCCCGGACCAGATATCCCCATTCAACAAAATGGTCACTCAACTCAAGGTTGAGTCCCCCAGTACTAGACTGGTTCCACATCCGGGTCCCGGACTAGATGTCTCCATTCTCCTAAGTGAATGGCTCACAATGCTGCTCAGAAAGATCAACACTCCCTCTTAGCAAGAGAGGCATTCTCTGCCATGCCAAACTTGTCACGAAAGTATACGAACTTTGATGTTGTCAGAGGCTTGTTCAGGGTATCTGCGATCTATTCATCAGTACGAATGTACTGCAACTTCAGAGCACCTCTTTGTACTAGGTCTCTGATGAAATGATACTTCATTTCAATGCGTTTCGATCTGTCATAAAACACTAGGTTCTCTGAAAGCTTAATGCAACTTTGATTATCGTAATGGATGATCATTGAGTCAAGCTTTCCACCGAACAGATCAGATAGAATTTTTTTGAGCCAAACTGCTTCCTTACAAACATCACTTGCAGCAATATATTTTGCCTTAGCTGTACTTTGAGCTATGGAACCCTGTTTCCTGCTAGATCAAGAAATCATTGCAGATCCCATACTAAAGTAGTAACTAGAGGTTCTTTTTCGGTCTATTGCACTGCCAACCCAATCTTAATCAGCATATCCTGCTAATAATACTCCACTGCTTGAAGTATACCTAAGCCCATAAGTGATAGTACCTCGCACATATTTGAGTACGTGTTTAGCAACTACCCAGTGTATGTGCTTCGGATCAGTCATGAACTGACTCAAAGCATTCAATGTGTAACAGATAGCTGGTCTCGTATGCACGAGATACATCAAGGATCATAATTACATATATTGTGTCGGCCAATATATCGCCGAGGGTCCGGAATGTAACTTATCAGTACCAACGGCGAAAATATCGGAAAATATCGGCAAAAATACAAAAATAACCATTTTTTTCAATTTTTTTAACATCTAAAGAAACAACAACATCAAATAAACACATTGCTACATAAATATGAAAATACAACTAATATATAAGATGTCAAATGGTGGATCATGATCACATATCGACTATAAAGTTATAAACTAAAAATATTGAAATATGTTCTTGATGGAATGATAGAAAATCACATCAAATGATCAAAATAAATGTCTCAGGAAATTAATCATCATGACTCATCAGGCATTTAGATACTACATAATAAAATGACAAATAGTAGGAATCATCGATCCCCTCTACCCCCTTTATAGGCAAAGGGCACCACTCTTCCTTTGGACGCAGTAGGGGGTCATGTAGGTGCTTTGGATGAGTTAGGCATCAAATTGGAAGCTCCAACTACTTAAGCTATGGTGGAAGGTCCAACTACTCTACAATTTTGATGAAACTTCTCATGTTTAATGAGTGAAGGGTACATTTTTATTAAGGTCATGATAAAAGATTTCAATAGTCAATGCCACCAACATCAAGGTACAGGGATGGGTTGTGTGCTTGATTAAATGCTAATCCCATACCCTCATACTTGATAAAATCCAATGGAATTGTTGAAATCTTGAAATCCTGAAAACTATTAAGTCTCTTGAATTCTAAATGGGACCTAAAATTCTACTTTTTGCATATGAAGTCCGATGAGGTTGGAACCACTCTCAAACATCCTGAATATTTTCCCAAATATTCCCAATATATCGCGACATATTGAATATATTGCAATGTATTCAAAATGTCGAAAATATCGCGATTTTTTAGTGGCGATAAATATCGTCAAGGGGAATGACTCGCGATCTATCGTGATATCGCCGATATATGTAACTATGTCAAGGATCCAATAAGCTCTCTGTACAGAGTAGAGTCCACACTTTGTGAACTAGTGGTTGATTCACACAACATTGTCAAGTTGGTAGTCATGGGTACGCTCATGGACTTGCAATCCTGCATCCGAAATCTCTGCAAGATGTCCACTGCATACTTTCCTTGTGTCAAGAGAATATCGCCTGGATTTTGCCAGACCTCTAATCCAAGGAAATAATGCATCAAACCAAGATCCTTCATTTCAAATTCAAAGGTAATCCCCCTCTTACACTGCTCTATTAACTGTTCCTCGCCTGTAAGAAACAAGCCATCTACATATAGAACAAGGATCAATATATGATTATGAACAACCTTAAAGTACAAGTTGAAGTAAGTTGTACTTTTGGAAAACCCCAAGCTGTGGAGAAATCCATCCATCCAAGCATACCAAACTCTCGGAGTCTATTTTAGTCCATACAAGGATTTCTTTAGTTAACACACATGGTTCTTATTCCCATGAGTCACAAAGCCTTCAGGTTGTTCAATGTAGACTTCCTAATCAATCTTGCCATTGAGGAAGGTTGTCTTTACATCCATCTGATGTAACTTCCATCTGCATACTGCAGCAAGAGAAATGATGGTTCTGATGGTAGTATACTTGGCAACGGGAGCAAATGTCTCATCATAGTCAATGCCTTCTTTCTAAGTGAAGCCACAAGCTACAAATCTGGTTTTATACTTCTCCACACTGCCATCAACAGCATGCTTGATTTTGTAAAGACATCTAGATGTCACCACTGACTTTCTTGTTGGTCTGGGAACAACTTCCCATACATCATTCTTCATGATTGAACTGTACTCTTTAATCATGGCATCAACCCATATATGTTGACTTGTTGCTTCTTCGTATGAGGAAGGTTATGCACTAATGAGCTGGCTTATAAGATTGGAGTACTTTTGTGGTCTTATGCTTTCTCTGAAAGTCCCGGGAGGAGCTTTATGCTTCTCAGCTCCTTGTACTGTTTCTCGGTACCAAGCAGGTCTCCTTTTGGAAGGAGGAACTTCAAGCAATTCTTCTGGTGGAGTTTCAGTGTCCTCAAGTACATATGGAATTTAATACTTAAATTCCTCTTCCTCCCTCTGAACTTCTGAATCTGGAACCTCGAGAGGAGGTACTTCATCTTCCTTTGAAAGCTCTTGTGTTTGACAAAACACAGCTTCCTCATGGACGATCACATCTCTACAGACTTCAATGTATCTCTGTCCAGGTACATAGATGTGGTAGTCCTTCAAGTTGTCACTGTAACTGACAAATATACCTTTCTTACCGGAAGGCTCTAGGTTGGCCCTCTTTTCTTTTGGCACATGAATGTAAACCGAAGTGCCAAATATCCTCATGTTATCAACTGCAGGTTTCTTTCTGGTGAAGACTTCTTCGAGAGTCTTCTCCCCCAAGATAGCATGGGGGCTTTTGTTTTGGATGTACACAACAGTACATGCAGCTTCAACCCACAAGGATAACGAAAGATCTATATCAGTAAGCATGCCTTTAGCAACATCACAGATCGTTTTGTTCTTCCTTTCTGCAACCCCATTCTGCTCAAGGTTGTACGGTACTGTCAGCTCTTTCTTGATTCTTGCTTCTTGGCAAAAGTCATCAAACTCATTAGATTCATACTCACCTCCATTATCTAATTTCAAGATACGGATGTGTCTACTAGTCTGATTTTCAATCAGAGCCTTGAATTCTTTGAACTTGTCAAAAGTTTCACTTTTGGCCTTGAGGAAGTAAATCCATGACTTCCAAGAATGATCATCTATGAACAAGACATAATACAAGCACCCATTCAAGGAGCATGAAGACATAGTCCCACCTATGTCAGAGTGAATCAAATCTAAAATGCCTTTAGATCTATTCTTGCTTCTGGAAAAGGATTTCTTAGTGTTCTTAACTAGAGCGCATCCTTTGCAAATTCCATCATGTTTTGGAGATACCTCTGGCATACATGTGACCATCTTCTGCAAGCCTGAAAGAGCTATGTAGTGAAGGTGTCCAAACCTTTTATGCCACAACTCACATGGATCAATTGTATGATGTACCAAAGCATGAGTGGAATCTTCGAAAGCCTTATAAAGACCTCCCTCTCGAACCCCAATATGTACAGCTGAGCTTAGTGTTTCATCCTTTGCCCACAGTAGGACCTTCTTGTCCATGAAGAGGTCTCTGTAGCCCTTGTCCTCTAAGCCAGAAACAGATAAAAGATTTTCCTTCAAAACAAGAACATATAAGACATCATCAATATGTAAAACCGTACCTGAATCAAGTTGAAGTGAAGTTGAGCCAACTCCTTCAATCATGTAAGTGGAGTCATCTCCAAGTTTCACCTGTGTAGTGAACTTCTTCTTTCTATAACTGGTGAGCGCTCCACAGTTACCAGTCATATGCCTTGAGGCACCACTATCCACTAACCAAGAGGTAGCACTGTCTGTGATGGATCAAGAGAGAGCAGAGATCAGGGAGTACTCTATTCTAGGTCTGTCTTCTTTGTTAGCCCTGGTGTTCTTCTTCTTCTTAAGTTCTTCTTCTTCCTCTTTTGCAGCAAACGCTTGAAATCTTCTTTTGAATTTCTTCTTGGTCTTCCTACAATCCCTGGCAAAGTGTCCAAACATGTGGCAATTATAACATTCCACTTTTGAAACATCAGAGTACTTACCTTGAGGTTTCTTTCCCTTTTTTGTTGAGGGGAGGGCTTCTTGAACTTCTTTGTCTTTGCTGCAAGTGCAAGGTTCCCTTCCTTAGTTGCCTTACCTGAAGTCCTTCCCTCTTCTTCCAAGCAATCATGCCAAAGTCTTTCAAAGTTTGGTTGATTCTCACGTCCACTGACAGATGCTAGGAATGTTTTCCAAGAGTTTGGGAGACCATCGACCGCAGTCTACACAAGGTCATCGTCATCAACAGCAATACCAATACCAGTAAAAGTTGATCTCTTACCTGTGCAATCTTTGTGAAGAAGGGCCCAACCCCTTCATCCTTGTTCATCTTCAATGTTTGGATCCTTTTCTTCAAGACTCTCTTCTGACTTGGAGCCTTGTTCTCATACAAGTTTGTCAAGGTGTCAAAACATTCTTTGGCCTTCTTCAATGAAGTGATGTTAGGCATCAAGGTTTCTTCGACAGAATCATAGATGATCCTTCTAGCCTTAGCTTGCCTCTTCTTGAAAGCAGTCCTGCCAGTATTAGATGTTGGCTCTTCAATGGTGTTGAATACAACATCATCAAGGTCATTTTCTTCTAAAATAGTTGTTAGCCTAGCTTTCCAGGAGTTGTAGTTGGCTGAACCTTGAAGCTTCTCTTCCGGTCTGAAGATGTTGGTGGCCATCTCTGCCACTTAGTCAAATGTCAAGTCAACAAAATATCCCAAGGTCTAAGAAGACAACAACAATCTCTTTTTACTGGATCTTCACATGCTAAGCTCTGAAACCATGTTGAATTTTTAGCATTAGCATGAATACTTTAAAATTTGCAAACCAGCATATAACAAATGACAGGTGCAGTAAAAAAACATCAATCACACCAACACACTGAACACAAGAGTTTTTCACTCAAGAAACCTTTAAAGGACAAAACCCCAAAAGCATTAGTAATTCATCTCTGAAAATGAGATGACTGAGTTCTTCAATGATTCCACAAACTCAAATAGGATTGTACCACAGATAAAATTCACAATAATTTATTTTTCAGTGAAAAACCAAATTAGGGCTTCAAGCCCTAATTTCTTACAACTGCCCAGAAAACTGTTGCTACCCAGAAAACTGCTGCTGCCCAATCTGTATAGATCAGGTTGCCCGGCTTCTATCTGCTGCCCAGAATATCCTGTCAACTTGCACGTGATCTGCCCGTGCCTTTTTCTACTTGCCCGGATTGCATGTTGCCCTGCCCGAACTGTGGCAACCTGTCTGAAGCCTGCTCGTGACCTGTTTGACCCTGCCCAGGCCCTGATCTGTTTTGCCCGGACCTTGTTGCTCTGCTCGAGCCCTGTCGGTCCTATTTGTTGACTGCCTGAGCCCTCAGGGGCTTGTCTGTTGGTTGCCCGAGGGTAGGGTGCATAACCAAAACCCTCCCGAGCTAGTCTGTAGGCTGCCCGAGGGTCTATTGTAGACCCGGCAACGCTCACTGGCTTGTCTGCTAGCAGTCTGAGGGTTTGCTAGGGCCTGCGGGGTGTGCCCAACAACACCAGTAGGCTGCCCTAGCCCTCCTAGGGCTTGCCGAGGAGAAGGAGAAGGCAGTCAAAGGAAGAGGGCAGTTGCCCATGAGAGAAACAGTTTGCCTGTAAAAAAATGGCACCCTACCCATAGAAGCTGCCCGATGATGAATGGAAGTTTCCTGTGGAAGATAGTTGTTGTTGGTGGAGGTAGGGTAAAACCCTAAGACATGAAGATGCTGCAAAAATGGTGAAACCTTAGTTTAGGGTTTGATCAAAATACAAGTGTGAATGCCCTAGCGATTTCTTCTGTTGGAGCAGCTACAAGTGTGAGAGCAAAATGTGTGTGTAATAATGAAATGGATTGATCTTCTTTTAAGTGGACCAAAACTCAAAAGAACAAAATATTATTATTTTAATCTTTTATCACTTTGACTTTTACCTTTAGTGGTACTAAAGGTCTTTTGCACTTTCACTTTGACACCTTAGTGGTAATAAGGGTCCTTGTGTATTTTAGACTTTTGCTTTAACCTTCTTCAAGTGCCATGTGGTCAAAACAAGTGGTCAAGGTGGTCCTTCATCCCCACTCAAAGTACATCATAAAGAGAGAGAATTACTAATGCTTTATCTCACTCTTGAGTGACACCGAGATTGGATAGTAAGGTGTCTTAACCAAGGGTAGCTAAGCCTTGGAGAAGATCACAAAGTCCACTGATTGAGGGTTAGAGTGTCACACCTGCCCAGACCCGGTCTAGGGCTTATAGAGTAATACTGGAAAAATACCAGGTGCCTCAGCCATAGGCTGCATAATTTGACACAAGGTCAAATACTTGGTAATAAACCAAGTGCCTCCATTCTCCTCCATTCTCCCGGAGAATGGCCCTTAGCCCCAGGCTGAGCCCCTAGTCTCGAACTAGGTTAAATTCTTGGAAACTGACAAGGTGCCTCCATTCAAAGAATGGCCACTCAGCTCTAGGCCGAGTCCTCCAGTGCAACTGGTTCCGCATCCTAGTCTCGGAGCAGATGTCACCATTCAACAGAATGGTCACTCAACTCAAGGTTGAGTCCCTCAGTGTTGAACTGGTTCTTGCTCCAGGACCAAATATCCCCATTCAACAGAATGGTCACTCAACTCAAGGTTGAGTCCCCCAATACTAGACTGGTTCCACATCCTCGTCCCGGACCAGATGTCTCCATTCTCCTCAAAGAATGGCTCTCGATGTTGCTCAGAAAAATCAACAAATTTCACCATAAACAGTTGCAATGACATGTTTTTGTATTCAATCAATATCATCGACAAGATTCCAGATACCAAAGCACTAGATTACAAGCTTGCTTGTAGAATATTGTCCTGGGATAAATAGCTTGTTATCAAGAACTAGATCAGGCATTTGTATATTCAATTCATAGTTAGTGAATCAGATACTGAAACATAGATGCCGAACTGCTTTGTCAATAAGGCTGTTAATAAGCTTCTTAAATTTGATAAACAAACAAATTTAGGATATATTGCATGGTGGCATATTCAATAAAATATCTAAACTACAGAGGAGGACATGATGCCAAATGGCACTAGGAAAGCCAGATTAACAACTAAAATCAAACAAAAAAGGGTAAAAAATTAGGCACAAGTCAAGTAGAAATCAACTTATGAAGTCTGCAAAAAGCATATGTGTAGAACCTGTGAAGGCAAAAGTTTGATAACAAAAACCTTTTCCATACCAATCAAAATAAGCATATGCATACTGCACCACATAATATTGAGTGAACAAACCTTCGGTGTACCAACAGCAATGCTGATGTCAACATAATCTCTGTATATAATATCATCCCCATCTATGACAGCATTAACTGTAGGCTGGTTCTGAAGTGCACTCACTGCAGCCTGGATACAAATGAATGAAAAATTAATATAGGTTGGTTTAGAACTGTGCTGACTGCACCCAGGATATCAAATGAATGAGAAATCAGAACATCTAGAAGTTGTTATGCTAGGACATGAATGGAGTCGAATGACATAAGCTAGCCGATTACCTTTACAAATCCTGACATGAAACCCAGCTTGACACCATGCTTTTCAAGGAAAGCATCTTTATACTCTGAACGAAGTTGCATCAAATTTGTCCTGAACAATAACATTTGATGCATCCAGAAAGATGCTTAAGATTTTGTAAAGACTAAATGAAAGATATAGCAGCATAAATTTCTTAGAAAAATGAATGATAGCCAAAGTTTATTCTACAGCTATAAGAGGTAACTAGAATTAAAATGCATTCAAACTTTTGCTAGGCAAATTTATGAATGTGCTTTACTTTTTTCTTATTCCAGGATTCAAATAATATTGCCATTTTTGACAAATGCCTAAAAGAATGCTTAGTTTCCATACTTCCTTTTGAAATAAAATAATAAATGGCCAGTGTAACAACATAAACAAAAAATATTCTCAGAGAAGGATGAATTATGATCCTTCTACCCTTGCTTCATAAATACAGGTAACTTCAAATGACCCATCATGTATGTTATTTGATATTAACAAAAGTAATAAAGCTTTCCAACAGTGTACAGGGCATGCACTCATCATTCACATTTCTTCTACCATATCCTTTCTTGAGCAAAAAAGGCAATTTTATTTCATGAATTTGCAACAGTAATGAATCCATTTTACCGTTACCCTGCAGACCTTTACCAATAAACATTATAGATCAGTTTTATCCATGATTCTTACTTCTTACCACTGCATTGTTCCCAGATGAATGACCATCACAGAAAACTTACGAGTTCAAAAAATAATAAAAACCTATAGTTGATGTCAACAAGGTCTTGCTTCTATGGTTAAGTAGGAAAGGTGACATTTCCCCAAAAAAAGTTGAAATTTTTTACAGACATGGTTTGCCCTCGTGGGCAATCACTCCCATGCAAATAAGCCATTTCAAGCGGTTGGAGAAAGGTGCAAGTCGTAGGCAACTTTGGCTGAATAGATACCCCACATCCATGGCTTCTTAGCCCTTCCTGGAGTATTGTAAGCAAATTACATTCACTGTAAGATTCTCGGATTGGGAAAGGGCATGCTTGCCACATTCTGATAAGGGAAACATCTGTCAAAAAAATGATTTAAAGAACCATATTCAACACAAAGTTAGATTTCAGCATGTTTTAAGTTCTCTAGATTTTTGTGTTTATCTTTAACATAACTAGCCATTGCACTTGGATGATATTTTTCAGGAAGTTGATGCGCAAAATCCATGAACAATAATTGCAGGTGCAGCTCAACCTGTTCTTAGAGAGGTCCATCCAGTGACAAAAGAAGCATTTGCTCAAGCTCAATGCTAGCAGCTCAGGCTTTTAAAAATTGGTAAGTATGAGGCTTTTAAAAATTTATTCGTTGCTAGATTTCTATAAAAAAAATAGTTTAGTTCAACTTCAGCTAGCAACTCTGTAAAGGAAAAGGAGATTCTCTATCCAGAGGGGTTATTTAATACATTTTGATTCTTGAAAATAGTATTCACTAGTGAATGAGGTGGACATGAAATACTGCTTAACCAGTATTTTATAGATGCAACATTAGTTATCTGTTTATTTTCACAATAATTGGTACAACAACAACAAAATACAAATAATCTAATAAAGCGTTGGCAGGGCAGAGAAGATTGGCCATATAAGCTTCATGAAGATGAAGATGGCTGAAATTTGAATATAAAGACAAACATAGTTAAATGTTATCTTCTATTAGATCAAGTATGTTGCTAGTTTAATCACAGCACCATAACATGGATTATCAGGTAAGTAAAACCTGCTTTTATGTTTCTCCATTTCTTTGGTTGATGAAATTGTCAACCTCAGATCAGCTCAGCCTTACATAAATGATTTAATGCTTAGCCTGAGAAGACATAAGCCATTATGTAAAGTTGCTGGAGACAGCATGCTTTGAACAGGTATGACATGACATGAGAAGATGCGTGTTAGCAGCATAGGAATTAAAAAATAGATAAATATTATTTCCATTATTGAAATGGGTGAGGTGGTCTGCATTCTAAGAGATTTTCTGGAGAGAAATCATGCAATGAGCCACATTTGCTTATGCTTAACATTCTATGTTTGTTCATTGTATCCAAATCTTTCAATAAGAAAAGATGGTTATATTAAGAGACAGTTCCTTGATTAAGAGAGGAACAAACCTATGAGATAGAGCACTTAGCCCTAGGAGGACAGGAGCATGTGACATACACCTTAGAGGTTGCACACTTGACTTGAGAACACTTGGGTTGAGGAGCATAATGCATGGATTTTGGTTGTGGACAGAGACACATGTTAAGGAGAAGCATTGGAGCATAGTGGCCACATTAGCACACATGTTGAGGAGCGTTGGGCACAAAAGGACATGTGGTTCACAACTAAACGCAGAGCACCCTACATGAAGACACCTAGATAGCTTACCATCGTGGAAGAGGGAGCATTAAACTAACAACTTGTTAAAGAGTGCACCATCTTGGAGGAGAGGCACTGAACCCAAGGAGAATATTGCTTGGAGGGCCTCTCATATTTAGAGTTGAATAAACCCTAATGTGACATTTGTACACCCCTATATTGTGTAATGCTCCAAGTGGGGTTGTATTGTTTGTATCGACATTAGTCCATGTTTTATGTTAGCCTTCCCCACCTATTCTATATAAAAGGAGGAGAGAACTTTCGCTAATGCATATCATCATTGTACTCTTTATTCTATGTTTGTAGTTGTCTTGGAGAATTCTTGTAAGGAGCAAGACTTAGGGTTTGTAATGAAAGCCACAGGAGAAGACATGATGGAGAGAGAGTGCTTGGGTATTCTTGGAGAGATTTCTCTCTTGTGAGATGCACAAGGATCGGTAGGGTTTGTGCCATTCAAGTAAAACCTAGATATGAACACAATGATAGGAGGAGTTGGCAGTTTGTCTTATTACAGCCATGCCTCTTTTGATGATGCATGAGGAGAGAGAACCCTAGAAAAGACATGAAGAAAAGAGCAAACACCTTGGGTCATTTTGAAACATTGTTCTTGTGTGGTGTGTGGAGGCTAGAGCAAGATCGTGGAGAGCCTAATTTTATGAGTTTTAAGCTTGCTGAGAGAACTTGATTTTGTCTTCTTGATGTTCCATGGATCACCTAGGATTTGAGGACTCAAACCCTACGATGGGTATGTAGACTTGAAGGAAAGTGCTAGAGTTATCTTCTCATGTACTTGTGTGATGCAAGGTAACTAGGGTTTCTAAACCTTAAGAAAGACAAGAGCGCTAGAGTGGAGAGCTTTTGTGATAAAAGCTTGGTGAAAGACCAAGGAAAAAATGTCGATCTATATTGGTCGAGTCAACGGCTTTGGTTGGGAGTAATTCCTAGATCGAAGGAGTTGGTGATGTGGGTTTTCTTTAGGTCTTCCCTAACTAAGGTTTAGAGACATCAACTTGCACCACCTTCGTAAGATAATTTTATGGATTAAATTGTGTTGAAGTTTAGAAACGTCCTAGAAAAATATTTTACAATTATGACCAACTGTTAAAAGCTTCATGCTCAAACTGTACCACCTTGTGATAAGTTGTTGGAATGTACATGTACTTCATCTTTTATATATATGAAGCTTTCCAGCTGTGCAAATTTTCTGTACTCAAGAGTCAGAAGATTTGAATTTCAGCTTATAATATCATATAGATTATGTATGATTCTAGCCCTAGTTGTTCATGCTCATTTTGACATAACTTAAGAGCTGAATTGGTTACGTGATTTAACACATACCTAAAGATAAAGCAGAAGATTAGCTCCTGTTATAATCTGCTGAATTAAGACATTCAAGATTTGTTATATGCTTGGAAAGTGTGTCCTGAAGGCTGTAGCTTTGTGATATGAGGCATCCTTGAATAGTATTTATTTTTTGCAGCTGCCATGTGAAATTGGGATGAAGAGAAGATAAGATGAGATAAATATATTAATGTCCAACAAGTGACCATAATTAGGCCAAAGGGACTACTAGGTACATTAGAAACAATACATAGTGGAAGTGCAATTGCAGCTCCTATAAAAGCATATCTTCCTATGAGGATAAAGACCTAGAATCCAAAATCTATCATCTAAGAAACAAAAGGATACAAAGTTGGAATCCCAAAGAAGGGATGATCTCTCTCACAAGAACCCGAAATCTTGAATGAAGGCACTTGGAGAATCTGCTCAAAGTAGAACTGCTCTCTACTTGACTCTTAGTGCCTCTATCTATGAGCATCAAGAAGAAAGATGTGGTGATTGTCATGGTTGTGTCCAGAGGTGGGGGTGGCCTAAGCATAGACAATAGAGAGGGAGATCTAGGACTCCCTGAAAAAAGGTAGTGATAACGACCTCGAATCTCATAATAATGGGGCATTCAAAAATAAAATCCTCCTCTATCATATAGTCTCTTGTAGGTGGAAAACTTAAAAGTCAACAAGCCCTAACCCCCTCATGGAATATCATGATTAGCTTCCACACAAAACCGCTGAGAACGAACTCGAAATTAGCCTTAAGGGATCCTAAGGGCATGCATCCAATGGAAAAGTGTATAGATTGGTCTAACAATAAGGCTATCTCTCATCTCCATGGAATGCTCTGCATACAATACCATTCTGGGTTTGAGTCCACAGAGTGGATCTACCCAAGTGACCTAAGAGTATTGTGTATGAATGTCCTCTATAATGATCTGTTCAACTCCTGCTTGTTTGGCAAGAGATGGCCAAGGACTTCCGAGGAGTACCTAAACAAGGGTAGTCCATAGAGGCAATGGCAATGGCCTACAAGGAGTGGTATGCAATGCAAGGGTATTGATCTCCACTAGTAGCCAAATCAATGAAGTTCCACAATCAATGACGAGGTGAAAATAGTCTAAAAATGACCTCGACTTGAAAGCTACAAATTTGGCTTGGATGATATGTTGTGGAATGCTTCTCTTGCAACAAATGACACAATGGAGAAAGGACGTAAAAGTTTAAAACCTTTCTATATTACCCAATCCTCCTCTTGCAAACTCAGTCCTCAAAACTCGGGTTTGTATAAAAACAGGATCCTAATAATGTTTTTAGAATCTCTATCTTGGACTAAATATCGTAAAAGTGGTACGAAAAATATTGTCTCTCAAAAGTGCTAGGGAACCATATCCCTTGTTGTCCCAAGGTTGGAGAGTCGATCTCAAACTTAGCTGGGACCAAAAACTAAACACTGAAATAAGTGTGAGCAGTGGTGATCCCAATCTCCTCGCCTTTAATGTAGAAATGGAAATCCAACTAGAAACCCTTCAAGCCATCAAAGTCTAAAGATCATAACCTTAGTTTTACCAAGAATTGTTGTCAAGTATCAAAGATCACAGAAGCTAGCTTAAGTGTCTAGTTGTCTCTAGAGACACTCAGAAGTAGATGGGCCAAAAAGGCCACATCATCAGTGAATAGAAGGATGGAGATCAAGGCACGCTGAAGGAGGCAACCATGCTCAAGCTAGATATGCTCCTACAAACTTAGATTAGAGTGGGTGAGAGAGAATATCCCTCATTCACCCGAATGGTTCTCCTGAAATCTAACAATATGTGCATTGGGCAAAGGTGACCCAATACAAACTCGTAGAAATGCATTAAAGCAGTGAAGAGGGCCTTCGAGATGCCAATGTCTCTAAGTCTCTGGAACAAGGCCTCCTTGAGAACTAAGTCAAATGCCTTGTGATAGTCGAAAATACAGCAGAAGACTTCTGAAGAGTAGGGTCCTGCCTCTTCTATGATGGCTCTGACAGTGGGAATATGGTCAATGGTGATCCCAAGGTTGGAGAGTCGATCTCAAACTTAGCTGGGACCAAAAACTAAACACTGAAATAAGTGTGAGCAGTGGTGATCCCAATCTCCTCGCCTTTAATGTAGAAATGGAAATCCAACTAGAAACCCTTCAAGCCATCAAAGTCTAAAGATCATAACCTTGGTTTTACCAAGAATTGTTGTCAAGTATCAAAGATCACAGAAGCTAACTTAAGTGTCTAGTTGTCTCTAGAGACACTCAGAAGTAGATGGGCCAAAAAGGCCACATCATCAGTGAATAGAAGGATGGAGATCAAGGCACGCTGAAGGAGGCAACCATGCTCAAGCTAGATATGCTCCTACAGACTTAGACTAGAGTGGGTGAGAGAGAATATCCCTCATTCACCCGAATGGTTCTCCTGAACTCTAACAATATGTGCATTGGGCAAAGGTGACCCAATACAAACTCGTAGAAATGCATAAAAGCAGTGAAGAGGGCCTTCGAGATGCCAATGTCTCTAAGTCTCTGGAACAAGGCCTCCTTGAGAACTAAGTCAAATGCCTTGTGATAGTCGAAAATACAGCAGAAGAATTCTGAAGAGTAGGGTCCTGCCTCTTCTATGATGGCTCTGACAGAGGGAATATGGTCAATGGTGTCGTAACGTGGCCGAAATCCTACCAGATCGAAATCCTATCTAGCTCTTGTACGAAGAAGTCACTCATCAAGTATCTCTAAAGTGAAATATTGCTGCTGTAAATTCACATTTCAGATACAGACATAACGCTGAAAGTTTGCAGAAAATAGATTCTAGATACCTCGAGGTTAAGGTAAAAGTTCAGAATTTGCATTAACTGCCTGATTCTGGAAATTTCTATAAGTACTTTACCAGGGAGAACATGTTGCTCTGTAACTTTCCTTTAAGCCAATGTAAATAGGGAGAACATACTACTCTGTAACTTTCTCTTAAGCCAACATAAACAAGAGCCCTTATAACAATTTTATGAATTGGTCCAACAACTTAAACACTGGAAACATGTCGTCCTTTGAAAGAAATTAACACACATGTTGATCACCAACTCCTATAGTACAAGTGTTTACAATCGAAATTAAAAAAGCATGCCCAAATGAATTTGGTTTCTCACTTTTAATAAGTCCAATTGATCATCAAATATGAAAAATGAGTTAGAAACCAAGTTGTGGGCTTATTCAATCGCCTTCCTTTGTAATCCATGAACTTTCCAACATAATGGATACTACGTGCCTAGATCAAAGATGGGAATAATGATTGATTCAGATCTAAGTTTTAGTCAGTTCATTTCAGCTATCAAACATCTTGATCAAATCAACCAACAACATCTAATGTGATTAAGCTAAGATAATTTTACTAAGCCCAACCACTGACGACAAAGATGGCCAATGAGACTCAAAAGAAAATCCAATGCGAATATACACAATATAAATGCAAAAGCAACTCCTATGACTACTCTACTAAATACAGAGAGAGCAAACTAACTAGTCCATAGAAGCACAATAAGTACTGCAAATACAAAACCATTTTGAGCATACAATGTAGTTGTCAAGGCATGTTGAGGTTAGAAGCAAAATGAGAGAGAAAGGTGTTGAAATCAGCATCCGTAGGCATTC
>LPNX010466638.1:181491-301693 GCA_001517045.1 Pseudotsuga menziesii | reverse complement strand
AAACTCATCACTGATAAAGACGAAGAAATTTCTCGCTTTAAGTATCATAGTCAAAACTTGATCGCACATATTAAGAAGTTAAAAAAATGACAAAAAGTCACTACATAACAAGTTAGAGAAACTCACTAAAAATAAAGTTATAATTAATAAAGAAAAAATGATCAAACCTATGGAAATAGAGAAGTTGTCGGATGTAAAAACCCAAGTCGTGGACAAAGGAACTGATACAGATCCAATCAACAACACAGCTCATAAAGATGCAAATCCAGTCGAATATCTTTAGATGTCGAAGTACAAACAATGGAAAATCCAAGTGCACTCACCAATAAAAATTCAGTGACAAACAAGGCGACTCAAGCATATGAAGAGGAATCCATACCAATGGTGAATCAAGAAAACACTACAAGTATGAGGAATAATCATGCTACAAAGACACCCTATCAATATCCCAATTATAAAAGTCAATGCTTCAACCAATCAATATATCAACATCATTCTTAATAGGAAAACATGGCGTATGTTTTGAAGAATTTAAATAACAATACAATTAAGTCTCAAGGTACAAGTTATCTTCAAAATCATAATACATCAGTCTCTTAGCAAGGAGCTTATGATTGCACATTTACATAGAAGATTAAATTGGGGTGGTCTAGTCCAATTAAAGTTAAACAATTCTGTTTTGCACTTACAAATCATATCGTCTTGTATCATCAACTATCACGGCTACGAGAGGAAAGGATCATGAAAAGGCAATACTAGCCAAACAAGAGCGATAGTCTTTCCATAAATATGCTTTGTGGACAAAGCATTTCTAAAGGAGAAGACAATTTAATGAACATAATATATATATATAAACAATAAATATTAATAATAATAATTATTAGTATTTATCTAAGGATGATAACCCTTCATGAATAGTCACCAAGGTGCCCTTTAGGGAATACATATATGGGACCTCTCATTATCACGGATCATCTCATCTCATTCAATATATATTTTTATTTTTATTTGCCTTCTATGGATTACTGTTTGCTATCGTTCCTGTGTTGGATATTCATTGGAAAATGAAATTTGTTCATTTCAGTTGATGCAACAGAATCTCAAACTAAATATGAACTTACACAACCCTCCATGACAAACACAAAGTCTAACATCATTTACAAGCGGAAGGCAAGGTCTGGTTACACCTAAATAATCAGAGATTTCATAATCAACAATATCACAAACTTAAACCAAATAGATAAAATCCTCATAAGATCATACAAAATGTCAACTCTAATGCCATCCATCTTCAATTATCAACTAATCTTACAATTCATGGTGCCATCAACATTGAAATCTCAAGCTTCAGGAGCTACGAGTATTAGAAAATGAAGTGCAGATTGTTTGTGCAAATAAACGGTCCCATATTTTCAACCACTTGTACTGGAAGACACCCATCTAAACACCAGGACTGTTGGGATTCTGCACTAGTGATGTAATACGAGCCCAAGTGCCCATTAAAGTAAATGAAAGGATTATCATATGGTGAAACCCTGCCTTAAGAGGTTTTGGAATTAATGAAAACAAAAGGCAGTTCTATCATATTCTCGACTATATTATTTGTTATTCATCTTCAGCATTAATGTTCATAGCAAATACAAAAACTGCAAGACGCATATTAAGCAATCCAAAGGTTGGAACTTTAGAGACATATTGAAAAGGAGTATACAAGAGTCGAATCTGGCTGGTGTGATTTAAAGGAGACTTGTGAGGAATATTATATAGATGGTTGTCATTGACGGCAAGACAACTACTTTTAGCTTCTCTTTGTTGAACATACTCCTCCATATGAAGCGCACATCAATGAGGGAAGTCGCAAACAAGTTGTGACAAATAGTTTTCAATGTGAATCTCCTTTAGTGGTAGTTTCACCTATAGATCCACAACCAAGCTTTTGTTGCTATGTGGGTTATAATTTTGCAGTGGATGGTCTTGGTATCTGGGTGAAACAAGATTTTCATCTTCATCAAAGCACTCAAGAATTCATCAATTTCATCTCCCAGAAGTTCCAATTTAACATGAGCCCCCATACATGGGGACCTAGTGTATGGATGAACTAATTGGCCTACTTCATTATAAACATTGACAGTGGTACCCATACACAAGAACCTGGCTTATAGATGTCCCTCATAAGTGTACGCAATGATGGCGACACTTTCATAAGGGAATTGGAATGGTGGGATCCCACCTAGTGATGTAATAAGAACCTAAGGGCCCATTAGAGTCGATGAATGGATTATTGTATGGTGCAATGTTATCAGAACCCAACCGGTTTTGAAACCCCCCCCCCAGTTGGACCGGTTTACAAGCTTCACCGAGTCAAATCACACTCTCAAACCGTTTTTGGCCGGTTTCATACGAAACAAGCCAGTCTCAACGCTGAACCCTCCGGTTCCGTAGAAAACCGCCCGGTTTTCTCCAAACCGGCCGGTTCAATACAAAACTGGCCGGTTCCGTACAAAAACGCCAAGGACCCCCAAAAAAAGCTAATTTCAAATTCTTCAATAAAATAAAAAATAGGGTCCAAGTGTGAGTTGTTTAATTGACCCACGACCCTTCTAATGTTATAAAAGGAGGCTCCGCCCTCCATATCAATCACATTTAATTGTGGATGGACTTGGGCCCTCTTCTACAACAAGAGGATGTGAACATTGATGTTGCAGTTAGACAAGTGCCTTCAGACCTAGGGGAGTCAAGCCATGCTCATGTTGAGGATGTAGATAATGACTCTAAGTCTTAGCACAAGGACTCAAATAATTCTTATATATGATTAGAATCATTAGATTGTAGATTCTAGAGTCTAGATTGCAGTCATATGCTTATATTTTGACTTTAGAGGCCATTTATAACCTCTTTGTTGATGTACTTTTCTGTAGATATGTATTTGCAATCGATACTATTTTGGTTTTATACGCTCTTACTTGCTATATACATGAGATACTTTGCATATTTTTGTATAATGGTTTGAATTCAAATGGATGCACATGGATATATACGTATTTTTTGAAAATATGAATGTTTTATGTATTTTTGCTCAAGCGGTTTTTTTATCCGGTTTGTTTCCCGGTTTTTGTCCGGTTCCGGTTCGGCTCCAATTCCCGAGGTCAGCCAGTTTGACCACCGGTTCGGTTCTGATAACATTGGTATGGTGTTACATACCCCTTCAGAGTTTTGGAATTAATGAAATAAAAGGGCATTTCTATCATACTCTTGGTTATATTGCTTGTTATTCATCTTCAGCATAACAATGACTCATACAACTAAACACATGCAGGCTAGCCGCTACTACTTTGCTTGATTGGCCAGAAGGGGAGCTTATCTATGCAAAATAAGTGATTTCCTTCAACCACATTTGAACAATACTTTTGATATTTACAACAGAAACTGGGACAGTTTCCTCCGAAGCAGGGAGGAACTGAAAATCACTAAAGTCCTAGATGAGGATTATTATGTATTTTAGGTCAACTTTAATGCATAAAGTCCCACGTGTATCAGCACTTACCATACATGTGATTAAGTTTAGTTAGACATATGTTTCAAACCTCAAATAAATTTGACCTGTGACAAGGAGTATATACAGTTAAAAAGATATGTTCATTCCTTTTGAAAAGCTATCAAAGTGTCAATATCAAAAGGTAAGCCATCATTTAAAGGTCATCATACATACATGTAAAGACAAAAGAGTTGTTTCTGAAATCTCTTCTCTACACTTTTGTGAATGAGTCCTCCTCATTTGTTGTCAAAAGAATCTCTCTTCTTACCTTCTTCACATTACGATATGCAAGTTCTTGGTGATGTTGACAGGATAGATACCCCTCAACCAAGCTAACAAAAATTGCAACAACATATTTCTCAAGCTTAATGTCATTGCAAGGAGAAAAACACAGTGGGGTTATAAATGAAGATCTTAAAAGATTCAGGTTTTTGTAGTTACAGTGCTTTCGTACCTTTGCCAAGGCTGGTTTTAAAAATGCTTTGGACAATATATTTTTCCAATCTTTGCTCATGTTTTTCCCTCGTGTGGATACTATACCATGGTGCTTCAATGCAACTATGTTTAAGGGTAGAATGTGTTGTAGTGAATTCTCCGGAAAAAGGTGCAGCAATACTAATACTAGGTGGGTTCTCGGCCTGACTGGATTCACCGTTGCTAGTTGGTTAGGGCCCGTCGCTAGTGATAGAACCAGCTCATGGAATGCATGGTTTGTGGTGGCAACGAACCGAGGACTCAGTTGGACCAGGAACCAATAGGTATCCTAACCTAAAACCTCATTGCTTTAAAAAAAACTACGTGATCACTTTCTACAAAAGAATTCATACAGAAACAAGGGAAGAAAAGCTCTTTAACAAAATGTAGCAATACTGGTGCATCTATACAAATGCATCTTAATCAGTGACAGGTAGAGATGCAGACATATCAATTCAATGCAGGCAATTAACCTAACTCAAACCTGAATCATCAATGCAATAGCTCTTAAGAGTTCATTGGAACAAAAACGAAGAGAATAAGACCATATACAAATAGTAATAAAAATGCAACCATCCAAAACGCTTAATAATTAAATTCTAGAGACAATTTAACTTGTATATAATTTCCACCTACATGTCAACTTCGTTAAATGTAGTTAGCAGAGCAAATGTGTTCTGTGAATCTTTCAAACGTGTCGCCACTCGCTTTCGTAGTCTTGTCATGGGAACCTACAAACAACCATCCAATTGTGACAGGTTAGGCCAAGAAAAACCAACCTGTCTCTAAGCCAAACGCATAAATTAAAAAATTCTCAGTTGAGACTTGAAGGATACTGCTGAAGGCCAATATTGATATAACAAAGCTTGTTAAATTTTACCCTTCTTTCCCTTTCCTTTGGAGGAAGCTGGGGTTCTGAAGGAGAAGGAAAAGCTTTAGGAGACAGAGATGTGGAAGGAGTGGCCTCTTTGCGTTTTGCAACTGCCTCCACAGGCTCTGAAGACGGTAATGTCTTAGCTTTTTCTGCTACCTTCTTATCTGCAGAAGATGATGGTTGAGAAGGCTGTGGTTCTTGCTTTTCCTTCTCTGCAACAACAGGCTTTGCTCCATCTGCTGACTTTGAAATGATAGCTATCTTTGTTCCAGGTTCAACAGTATCTCCCTCCTTGGCTACAAACTACCAAAAGAAAAATGCCGGCAAGCAAGATCATTCATTTTATTTTACATGTTATATTTACCACCAAGTTGTCAAAAAAACACTGAAAGGCTTGATGCACGTCATACCTTTTCAATGAAACCTGCTTCAGGGCTATTAACATCAACAGTTACCTGGTATGGAACAACAGATTTCAAAAAATAAATAATGGTTCAATTCCTTATGAAAGCTTCCATACTGATATTCACAGAAATTCAGAATGCATTTCATTTAGGCAATCAAATTAAATAATTCCTTGACATGCCTTGTCAGTCTCAACTTGAGCTATGGCCTCGTCAACCTCAACTCTATCTCCTGGTTCTGTTTCCAAAATGGACATGATATATCAATTTATTGGAGAATAAGAATCTACAGAACAAGCTTTACAAATATAAGACAACAAAAAAAGAGATGTCCTATATATAATCACATACTCTTGAGAAAAGTTGCAAGAGTCCCATCAGAAATTGATTCACCCATATATGGCACCACAGCCTCAACAAGTTTGCCTTCATTTTAAAATCCATTTGCTTTAGATTGGTTACAGTTTCACAGCTTGACCAAAAAAAAAAGTAGGCTAATAAGCTATGAAAGTGAAAAGCAGAAGCATTAAAATAAAGTTGCAACATACTGGCATCCGATGCAAATGACCTAGTCCATGTTTGATATGGAGAATCTTTGTAAAGACCATTATATGGTACCCTACATATTTGTCATTACAAGTGAATAAATTGGAAAGATTAGTTGGCTAGTCACATTAAGAACATGATCAAATTTTGATTTGCTAATTAAATTTGAAGAAAGCATATATAAACAGAGAATTCTGCACTTTCTGGTGCCATTTTATACATAAGCCCTGACAAGCAGGGACTTGTCACAAATAAACTAGCCATCATAATATTGGGTATGATGCATTTAATGATCATAATCACATTTACCCAAGAAGCACAACGTCATCTCCCAGATTGCATTAATGTATAATGTTCTATTCTTAAAAATCTCCAAATGCCTACCTGAGGTCTTTCCTAGCGGCTGAAGAAGCATCTGGAAAGTAGCAGCATAAACTTGGAAGTTAGTGCATGTCTAAAGAAAGAAATCACGTAAATCAAAAAAAAGAAAGAAATGGGCAATGCAATCAAATTTGACACTCGCTTACCAAGTGCTATATGAGAAGTTAGAGTTCGAACATGCTCATGTCCTCCAACTAGAAGTGCTGACTGCAGATAAAGCAATTTCAGTATTAACCCATGTGGCAAAGTAACCAAATTAACTCTTATTTGAAGCACCCAACAATAGGAAAGAAAACTGAAAGAACATCACAAACATCTACCTTTCATTTTCATCGAGATATATATATATATATATATATATATATATATATATATATTTCACAAAGTAGCCAAAGAAGAGACTTTTGCCTCTAACCGACCCCAATAAAACACACAGAATATTGGTCATGAATCACAATCACCTCTTGCCTATCTTACCAGATATGAGAAACGAGAAACAAAATGCAAAACATATACAGTACAAAAAACAGAAATCCTCAGGCCCGTAAAAGTAACAGTTTTGAGAGCTTTTTTACTTTGTTTATATATACAAAAATAACTAAAATTTGAAAAATGCAAATCATTCAAATTTCACATACATTCGTTATGATACAAGTGCATGGAATTCTTGGAGAGAGAAGCTACCAAGTTTTTAATATATTAAAAATGTTAAAAGGGGTCTTTTTTATATTTATAATCTTCAAATTAAATTTTTAAAAGTTATGTTAAAAAGATTAGAAGGTTGTCAAGTTTGCAGTCCAATTCACTGTAACAATTGTCAAAAATTATATGTGAAGTCGCAGACAGTGCCTTTGATCCCGTGATGGTATCAACGGATTCCAGCAGGGGCTTTGATGACCACAAGTAATTGTGAAAGATTCTGCAGAATAAGCCATAGTTCCAAGTGCCCTAGTTTTCAAAGAATGTTTCCACTGCAGTGTTTGGGGTTTTTGTGCCAAGAGGTACATTTATGCAGACCGGGTGAGGGGATGTGTTCAACTGTCCCAAATAATATTAAAATATTATAGCCGACATAAGAAGTAAAAAAATTTAAAATTAAAATTATGAAAAATTGCTAATGCCGACATAAAAAATAAAAAATAAAAATAACAATTAAGAATCAAAACATCATGTTGGTAAATAAGGTTGATATATAAACCCATAATGAGACTGATATGAATATAAAAAATGAATAATCAAAATAAATCAAGAATTCCTGTACTGTAAGCGAAATTTGGGTCTGAGAATTTCAGATCTGCGTGACTTTGAGCAAAAAAATGAAGGAAAGGTTTGCACCTCAAGGGATTTGATCCACTCGACACTTCATAGAAGCGGAGTTAGATGGGTCTATACTGATTTATTTGAATCAATTCACAAAGAACTCTTTTTTCATAAATCCCCAGCATCCATTTTTAATGACTGTCTTCTAGCAATTTCTATACTTTGCACCAAATTTTAGCAGCCATGAAGACCCAATTGTTAGAGATAATGGTTATATTTAGAACTTAGACATGCTAATTGTTAAATGTACATCATCAGGAGTCATTCTCCAGACTGTAAGTAGTATCAAGTCGAACTTGTGAGTAATATCAAGTCCTATAGCCTCATGTGTAGAGGTGGTGATGTTGTAAAGTCTTGTAGTAAAAGGCTATGGACTTGTAAGTAATATCAAGTCGGACTTGTGATTAATATCAAGTCATGATTCTCATATTGGTACCTATGAGATGGACCTCCAATTATAGAGGTGAACTTGTGAGTATATCAAGTTGCACTTGTCATGCAGACCCCAGTTATAGTAGGTACCCCTTGAGGTGGGCCTCCAGTTATAGAGGTGAAATGCTTTGCATGTTTTATGTGATGTATTACTAACCATGGTCACAGATTGCTATTTAAGTCTCCTTTAGAGATTAGCTACCTCTAAAGTGAATTACTTTAGCAATGACTATATAGTCCAAGAGTAATATAATATGATCATAGCATGTGACAATTCTTCTAAGTATAATATGATATGATAGATAAATAAAGTTAACACATGGATCATGCAGTAAAGAGATAATAGAGATTAAGAGAATTCAAATTGCCTAAAAAATGACTAAGTGAAGTCGAATTGTAAAGCTTCAGCGAATATTGTTGAGCTTCAGTTAAAGAGTCAAGACTAATGTGTGCTTTAGTTAATTAAGGGACTCACAATGATCAGTCCAAAGTAAATCAATCGGCATGTTTTAGTTAATATTAGTTAACTAAGTGTTAAGAAAGATGGACTAGTTAACTAAAGTATTTATACTTCAGTTAAACTAAAAGAAAGCACTCAAGTTAATCAAAAAACGACACTTCAGTCAATAAAATGTTTGCATGATGACATTTAAGTTAAAGCACAATGACACTTATGTTGGCTTGTTAACTAAGTGTCTGCGATTCGCCGTTGTAGTGCACGAGTGCACAATTCTCATGCAGTCATTCACTATCGTTTGCATGGCAATGTTTATGACTTGTTATTTATGTGTTGGGCACATGGCAAGTACATGCAGTTGATCAATATTCTCTATTGCGCATTGTTCTCTGTTATCTAGCACACGGGGTGCCAAAGACAATCTGCTCGTGTAAAAGTCATTTTCTGCAATCTATCTATTATACTCTGAAGAATTGTTGGGTTTTTCATCCACATTATTATGAGGGTTTTCCCAGGGTACATCTTGTGTTGTGAATGAATGACTTATGTGATTGAATGTTCTATTGATTTCAGTGTTCAGCTATTCTGCAATTAAAGTTTTAAAGTTCAAAGATCTTCATATTTGCTTGCAAATCATCACTAATTAGGACTTAGGTGTATAATAAAGTCTCATTAATAAAACGATGTAATAATGAGGCATTTCATGTAGTAATTAATATAGTAGCTAATGGTTATGTATTTGGGAGTTACATTACATACTTCTCCTACCATGGAATGAGACATTGCATTATATAACGACAAATGAATTAATCCATTCTTTTTCATTATAATGTTTTTTGTTTACACCTGTACCTCAAGAAATGAGCGCATTTTGTGAAGATATGGATTTTTGGTAAAACGTGCTACCCATTAAAAAACAGGAAACACACCAAAAATAGCGTTTCTAACGTATCTAACATTTCTGACGAGTTTTCCCCAAAAAGGGCCCCCTACCATCACATTACTAGTAGTAAGGACTCTTACTTGATAACATGTAAAAAAAATTATTTATGTAACTAATCCATCATAGACATGTTTACAGCATCTATTAGACCTTATAAGGATTAAATTTTCTAGCAAGATAACACAATATCTATGAATCTAGATTGACAATTGAAACTGCCTTTAAGATGTTGAATGCAAGTATGAATCATTCCCAGCCAATCAATGTTTTTACATGCTAGTGTTAGAATTTTGGGTTACTCTGAAAGTATTTACACCATGTTTGGGGGTGCTTCATGATATTTGGGGTACATGGTGTATGTTTAGCCCCTAGATGGTCCAAGATGTATTATAGCATGAGAGATGGCATGTGATGGATATGCAAAGTTGAGATAGCTTACTCAGTGGATGCTTGATCTCGATCGATTGCAAGCCTAATGTTCTTCCCTCAGGCATTGGAGACCTCCTGGACATTTGGTGGACGCCCTTCTTTAAGGCCTCATGGAGGAAGCACTTGTTTAGAGTGCACCATACTAGCAAGAGTAGGGATTCAACCCCTAGTTGGTATGCAGCAGCTTGGCTTCCTATTTGGAGGATTAGAGACGACTCTGGACGCATGTGGCTTCAATAGTGTTCTTTTAGGGAGTAGTTAACCCAATGGAATACATTGCTTAGGAGGATCGATGGAGTTTGTGGAGGCTCGTGATGGAGGGTTGTCGACGTTGCCTTATGTAACGTCATCACCTTGGAGTCGTTATTGTGCACAACGTCACCATGGAGCATGACAGATGTACTTTAGAGTGGATGTCTCACTTTGGTTGGCCTATAAGGACTCATGTAGTTTGCTTGTGCCCACATAATAGTGTTGGCCTCCCTTACCTCATATAAATAGAGGAAGAATAGAGTCTTTCCATTCATATCATCATTTGTATCTTTCTCTTTGTACTTGTCTTCTTGGAAAGATTTGCTAGGGTTCATGAGAAAAACATAAGAAAAGTTATGGAAGAGAATGAGGCGTTGAGGATGTCTTGTTTGGAATTTTCTCATGACTAGGGTTTTCTATTATGGAGGAGACACTAGAGATGATGATCACAAACACATTCATTCACTGACTTGTATTCACTCTTGTAATGAGATGTGACTAAGAGAAGAGAGTGTGCACTTCCTCTTTCTCTCTTTATGTCTTGAATTGTACTTATATTTCCTCTCTCTCTCTTGAGGCAATAGGGTTTCTTGGTCTTCTTGGAGTTTCTTGGAGCATCTTGAAGTTTTAGGGTTACCCGTTAATAACGGTGCCCTAGGGTTTCTCCTTACTTTCTAGGCTAGTTGCTTGACGTAGGAACCCTTCCTCACTAGGTTAGCCATCCTCCCTAGAAGCCCTAGGTTGGGTAGGGCTTTTGCTAGGGTAGGGTTTCCCTTGGGTTTTCACGCCTTTTTTTCTTCTAAAAAAGCCTAGTTCTAGGGTTAGTTTAGGATTAGTTTTACGTTAAATTTAGGTCTGCAATTTTAGGTTAGAAACCCTAAAAATCAAAAAAAAAAATCACTTTCGGGCCTCCCTAAAATTTTGGCCACCTTCCCTACAAATTCGCCCTTGCCTCTAACGCCCTAAAACCCTAAAAAGCGGAATTATAAGGAACCCTAAAAATACAAAAATTGAAAAATCTCAAAATCTGCCCCAAAAGGCCCTAAAACAGTCCTAATTCTGCCCTAAAATCTCTAAACCAGCTCCCATCCTAAACTCACCCTTAGTTGCCTTTCTTAGGTCTCCAAGCAGTCATAACAGACCTTATGTATGTATGTACTTTAGGGCAGCCCTAAGGCCTTTCCTTTCTCGAATATGTTCCTTCTCCCCTTGCCCACAGGCATATCCCTTGTGGCTGGTCCTTTGTGACAGCCTAAACTATACCCTAGGGCTGCCCTTTACAGTGGCAGCCCTCCCATTCTCCCTTATCCTTATGTCAGCACCTACACAAACATTCAGGTTATTGTTTCTTATGAAGGATGCTAACACTATAATGCCTGCTATAAGTACTTGGTAAATGGTAAATGACAAAAATGCTAGTTTAATTTGCTATAAAGGTAGATGCAAAGAATTGTATGCATTTATGGTTTGATGTATTAAAATGAAAATGAAAATGTATTAAAAAATTCTATATAAAAGAAAAGCAAGTTTATTAAATTAAAAAGCTGTGCATCACATAACAATTAGCATAACCCCCAGCAAAGCCCATAGTGTAACCTGCCATGCCAAGTGTCGACTCTCTCACCACACATGGAGGCCCTCTGTAATATCAAATCCAATTAAATGTAATATAAAATACAATATAGTATTAAATTTAATACATTATATAATAAACTTTACAAATGAAAATGTATTAAAACATTCTATATAAAAACGAAGCAAGTTTATTAAATTTAAAAGCTGTGCATCACATAACAATTAGCATAAGTATGTGCCCGATACTCCTGCCATGTGATTGCTGCTGTAACACTGAATCAATCTGCATTGGAGCCCTCCTCTTCCTCTGCAGTCCAACCTAAGCAAGACCCCCCCCTTTACCCTGGAACATTACCCTACTCTCCCTGCCCCCTCGACCCACCCTACCACTCCCTCTCCTAACTCTGTTGGTTCTCTTGTGAACACCCTTCCCACTATCCCTAGAGAGGAGCCTGCTTTCCTAGACCCCTCTCTCCTAAACTCTTTATCATTTTTTTCCGATAAGTCACCAATCTCCCCCTCTGCCCTTCCCCTGGACTCCATCCGCTTTAAAAATGTGACCATTCGAAAGGCTAAGAAGCCCTCCTCTATGGACTCTGACTCTCAGGGGGTTTATACTCCGGTCTCCCAAAGGCTGAAAAATGCTACTAGACAATCCCGTATTTCATCATCCAACTCTCAGGTTCTTAGAGCAAGTTCACCTGATGGATCAGGTTCCCCATGAAATTACTGTCCATGAATATTCGGGGTTTTGGAGGGATTTCCAAACAAAAAGCTCTTGGCTCTCTATTCTCTGATCTTAATCCGGATATTATCCTTCTACAAGAAACTATGTGTCCCTTTTCTTAGTCTCTCCTGCTGTTTTCAAAATTAAAACCTGGTTGGGAGTTCTGTGCTCTGAATGCTACTGGACTTTCTGGTGGCCTCCTTGCTGGATGGAACCCAAGCCTGATCCGTTGTAAAGCTCTCATCCATTGCTGGTATTGTGCTCAGGGCCAGCATTAGAGGGATCTCCAAAGTCTTTACCATTATTAATAGCTATGGGCCTTATACTCGGCGAACTGTTTTTAGGGACAACATTCAGACTGGGGGGGTTGTTGTCTTCGCCTAATTTACTTCTGGCCGGTGACCTTAATTTTACTATCTCTTCTTCAGAAGTTTGGGGCTCCCTTGCTAGGCCTGACCCCTTGGCCTCGTATTTCTCCTAGCTTATTGCTTTTAACCATCTTGTTAATCTCTCTCTGAACTCTCCTGGCCCTACCTGGAGGATTGGTAGGCAAGGAGATGTTGGGATAAGCAAAAGACTTTATCGTTTTTTGTTATCTGACTATCTCCTGCCCTGTCTTGTCCGCTTTAGATATTGGGCTTACCCCTCAAATGTATCTGATCATTACCCGATTTGCCTAGAATGCGGCCCGAGACTCATTGCTCATTACTATCCTTTCAAATTTAATAGAGCCTGGCTCTTGGAGGATGATTTCACCTCTCTGGTTAATTCCTCTTGGATGGCTCCTCTGTCCTCGTGTTCTCTTACACATTTGGACTCTTTCTCTCTTAAGCTGGGCAGGATAAAGGGAGTTGTGAAGTGTTGGGAAACGAAGAAAAAAGGTGAAAGGAAACAACTGATATTGGATTTAAATTCTGAGACTGTTGATATCTTACAGTTGGATTCGGGTCCACTATCTGCTGAAAATTCCGTTAGGCTTAAATCCCTCCAAGAGAGAAAGGGAAAGTACTAGGCGCATGAAATTACCTCGCTGAGACTAAAGAGCAGAGTGCTCTGGATAAATGAAGGGGATGCTAATACTAAGTTTTTTCACTCCTTTGCTTTTGCTAGAAGGAATACCAATGCGATCTGGTCCCTGAATGATAGTTCTGGAAATGTGGTGACAGAGGATGCTCCTTTAAAACTGCTGGGTAAAAAGCATTTTAGTGAACTCTTTCAGGATGATGGGTCATCAAATATATCGAATCAACTGAAGGTGATCAAGCTCTTCCCTAAGTTGACTGAGAAAGAGGATGAAGACCATTTCCTTGAGCCTATAACTCTTCATGAAGTGGAAGTTGTTCTCAAGGGTTTCGAGAAAGATAAATGCCCGGGCCCGGATGGATGGCCGGTAGAGTTTTTCTTGGCTTTTTTTATCTTGTTGGGGAGGAACTTGTCCTGGCTGCTGAACAAGCTAGAATTGGTGGGAAAGTTCCTGGTGCACTAAATTCCACTTTCTTGACTTTGATCCCTAAGTGTGATAAGCCTACTACTTTTGTCGATTTTCGACCTATCTCGTTATGTGACCTTGTGTACAAGGTCATATCCAAGGTTGCTGCTCTCCGTCTAAAACCCCTACTGAACAGAACCATTTCTGCTCAACAATTTGGGTTTCTTAAGGATAGGCAGATTACTGAACCTGTGGGCATTACTCAGGAAATTCTACACTCTATAAAAACCAAGAATTCTAATGTGATGGTCTTAAAACTTGACTTGGTTAAGGCTTTTGATAGGGTTAACTGGACCTTTCTAAGATTGTTGCTCCTACAGATTGGCCTACCTCTGATTGGTGTGAACTGGAACATGGGCTGTGTAACAAATGCCTGCTTCGCTGTCTTAGTCAATGGAACACCTTCTGATTTCTTCCCTACTTCAAGAGGTATTCGGCAAGGTTGTCCTTTATCTCCCCTACTTTTCATCCTGGTGATCGAAAGCCTTAGCAGGATTATTCTAGATGCTCAGCTTAATGGACGGATAAAAGGTTTTCAGCTCTCTCAAGATTTATCTATCACTCACTTGTTATTTGTTGATGATGTCCTTTTATTCGGTATTGCTACAGTTAATGAATGGTATGCTTTTAAAGAAGCACTAGATCTGTTTTGCTCTGCTTCTGGTATGGTTGTCAGTGTGGAAAAGTCCTTCCTTTTTCAGAATGTGGATGTTGGTACTCGAAGCCAAATTGCTCAATTTCTCCCCTACAGAATGGCTCCCATACAAAATGGTTTCAAGTACTTGGGGTTTCGCCTAAAGCCCTTGGGATATCGATCATCAGACTGGAATTGGATGGTGGAAAGGTTCGAAAAAAGGATTAATAACTGGTCTTATAGGCTGCTATCTCTAGGTGGCAGAGTCGTACTTATCAATTCAGTCCTATATGGACTTGTTGTTTACTGGTTTGCTCTGGCCAGATGCCCTAAATCTATTTTGAATCGATTGAGGCAAGTTATCTCTTCTTTTTTATGGGGGAGTATAGAGGGTCATCAAAAATAACATCTTGCTTGCTGGGATGCGATATCGGTCCCTATCGAATGTGGGGGTTGGGGTATCAAGAACCTGGAATGGTTTGGGATCTCACTTCGTCTAAAGAATTTATGGTTGTTACTTAATGGGAATGGTATTTGGAACAGGATTATTACATTTAAGTACCTTAAAAATATTCCTTTGGTGGATTGGATTAGAGCTCGGAAATTCATTATCAGTGGAACTTCTTACTTCTGGAATGGTTATATTAGAATTCTATCGTGGATTGGATCATAGCTCGGAAATTCATTATCAATGGAACTTCTTACTTCTGGAATGGTTATATTAGAATTCTATCGTGGATCACTAGTCAGCTTGGCTGGAAGGTGGGTAATGGCTTGAATATTCGTCTGGGCATTGATCCGACTGCTGGTCTGGACTCTTCTTTCTTCTTGCCGGAGGACCTTCATGATTATTTGTCTGATTATGGGATCACTAGCCTGGCCCAGGCTCATAATTTGGAGGGACCTTCTGTTGGGCTAAATTACTAGTATTCGGCAAGTGATCTCTGCTTGGGTGGTGTGGGCCGATCAATGGTCTTCTTTTGTAAATGGCCTATCTCATGGCAGCATTAGATTGGAAGATCACGAGTACTCTCTGCTTTGGCTGTTTGATAAAAAGCTAGGAATGGTCTCGGCAAAAAGAGCCTATGAGCTGATCATGTCTGAGCATTTGCAACCGATTTGTGATGATCTTCTCCCAAAGATTTGGGGTTTCAACATTCTACAGAAACTGAAATGTTTCATTTGGCTGGTTGTTAACAACAAAATTAATACTTGGGATAACCTGAAAAAGCGGGGTTGGGTTGGACCCAATAGATGTTGTCTCTGTAATTTGATGAGGACTCGGTTGAACACATCTTTGTTAGCTGCTCTTTCGTGAAGGAGGTCTTTCATGGCTTGGGGATTTTGTTTGGTATTCGTTTTCAATGGCATGCCTCATCTCTTTCTGCAAATCTGTCCACCTGGGTCACTATGGGTGGAAAGTACTTATATCTGCCTTTCTTTTGTATCTGGAATATCTGGAAATGCAGGAAAAGTTCCATTTTTATGATAAGGTACCCTCTATTCCTAGAATTTGCCATGGGATCTTGACTGATACTGCTTCTCATCAGGTGCCTCAAGTTAACAAAAACAAGATCAGGTTCATTGGTGACCCCCCACCAAAAAAAATTCCTTTGGTTTTTTTTGATAGCACTGCGGCAGACTCTCTTGGGGGTGCAGGTGTCTATATTTGGTTAAATGAGCAGCACTCTCTCTCCATCAAATTAGGTTGTGGGCACAGCACTAACACTAGAGCGAAGCTTCTGGCACTATGGGCATCTTTATACATGGCCAAAGATATTGGGTTGCCATACCTACATATCTTTGGCAATTCCTCAGTGATTATAAACTGGGCAAGGTATGAATCCACTCTCTCCATGGTGAACTTACAGGCCTGGTACATAAACATCAGGAAACTCATATATTGGTTCACCTTTGTGGATTTCAGTCATGTCTTTAGGGAACATAATCAGATAGCAGACACACTATCCAAGGAAGGGCTTAGTATGGCTGTCAGCCATCTTTCCCTCACTAAAACATGTGAGGATAAAGTTTTTGGGGAGGTTTCACTCCAGATATTTTGAAGAGCACTGCAATGGTTCTTAGACTATTGTCTCTTGACTCTTGATTTGTGAAAGTTTATTGGTTGAGCTGATCTGTATTGTCTCTGGCTTTTGAGTGTTACAAGCCCTAACATGGATATTGTGTCTGGGTTCTTATTATTTTCTGTAAGGGCATATGACTGAGTGCCAACTTATCATTTATGAGAGGTCATTTTTGTATTTGATGCCCATTTTCCGGTTGCTAAGCTCTGTGGAAGTGATCCCCCTTGATTGTATTGCTGGTTGATACGGGATCCTTAGTTTTTGGACTGTTGTAACCTGCTGATGTACCAAGTTGCTTTGATTCAACTGAATAGCAAGGAATGCCTTTTTTCGTCTGAAAAAAAACCCCAGCAAAGCCCACAGTGTAACCTGCCATGCCAAGTGTCGACTCTCTCACCACACATGAAGGCCCTCTGTAAATCTCTCTCACAGCACAAATTTAAATTGTGACCTGAGATGGATCAGTCTAGCTTGGCTAACAAAGGAGAAAAGGCGCCATGGAGGAAGCACTGGCTCCAGAAAGAGAGAAATAGGCCTTAAGACGAGATGCTATCACTGAGAGATGGTGACTTAATAAAATGAAGATCCATCAGAATACTGAGATGACCTACAGGAAGATGCCCGCATATAATCAAAATTCGGATGCGTATCCTCTGTAGGGAAATTTGGATACAGATGGCACAAGACCCTCATCTGCACCATAGGATACAGATGGCCTGATACCCTATTTCGCTCTCCAGTTACGTAAGCCTCATCTTATAGGTAAGTTCACAATTTCCCTACAGACTTTACAACACGAATTTGACAAGAAGTTCGGCGAATTTAAAGCAGAGCTTGAAATTTGATGAAATTCAACTTCAACCTATAGATTCAGCAAACCCTGTGACTTTGATGGCTATCTGAAACTTTTGAAAGAAGAAAGTACTGAAGCTACTCTTAAGCACACAGAGAGTGTTTACAGCGAATCAAAGAAGAGAAGCATTTACCCTCTGATCACCTAAATCACTTTCCGATAAGAGTTCCTTTGACAACTAGACAACACGATTCAGCCATGCAAATCCCCATCTATGACCTATAGTGGGGTAAAAAGATGTATAGTAACACAGATAAGAACGTATCGAAAACCAAAAGATGCCCTAAATTTAAAGAAGAATAAACCCTAAATTTCTAGCTGGTGTCAAAATCATCGTAGAAAACTAGTTGCAATATCGAAATTATTCCTTGTACAGAACAGAAACTACTGTACTTCAAAAGTCTTAGCCTGAGCCTGAGATTAAAGGCCGCATTGATGTTTAGGGATCGATACTCAATTACAGCCTGCTCACGCCTGCCCTTCGTTTAAATGGGTATTATATTCTTCTACTACTAAATAAAAATGTTGTAATGTGAAAAGATCAAGTCCAGAATATACAGAATATCTGTATGGATCCTTCATTCCAACAGACCAGCAAAAATCATAATAATCAGAGGCAATTGCAGGATCAATCAGACAATGGCAGGATCGGTGTTTGCCAATTTCAAGATGAATAATAATAATAATGTTGACAGCTGATGTAATCAATAACATGAAGAGATCGTGAAAACCTACCAATATATTTGATCGAGAGAGATGGTTGAAGAGAGGGCTCTTCAACCTGGCGGTCCTGCCAATCATGGCTGCTGCTAACAAACTCGCCATGGCCGCCCACCAGACGGACAATGTTCACCCGAGAAAGAGATACAAGAATGGAAATCAATAAGAAATAATAAATAATAAGAACCTGCGAGAAGCGTTGGGAATGTGAGACCTTATAGACGAAAGAGCCGCCTCAAGTTGCGAGCTCGCAGGTTGGGAATGTGAGACCTTATAGACGAAAGAGCCGCCTCAAGTTGCGAGCGAATGAAGCGAAGGGCATTTTAAAGTATGCGAACGGTCCAATTAGTATTCTTTCTTTTTAGTCGGTATGGTCAACTGAAATTACAGGTCTTTATCTTACGATTGGCCTGTTAAATATATATTTTAATTTTGGAGTTGCTAAATATTTTGTTTCATATTATAAATTTGATTTTAGTTTTTATTTATTTTATTTTATAAATTTGATTTTAGTTTTTAGTTTTTATTTAAATCATTAAAGATGATTTTTTGAATTTTTTTTAATGAAGAATGTTTAAAAAATTAATTTTATATTATCTTTTGAGAACAAAATTACATTCAATATTTACATAAAGTGTGTATTTTTAGCCAAAATACCATAAAAAAGTAGTAAAAAAATGCTGCAAATAAGAAACATCAACACCATCAAAAAAGCACAGAAACCGTCAGTATGTGTATGTGTTCTATACCTAAATAGCTCAACCAAATATGCAGTAACAGTTCTGCCCATAGAAAGTCATATAAGTCAACCCACCACCTAAAAATACAAGGTCTAACAAGTCATAGAAATATATCCAGCAAAATAGACAAAATATCAATGCTCTGAGTGTAAGTGCATATAGAAATCTAGTCAAACAATACATTATTAAAGTTGGTTCTAAAAGCAAGTGTCACAAAGCATTGTTCAAGTTAAGTTAAGTTTTTTGGTTTTTGGTTTTTGTGTTTTTTTATTAATTAAGATTATTTTATTTTTATCTTTGTGATTTTAAAAAGATTGAAAATAAAAATCACTTTTTCTTACAGGCATTGTTTAAATATTTTAGTTTTCAACATTTATGGACTAGCCTTGTTTTGTTTGGAGTTCAACTAAAAATCTATAAAAAACAATTAAAAACACATATATTACCTATAAAAATTGCATAGTATAGATTTCATGGGGTATTTGAGGGTGTTGGGTCTATCTATAGATTCAAAAGCACAATTTGAACACTTCTAAATTTGGAAAAATTCTCCAGATTCTAACCAAAATTCACATGAAAGTCCAAAACATAGAAAAAATAGACTACTAATTTCTTAAATGTTCTAAATAGACTCATATTAAATTGAAATTTTCAAACATTTATTACAATATTAGCTTTCCTAACCTTTACAATATTAGATATTTGGTGATTCACAAATCATTATTAAGAGAATCACAAGCCAAAATAGGATTCATAATGTTCAATTGGCTCCTCTTTTATAAGAGACTAAGACTCAAAGATGTGTTGGAAAATGTGGATATAAAACATGTCTATAGGGAAAGGGAAAGGAGCAGATTGGAAAATGAGATGGCAAATTCAAGTGTTTCTACGATGGAAGGTACTTGGTACATAACAAAAATAAGAAATCAAGTCGAATTGGATATTATCATTATCCATTCTCAAAATATCAAAATGTCCTGATATAGATAAAATGGTTTGAAGTTTTTTTGTTTTTTTCCAAAGATGAGAAAGTTATGATACAATTTCATGGAATCTGTTTTGAACAATCTTTGGTGCTCAAACAACGGTTTTGGGGATTATGAAGATATATGAGGAAAATGTACCAGCATAGATCCTAATCCTAGCCTCTATCAAGCATCGAAAAGGATCAAATCTCTCGAGGTGCAAACCTTTTATTAAGTATTGTACTCAAGTAGCTATCAGCTTTGGTGTGTCCTATGTAGCCATTGATTTGATTCAAACTTAAAGCCATGTCTTTTTATTTAAGGTTAACATATAATATTTTTATTATTAATAGTTAATATTATTTATGACTGACATCATATTTTTTATTATTTTTTATCTTGTTAGGAACGAACATTATAACATCTCTCCCATACATGGTTTTAAAACCATGTGCAATGCCCTGGTAAAACCATGGGTTGTTTAGGCCTTGCACATGGTCTTACAACCATTTGCAAGGCCATCCTAATCCATGTACAATAAAACCATGGGTTGTTTAGGAGGCCTTGCACATGGTTTTAAAACCATTTGCAAGGCCCTCCTAAACCATGTACAATAAAACCATGGGTTGTTTAGGAGGCCTTGCACATGGTTTTAAAACCATTTGCAAGGCCCTCCTAAACCATGTACAATAAAACCATGGGTTGTTTAGGAGGCTTTCACATGGTTTTAAAACCATTTGCAAGGCCAACATTTTCTTTGCGAATAATTCAATTTTTTATTTTTTAGGTAGGAACATTACAACATCTCCCCCATATTGTGTTGTTTTTGTGGCCCACGTTTTTTTTTGCGGATAATTAAAATTTTTATTTGTTATTATTTTGTTACTAACAAACGTTACAACATCTCTCCCATACTTGACAATATTATTTTTGGCCGACATAATATCGACAAACGTTACAAGATCTCCCTCATGACAAATGTTGCAAGATCTCCCTCATATTGGGTTGTAGAGCGCCTCTCAGCGCAATAAGTGCATGAGAGGTAAAACTTTGGTTAAGGTTATGAATTTTTTCGATTTAAAAACAAACAAACAAAAACCTTTTAACTCGTCATAATTATGGTAATTTCATAATGCTTGTTTTTAAGTTTTTAAAGTCACATAGACCAAAATTTGGTTTATGGATATTAATAACAAAGGAGTCTAAACATGCTACAATTTCACCTTTTTGGCAAATTTTTTTATTGGAATCCGAAGATTTTTTTTTTAATTTGGATTTTGTGTATTTCAAAGTACAATTTTGAATGTATAAATCAATTCAATAGCCTTGAATTCCCTAGGGAATCCAATTTAAGCAATTTTAACATTGGTTTATGAGAATTTACAACTATATTTGTCAAAATCATGTTGAGAAACGTTATCAAAAGGAGGTGAAATTGTCACTTCTTTAGACTACTCTATTAATAACCATCTTTATCGTCATTTACACATTGCAATTATATAGATACAATTACGATATTAAATGGTTATTGTTTTTATTTTAATATTAATAGTATTTATTTTTTCAAAGACTTGTACATGATTGAGCTATACTTTTCATTTATATTGAGCTCATAATGCATGTATCTTTTATGAATGCAATCAAATGGTGGTACCTTTGATCTATTTCACTTTGTACTTATTAAATCTGAAGTTACAATGGGTTAATTATATATATTGAAATAAGATTATCATGCATTTTAGAAGGGCGCTCAATGTTGTTGTTGTGGGGATGTAAACCGATAGATTGATTGTTGGATCAGATCCGACCGTTCACATCCTCACAACAATAGCATTAAATGTTGTATTGTGGGCTGCTTATCAAACGCCTTCTAGAAGTGTCTAGATTAATTAGATATTTGTTAAATTAGATATCGACTAGGTCTTGGTCATAAAGATGATATATCTAGATATTGACAAACTCAAAGTTAAGATAGGCATGTATTTATTTTTATTTTTATTTTGTAATATGAATTGGTTTAGTTTAGTTTGTTTGTTCGCATTGGCTTCCTCTTATCATGATGAGGCTCAAATTTAGCATTATGGGAAATCACCAGCACCATTCAATTCAGTTACTTGATTGTTAGGATATTTAAACACACAATACTTAGTTAAGATCAATTTGGTATGATGTTCCTTTAGCTAGTGTTTATTTAGTATGCATTTGTACTTATGCAAGATGATGGTCATGATATGTTCTAAACATGGAGTGATCTGACGGTTCATCTTCACCTCGATCTGAATAACCCAATTAGTCCATGATCTCTACTCAAAGAGCATGAAGGGTCATTTGTCTTGTGATCAATTATGAGAAACTAATATCTAAATTACTTTTCCTTTTTCATTAATATGTTGTCAAAGTAGCTTTTTTGTTGAGGTCGTGGATTATTTCCCTCTTTAAGGGTTTTAACCATGTAAAAAAATTGTGTGTTGATATGTGATTTGTTTGTGTGAGCGGTTGCTTAAGTTGTTTGACCTGTGTGAAAATGCCTTTTTTTAGTCGAACATTGACAAACTCAAAGTTAAGATGGATATGTATTAGATTTAAAGTTTAATGTTGCAACATGTACTAGAATTTTTGTATTGACTTTGTCTTTGTCAATATGAAGCTAACAAACCCAAATATATCATTGCAAGGGAGCTACATAATAAATTAATTAATGGGCAAACCAATCTCTTTTCCAATGAAATTCTTCAACAAATGCAACAGGAATTTTACCAAAAGTTATTAGTATTGGACAAAGGAAGTTGATTGTATAAAGCATTGTTTACTTGTGTGACTTGGGAAACAAAGTAGTGCTCTTAATGGAATGAAATTGGTTCTTGAAATTGACAAATGATTATTATCTTATGAATGGTTGTCTCAAACCTTGAGAATATTGGAAGAGTTTTGAACTCTTGTTGGATATCAAAGTAGGAGTTTGCATAGTGACATGAGGACTCAAGTGAAGTACATCATGGAGGAAGTGGCTTGTGCACGAGAACATGGTAAAGAGATGGATTGCACTATTGAAAGTTGATTATGGTAATGTGCATGCATAACATAAATGTTGACTTTAAATGGTAAGTGTCTTGTTTTCAATGATAATGTTGTTCCCTCTACTCATTAGTAAACCTTAATATGAATGGATTATGTTACTCGCTTAATTATCTATTTTTTTGTTATAAAAAAAAACTATATATATATAATTGAGTTTTTGCTTAATTTAAATGGTGGCATAGCAAGGATGCTACATAGTGGTACTAGAGCCAAGTTCAATGACTAGGTCCTTTGGACTTGCATATTAAGATATAACTATGTTAAATGTTGATTATGAGTTTTAGTATTGTACGTAGATGTAATAAAATGATCTATGTCAGTGACACACTGATACAAACAAGGAGCAATGACACAATGATTCTAACAAAGAGAAGAATTGTTCTCTTCCCTTTCCATTAAGCCTAAGCCCAAGGGTAGACCAAAATATTAGAGGTTTACAAATAACTCAATACATTTATTATATAAAAAGAATTGTAGAATGTTATAGTATTGGATTGTGTTGATTGAAATATTGGCATCGATTGAAAGGGAACTTATGTTTTCAAAAACTATTTAATTTATGTGTTTGCATATAGCATTTATTCCAATCCTATTATCATATGACAAGCACGAATTCGCAAACGCAATTCACAAAACGGATTTGCAATAGCAATTCACAAAACTTCTTAGTAACATCTCTGAAGTGGAGTTATTTCATATATGTGGGAATTGTGTTGACTTCTTGTTCGTTAGATATACTATATACTCGGTGTTAAAATAAATGCTTGATAGATTGGATAGTGACTAGAAAGTGGATGCATTGATGCTTCTTTTTTATTTATTATAATATGAATACTCCTTTGCAACATGTTTGGGTGTTGATGAAGTGTTCCAATAACGTCTTTCAATTTACGAGTTGACCCTTCTCTTATGCAAACTAACAACCATTATGTTAACACGGTAAAACGACCCTTACCAACCTCACAAGCTTATTAAGCAAAAGCATAACAAAAATATTCTCGCTATATGATATGCAATTAAAATTTCTTTTTTCCTCGTAAAAAAAAGCTCATTTTTGTATTAAACGTTAGAAACCCGATTTATATAGATCCCATGATGGATTTTTCATTTGGCCAAGTTGGCATGAAGCATAAAAAACATCATATATCATAACCTGTGTGTAAAACAGGTCCATCTATTGTCCAAAATTTATACATGAGTAACTATAAGTGTATCAAAACTGACTTAGAAGAAAAGGTCAACCTATTGTTCCAAAATATTGACATGAGTAACTATAAGTGCATCAAAACCAACTCAAAAGAAAAGCGAGAGGACATATACGAAAAATGGAAAAAATATTAGAACGCTGCAAGGGCAATCTCCTCCACCCCTGACTCTTTATGCTCCCATCTAAGCCATGTGTCATTACCCAAAGAAATGCCTCTTTTAGATAATTGATCAACCACTTGATTTTCCCCACTATAAATGTGCTTAAAGGAAATATGTTGAAAAGAGGCCATCAGCTTGACAATTGCATCATAGATGGGAGTCAAATTAATGTAGATTGGAAGGCCTAGAAAGATTCTTAAGGTTGCCAATGACCAACTTAAAATCTCCTAGGATCTAAAGATGATGAATATGATGTTGAATTGCCAATGAGATCCTGAGTTTGATGGCTTCAAACTTTGCAACATTGTTTGATACATCGCCCAAACCTGCTGCAAAAGTCATAAAATGGTGTTATGAGAAATGAAGTGAGCCCCCAGTCCCTCCTTGGAGAGGATGATGCTAAGAAGCACCATCGAAGAACAACCATGGATAGGCAGCATCAATACATGGATTCTCAATCCTACATAAGGGTGGATCCTTTGATAATTGAGGGAAAATATTTAGGATCGTTGTTCCATTGGAGGCACATAGAAAAGGGGAGACAATCAAGGATCCTAAAAAATAGAATGATTCCTAGCAGACCAAATATCATAAAAACAAAAAATAGTCGTGAGGGCCTTAATGGATTTGTGATCTGGATCGTGCACCAAACATAGAAAGCATCGACAACATTTGTGCCTACCCAATGCATCAGGATACCAAGCATGATACTAAGATGATCCCATATTGTAGTAGATAAACTACATCGCAGAAAAATATGATCAGTGTTTTCGGATGAAACTTGACTCATATGGCAACTGTAAGGCCCTCCCCAAAATTTACTCATTAAGAAGTCCCAAACTAGTATGTAATTACAATTTCTTATTCTCAAAGGTGTTTCGTTTCCTTCAAATGTAAATTCAGTGAATCCATTAAGGTTTGTTATTAGTTTTCATTGAGCTTACTTATAATATTTGGAAACTAGCATTAAATGGCTTTTTTGTAGTTGTTGTATCTATAAGAACTACACCAAATGAGCTTATGGTGTCATCTCTTTATATTTACCGTACATGAGATTACGGGGTTCAAAGTCATTAAGAGAAGAGAATTGGTTCATTATTTTCTTGTAAAGGTCCTCCTCTAGATTTTGTATAGGTAACAAGGTGCATATCAAAAGTCTTTTACTCTTAAACACAATAATTGATTAATAAATCATGTGTTTTAGTTGCAAATAGCTATATTTTGAGCTTCCAAAAGAATGTTTTTCTCTTCTTCTAGAGAAGAGCTTAATCATTTAACTACCACAAATTTCCCATCATGAGGAGACCCCAACCATATTTTCATCTTATTTTCAACATCGCCTTTACCTAGGATATCTAGGTAATGTACTTGAATGATAGTTATTACACATCACCCTTTGCCCAATTTGCAATGAGCGATCTCCTTTATTGGTTAATGAAATTGCCATGGTGTATTGTTTAACTTTTGGCCTAGTATAAACACAATTCTACTACTTTGTGGCATATATAATTTGTTTCGGAACAAAGGCCCCTTCGTTATTAGCCACTCAATGATTTGTACACATTGAGACTCCTTTGATCTTTGACATTTTTGTGTAAAGGAACTGACCATGTGCATTAAACATGTTCTTCTTTTACCTGCTAATAGAGAAAGCATTGCTCAAAGATGACTATACCAACAAATAGAATATCTAAATTCAAAGTCAAATGACTTTTAAGTAGCCCATGAGGTGGTGTCTAGAGGGCATTGTAAATCTTTAGCCTTAACAATAGAGAATTCTTCTAGAGGTGAACTCATGTTGTAGTTTGATCAACCTTCCCACTATAGTATTAACTTTATGAAATGAAGAATTTTGTTTGTTTTCCTTCGAGTTCACCATTTTTATGCACTAATGAGAATAAGGTTTGATTAATATGTGTCATACTTCTCATAACTCTATTGGAGATGGATGCATACCAAACACCTTTCAGAATTATGGGAGCATGCAATTTTGTTTGGGAATTGTTATCCTCGAGCAACTTTCTAAGTTGGATAATCAAAGCATACATAAAGGCTCCTCCACGCTTATTGTTGAGGATCTTACATAATATATTAATAATAGAGTCCATTATAACTTGTTGAAGATGGCTCTTATTTCTCTTTGCACGTTTATGTAAGCGCGACAATAGATATTGAAATGCAATGCCTTGTTATCCTCGAGGAAATATTTGTAGAGTTCTATTCTATTCTTATTAGCTATCCATTGCTCTATTCATCAAAATAACAAACAAGGATACGTTTGTAGGTGGTTTTGAAGAAACTCGCATGGTAGGTAAGGGAATGGTGAGATTGAAGGGAAACCCTTGCTTGGAGAAAAAGAAGAGTCATCCTAGTACAAAGAAGTCGGTATTGACAAAGCGTTTTTCCAAGTCCAAGGACAAAGATTCAAGTATAGATAAGTAACGCTTACAATGAGTTGTTCAAAATTATCAAATGGTATCGTTGATTGGAAGAATAAAAGTGAACAAACGTTAAGTTCATGACAATAGTCTTATAAGCCGTTTTTGAATAAAGTTATAGTTTTTTTTCAATTGCGGTTCACCTACCCCCAATGGGGCTTGCTACATCCACGGGAACAAGTTATAGGGGGGCCACCCAAAGGGGCCTCACCCCATTCGCTCTGATTACATAGCTAACCCGATGGGGACATCAAGTGAGACCCTTATAAGACAATGTATAGCCACCCAAGGATTTGACCCCAAGACCTTCCGCTCACAACTTACAACACTCAACCAATTAATCTAGCCCACCAGGTTATGAAAAAATTTATAGTTGCTTCAAAGCCTCAATACAAGGCTAGAAGATGTATATAGGGACCAGTTATGTTGTATACATCAAGCAGTCCATTCATATAATATTTTTCCATAGTTCAACAATGCCATAACTCAATTAAAGAAATCGATAAGATATTGTTGCTAGAGAATCCATAGAAGAAGAAGGAGAATCCATAGTGACTCTTTGTGATGTTGTTTCTAATTTTGCAAATGATGAAGAAGAGGAAGTTGTATAAGAATTTCATAATATGAAAACTATTAAAATAGATTATCCTCTTAGAAGTAGGTAAAATGCTACATCTTACGACCCCCCTCCTTCTCCTACGATGACTAAGAAGAGAACCACTCCCACTATCGTCAACTATGAAAATGGAATACAACAATCATATTGTCAACTATGAAAATGGAACATAACATTGTTGATGCTATGAAGAAGATTAAGGAAAACACTTCATTGCATGCTTATTGAGTATTGATTAGGGGATGAATTTATTATTTAAGTCGTTGAATGACCCAATTGCCACAAAGACAAAGCAATAATGAATGTTTGCCTCAAGAAGAAGTCCATGCTTGAAACACCTCATTTTTTTTACTTTTAATATTTTTAATCATAATGTACATAATTGCTTGGTTGATTCAAGGGCATCATATCATGTCATGTTTCATTCAATGTTCCAAATACTACATGCAAATCCCATCAAATATACAATGTCTATCATCCAACTCAACAATTCAAAGGTAAAAGTAATGGGTGAGATGAAAAATGTTTTACTCATAATTTCTCTATGATCCCCATGTGCATCAAACCATTAATATAATCATGGATGATATTCTCAATACCTATGGTCTTTCATTGAGCAGATATTTGTCATGAAAACTACAATGTTACTTTACAACTAATTGATCTCACTTATGGATAAAGTGGAATGGAAAGCCCAGTTAAATCATCATGGATTGGGAATGGCATATGAAGTATATGATTGTCGAACTCAAGGGGAAAAAATGAACTAGTTATTTTTCTAGGAGATGGTTTTGAAAATTATTTTATTTCTTCACCCTTTTCATTTGACAAGCAACATAATTTCCTCCATTCTACTATATTGATGTTCCCCAATATACTATAGTATAATTAGATGACTCTAGCAACGCTAACATACATTTGGTCTTTGTTTTTTGATGGATTGAGGTGATAGGAAGGTGTGTGTTCCATTTGTTTGTTGAATGATCCAAGAGGGAGGTATGCTTTTGTTTCAAGTATACTTTAATTCCATTCCACCAATAATACAACATAATAAGAGGCTTTGATCCTAGGACTCAAGAAGGCTCTCGATTCAAATGTAAAATGTCTTAAGGTATTTGGTAATTTTTGGATCATAATAAGGAAAGTAAGAAACTCAATTCAATGTCATTCACCTCACTTAAAAAAAAAATCAGGAACAGGTATGGAGCTTGATTTCTCAATTTGAAGCATTTCACATAGGTTCCATTACTCAGAAAGAAAACATTGATGCTAATGATTTAACCAATGTTGCATCTTATTTGGCCCCATTGGATGAGTTCTAAACTAATAAGCCTTGTGTTGAACTAATTTCAAAGTGTTCAATACTAGACAATGTGACAAGATGGGGGTATTTAACAAGGATCAACATATCATCGATTTTTTAAGCAATGAGGCCACGTTTGTACACATTAAGGCTCCTTTGAGATTTGACATTCTTGTGTAAAGGAATTCACCATGTGCATTAAACATATTTTTCTTTTACTTTGTAACAGAGAAGTATTTCTCAAAGATGACAATTGAATGGTTTTTAAGTAGCTCGTTAGGCAATGCCTAAGGGGTAGCACACATATCAAGCCTTAACAATAGACAACTATGTTAGAGATGAATTCATGGTTGTAGTTTGATCAACCTTCTCACTGTGGTATTAACTTTTCCCATTGAAGAATTTTGATTGTTTTCTTTCGAGTTCACTAGTCTTTTTCACATTATCGAGATCAATATTTGCACAATATGTGTCACACTTCTAATAAATATATTGACAATAGATGCATTCCAAATCCCTTTCAAAATGTTAGGAAGCATGTGGTTTTGTTTGGAAACTGTTATCCTGGCGCAACTTTATAAGTTGATTAAACAAGGCCTACATAATGGATCCTCCACACTTCTTGTTAACGACCTTACTTAATATATGAATAATAGACGCCATTATAATTTTGATGATGGCTTAATTTATCTTTGTATATTTATGCAAGTATGCAAGAGATATTGAAATACAATATCTCCTTGTCCCAAAAGAAATATTGGTAGACTTCTATTATATTGATGTCATGTTATCCATAGCCATGTTCGTCAAATGAATGTGTAAGGATACTATAATGGGTGATTATGAGGAAGATTGTGAGGTAGATAAAGAAATGCAAAGCTCGAACGAAAAGAAGATACCCCCTACTACAAAGAAGTCCTAATTTGGAGGAAAATAAGAGACCTCAAGCTACAAAGAAGTCCTTGTCACTAATAAATCCTACTTCCAAGTCTAAGGACAAAGATTCAAGTATAGATATGGAAATATTGCAACAAATTGTTCAAAAAGTATCAAATGTGGATTTGAAGAAGAAAAGTGGAAAAGGAATTTAGGACAAAATTATTTTCAACCATATTTTAAGAAAATGATAATTTAGTCAAAGTTGCCATAGACATCTATATTGGAGAATCTCATGAGGTAGAAGACGTGTAGAAGACGTAGCTATGGACCACTTCTATTGTGTACATCAAGCAAACAAAGCATTCATAGAATATGTTCCCATAGTTCATGAATGCCATAAATCAATCAAGGAATACAACAAGATGTTGTATCTAAAGAAGGTGTAGGGGAAGAAGAAAAGTCCATAATGGTTTTAAGGGGCAATCTTCCTAATTTTTGTAGATGATAAAGAAGAGGAAGTTGCATAAGAAGTTCACATTACATAAGCTACTAAAATAGATCATCCTCTTGGAAGTAGGTATAATGTTACATTTTATGATCTCACTCCTTCTCATGTAGTGACTAAGAAGACAACCACTCCTGCTACTCCATCAACACCTTCAATAAACCCATCATCAACTACAAAAATTGAATACGACATTGTTGACAATATGAAGACAATTTAGGAAAATACTTCCTTGCATGCTTATTAAGTATCCATTAATGGTTGAAATTATTACTTAAGCTATCAAATCATCGAACCACCACGAAAAATAAAGCAACAATGAATGTTGCCATCAAGAAGAAGTTCAAGTATGGAAAAGCTCCTTTTCTTTTGACTATCAAGAATTTTAATCAGAATGTATATAGTGGTTTGGTTGAGTCAAGGGTGTCCTCTAATGTCATGTCATGTTCGGTGATCCAAAGACTGAATATAAATCCCATCAAGTCTACCATGTGTATCCTACAACTTGATAAGTCAAACGCAAAACTAATGGGTGATTTGAAATATGTTTCAATCACAATTGCTTCTAATTCTCATGTGCATTAGATCATGAATATAGCAATGGTTGATGTCCTCGAGGCTTATAGTCTTTTGTTGAGAAAAGATCAAGGTTACTTTGCAACTGATTGGTCTCACTTGTGGCTACTATGGAATGGAAAGTCCAAGTGAATCCCCATAAATTAGGAATGGCATATGAAGTATATGGTTATCAAACTCAAGGGAATAAGTGAAATGATTATGTTTCTAGAAGTTGGTTTTAGAAATTATCTCCTTTCTTAACCCTTTTCATTTGACTGGCATTGTAATATCCTTCATTCTACTTATATTGATGTTCTCCATGATTCCATAGTAGAACTAAACGATGCTAGCAATGTTAACGTATATTTAGGAACTAACATTTGGTCTTTTATAGAAAGGTATGGGTGCTAGTTACTTGTTAATTAACCTAAAACGAAGGCACACTTTAGTTTCATGTAGACTTTAACTCCAGTGCCCTAATAATACAACAAAGTGTGAGGCTTTAATCATAGGACTGAAGAAGGATCTTGATTCAAATGTTAAATGTCTTAAGATACTTGATGATTCATACACCATCATGAGGCAGGTAAGAAACTCAATTCCATGTAATTTGCCTCACTTTAAAATACCAGGAACAAATGTGGAACTTGATTTATCAATATGACTAAATTAACACATATTCAATTCCCTACAAAGAAAACATAGATTCCAATGCATTAGCCAATGTTGCTTCTTGTTTAGTCCCATTGGATGAGTTCGTAACTGATAGGTCTTTTGTTGTAACACCCCAATTAAAACCCCAGTTGATAAATGTAAATTCTGCAAATGATTATGAGTGTTGTGTGGTAGAACTCATTGTATATTTATGAATGTTAATATTAAACTCTAACTGGTCGTGGTTGAACCCAACACGCTAGAATATCAGGGACTCAAGTATTCACCCAAGATAGTGAGAGGGGGGTTGTTGTAAATAACCTGTTAACCAAGTTTATAATCTTGTTTATCCTTGTTGACTTGGGAGAAATCTTGTTATGTGTCTGAAGTGACCAATTACCTACCTTCTTAATTATTTTCCCCAATCATTTAATGCATGAGGAAGGTTGGTGGAGAAGGCCAATTCATAGAATTAAGGCAACATGGGTTGACTGCACTAGGAGGGGGCATTATCAGTTGCAAATTTCCCTTACCCCACTCTTCCTCCCTTACCCTGTAGAATGCGATGTGAAATATAGTCAAGCATGCACTCCTAGGGAGGAACATGGGAGTGTGAGTACCTCTCTATGGGGGAGAAAGGAAGAAGGATGTTATATGCAAGGAAGGAGAGGGGCGCCTAAAGGAGAATAACCAGCGGAAAGTGAAACCAATCGCAACAGAAGAGGCTAAAGCACTTAGTTGCTTGTCCAATTGAGGGAGTCGATGGTTAGATGTAGACCACGTCCAAAACCAGAAGCAAAGCATCCCGTTAGACTGGCGTGCAACAGTAACTAGGCTAGTGTGAAGCCAAAGTGCCCAATCCAGGCCTACAACCATTTTGTATTTTGATATTGTCTTTCTTGCCTCTAGTAACTCCAATGAAATGACAAATGGGCATGAAATTGACTTGGTGGAATTCTGAGCACATAGGACAGTGGTGTTTATCATTGTTGTGCCAGTAGAATAAATCCAAGGAAATGAATTGCATAGAATGACATGGATTTGGTTGAAATCCAGTAAATATTGATTGTCATGTGTGTAATCCTGTGAACCTGAAATCTTGAGAGATGACTAGCGGTGAATGCATGAGCCTCATCTCAGGGGTGGTGTTTTGCTAAAGGATTTGTGAGCATAACTACCTACGGCTATGTCGAGTGTAGTTTCCACGAAGCCAGTTTCCAACAATTGATTTCATATAAGTGATGAATCTTAGTACTATTCTGAGTGAGAAAATGTGTATCTATCTTGTTGTGACAAAGAAATATGTGAATACTATCTATGTGCGTATGCTTATTTATTTCATTACTAGCATATGGATCATTTTTTTTTTAAACAAAAACGATTATTTTATTAGAGGAGGTTCAACTAAAAACTGTTGATCAAGGATACAAAGAACCACTAATAGACACCATCTTTAGAAAAATGGTCGATTATGGTGGGATTTCCAGACTAATCCTCGAGTTTACCATGAGTTCATAACACCCTAAATCTATGAATTTATTAGCTGCTTCATCCGCAGTCATATTTANTAGGCAGTCTGACCCAGACTGGGACAGCTTTTGGGATGTCAGCTTCAGGGTCGAAATCCGGTGTCCAGCCGTTGAGGTACAGGCCTTGCGGCCCCATGAATACTAGCATATGGATCATTGTAAGAACTGGAATAAGGAATGGTTCCTATATATTGCTCAATATGATTGTTTACCATGAAGTTTAATGATATGCCATAGTTGTACATTGGTGGATAATCCAATAGGCTCCAAGGGATGTCATGGTTATGTTGTATTATTGAATCAGTCCTTAGTTGGACACTGACAACCAAGCTAATGGATTCTAGAGGACGTTGAAGAAATCTTGTATGAAGGGATGCATGTTGGATGTATCCTAGGTTGTTTGGCCATTTTTATATTTCAATCGTTATCCAACATAACAACATGATTTACTTGGCTGCATCCATGTTTTCAGTGTTGATTAGAATGAGATTTAAGACTGTAAAGTCTGTTTGTGTTTCACCCTGTTGGTGTCTGACTGTGAATGGATCCTTGGTCTATACGAAGCGTGTTTGTTGGTCAGGAGGCTATAATTCTGTGAGTTTTACAGTTAATGAGTTTGTCTTGGTTCCTCCTTATTTCTTTATGTTTTGTGGTCAAGTGGAGCATTGGATGTGTGTTTGTAAGCAAGATTTTAGTGTTGTGTCATGTTATAAAATCCTTAAGTTTATCACCCCTTTTTATGCCTTAGTCATTTCCATTAAATGGGTAAGTTTTAGCTTGTTAAGTCGAAGTGATCGCAACCATTGATTCTCTTGTCGATGAAGAATTATGGCCATCAATTATAGTGTTGATGGGTCGATGCCAACTCTCGATTATCGACATGCCCACGTTAGGAATCAAAAGTGTTTTGTGTGATTCTTTGTTTGGGTGTGCCGACTCCCGACTGTCGATATCAGAAGTTGAAAGTCGGGAAAGGATACATAAATATTTATGTTGAAATATAATATATAATGTCAATGCTCGCTATGGAGAACATGATAATGAAAGGGGATATGATTCCATAAAAGGGAAAGAAGAAATGAGTTCTATGGGAAAGTGAATCCTCTATGGGGAACTGTAATCCTTAGATATCATATATTTTATACAGGTGTTTTAAATGAAGCCATCCTCCTCCATTGACTCATTAATACAATCATTAAATATGTGTAAGGGATTGGTGGGGAAGTCTCCTCATGTAGTTATGAAATCTAATTGGTCCTATGTTTTCTCTTTGTTAGAAGTAACGTAAGTTGCAAGCCCCCTATTTCTCTTATTTTCATTCAATATAGGGCATTGATGCTAGGATGCTACATTCAGTCAATTTGAATTGTGCATGCATTTTCATGTAATTTTTGTTCTCTCTTGGAGACTTACTTAGCTGCTATTATGAGGATATGTTAACTAAGGCTCGAAATTTGAGACATTGTTTAGAAGCTACCCATCCCATGGCAAGAAGAGATAGGTGGGCACATTATAGAATGATATTAGAGCTCAACTTACAAAGTTGGGAGATGGTGGGAAAAATGTGTGAATTATATGAAGAAATTCACGAGTGCACTTCGATTATATAGAAAAAACCCTCATTTAGAAGTGGTTATTATGTTACACTACACACTCATGGTGATAGGACGATGGACAATTTTTCTTTGTTATAAAGGACCTTGAGGTATTTTGCGTAGTAGTTATCATAGCTTTTCCCATAATTTTGTAAAAAATCCTAGGAGTTCAGAACCCTTGTATTGTAGTCTTTTCCCTTCTAGTTCTTTTTTTGACGCAGGAGCACAACTCAAATAATTGAGAAAGAGAAATAGAGAAAAACATGTTAAGACACTTAGTAAAAGAGAGCATCAACACCAAATGCTTGCCTTATAAAAATAAAAGTTGAAATTGCTAGAAGAAATGTTGGCTAGAGAAGCAATGATTAAGGAGTTGAAGATTACAAACCAACTATTTGCTTCTAGTTTTGATGAAGAATCTCCAAAGCCCTTAAGACTTGAAAAGGAACCTGAGAAAATAGAGAACCTCTGTGTCTCCCTATGAAAGCCAAATAAGAGTAGAAGTTGAATATTTTGAACAACACAACAACAAAACTACTCCTTGTCCTCCAGAAAGGGAAGAAGAAGATTCAGAAGACATCAAAATGTTACAACCAAAGGTTGCTTTTGTTCAAGAAGCAAGACAAGTATATGTCTCTTGTGAATTTCACTTTGAATGCATGAAATCTTACAACATAGATGCATTGATTGATATTGGTGCATCAACATCTTTAGCTAAGAAAATATGTTTCCTAAAGGATGCATAGATCCCAAGCATGACAAGTTTAGTATTTGTTTGCAAAGAGAAGAAGAAGTCCTTACAGATTGTTCCTTTTCCTATTAAGTTTTCTGGTATAGAATCTTTCATCTCATTTATTTAGTTCAATGAAAAAGCAATGGATATATTGATAGGAAATTATTTCTTAAGTCAGCATCTTCCACTTACCATTTATGATAAGAAGATTTTTATGACTATAAATGGAATTGTTGTATTTGTTCCTAATAAACCTATATGTGGAGTTAAGGCGAACAATGTCAGCAATTGTGACATAAATCTAGAAAAAACATAAAAAAACAATTAAAGATGGTTGCTCATCTGGCAAAAGGAAGGATCCATTATGAGAAAGAATTGGAAAAATAAAGCAAAATATTATCGAAGATTGTTGCTCAGAGCACCTGAATATATTATGGAAAAGAGAAAGGTATGCAGTCCCTGAATTTCCTTTATGCTAATGTAACAAAAGCAAACCATAGAGGAATGACTGTAGAAGAATTAACATAATGTCATAAAGAAATCAATGAGTTGCTTGAAAGAGTTTTGATCGTTCCCTCTTAAGTCCAATTGAGATTGCACAAGAGTTTATGTAAACAAGCACTCAGAGCAGAAAAGAGGAAAGGCAAGATTAGTTTTAGATTGCTCTCCTTTGAATGGTTTCCTCAAGGATATCAAGAATCCCATTCCTAATAAAGATGATATCGTTAAAATAATGAAGGGATGTAATGTATTCTCCAAGTTTGATCTTAATCCAATATTATAGCAAGAATCACATTTATAATAAAGATGATATCGTCAAAATAATGAAGGGATGTAATGTCTTCTCCAATTTTGACCTTAAGCCAATATTATAACAGAGATGGAAGAAGAACCCTCCTGCCTGGCTAGAATTACATATTGAAGTTGTGAATAGAATCAAAGATAAATTCCAACACCTTCCTCTACTTAAGTTGCATGGTGAAGGAGGAAAGAATATCTACATAGATTCAAGCGATGAACATTGGGAGTAGTCTTAATAGAATCATCTCCTCATTGAGATGAAGAAATTTGTAAGTTTGCATTAGAACAGTTTAGTGGAGCTTAGCTAAATTATCACTCCACTCACAAATAAATACTAGTAGTCATAAAAGGTATCAAAATTTTCCTCATATTTTTTTATTCTTTGAATTATTTACTTTGAAACAAATATAAAGAATATGCATGTTTATTTACCCTCCGAAAAATATCAGATATATTGGTAATAGTATACTGATAAGATGGAACATGTGGATGGGGAATTTTTCAATTAAATTGATATATATTGATGGTAATAAGAATGATTTAGCATACTTCCTCACAAGGGAATTTCATCTGCCAGTCAAAAATGTCCAAATGTTATAGACACATACAAGCGAGCTAGACCCAAGCAAGATTGATAAGAATAATCTTTGTCTTACTTGTAGAATAAAATAATTTCCAATATAAGTACATGTGCGTGTATTTAAAAAATGGTCTTAATCACTCCTACACATCCATATAAAACAAAGGAGTGGAGACAAAGAAAAGTATTTTGTAAAACCTACATCTGTGATGCAAGACCATATGGAGGAACTATATATTTAGAATTCTTTGAGACTTATTTAGTTGAGAATGTTTCGAATTCTTTGTTGCAGTTTTTAAAGTTTTAGAGAAAAGTTATTTTGGATTTGCTTATGAACTTATCATGTCTAACCCTTGGAATTCTATGTTTGAAATAATTCTAAACAAGTTTGTCACATGCATTGGAGAAAATCTTCAAGGTCCAAATCTAATAACTAATCTCCAAGAAGATTTGTAGATTGGTGAGCGATGTCACCTTTGTTTTAAATTTTCTATCGTATTGAAAGAGACAAAAGTAATTCTAGTTGAGGATCCATATCAGTCTGATAAATTCAAACTCTATAATACTTTCAACAATCATTACATCCTTGAAGGATGAGATTCAGAGATTGTTGACATATTTTCTGAAAGTCCCTTTGAGGTTGTATTTTGCTAGCATATCAGAATGCCTCGTGATACCAATAATACCAATTCCAATAGTGACATTGATTATGATCTGCCTTGTGATCCATATGCAGATGATCCTAATGATGTCCTACTACCAAATCGATAGGACATGGAAGCGTATTGGACCCAATTTATACATAGCCATGTAAATACTGCATTATGTTACAATAGTTTGTAATGTACCTTTTTGGGGAAAGTGGGAACACTATCCAATATATTTCATAGAAGATTCAAAACTTTGTCATTGATACCATTCTTCCTCAACACCCTCATTGATAATGGATTTCACACTGGATCCATGGTTATGAGACAATCGGGGAAGCTCAAGGAAAGTGATATTTAGGTTATGATAGGCTTTGATAAATTGATATATGTGGCTTATTAATATGGTGTGGTTGAGGATTTTTTACAAACAGTTCACATACATCCTCCTTCAATACCGTGTCTAGTTTCAAAACTAGGAAAAAGTAGTAAACTAGTATTTCTTGGTTTGATTCCAAACACCAGCAAACCTTTCCAATTTTTTTATGGAGGGATCCGATGGGATTTAAAACATCCTAATAGAACTCAAACAATCAATGGTCGAATTAGAAAACTCATTTTGACATGTTATTCAAGTTTGCACAATTTTGGCCAATTCAAGCTTTGCTAGTCATGACCGTAGGATGTTTCATCTGACTACAAATGGTCTTGAATTTAAAAAGAAAGGAGATGGTGAGTCTTATAACATCAAAATATGACCCATGATAAATTTGTATATGACTTTAGGCTTCTGCAACTTGGTTTTGGGCTAAGGAGAAAATGGGCAAATTTCCTAGGAATTTGTGGTCAAATTCCTCCCAGGGGTGGAGGCCAAACTGGCTCTCCAAATCAAGTACGACCCTCCAAAATTTCAGAAAATAGTATGGGGATGTATATCAAACATCAATGGCAGTCATTATTCTTATTAATCTCTACAAACTGGTTATGATGTGCAATATCTAAATGGTAACTTTCAGTGAATTTGCTTATCGGAAAATTGCATTACTAATTTAAATTGGACACATGAAAAGTAGAATAAATGGTTCAGATAGTAAGATAACATATAATGGACCTATGCAAAACAAAAAATATTATCGCAAAAGCATCCAACTCAGATAAAATCTCTCATACAAATCTGATATAAACTCTTTGAAGCTTGAAGCCAATTTCATTAAACTAGTGACTCATAAGCATGAGAATGCAATATTTTTACACATGGATTTTTGATATTTCGAATTAAAGAGAATATGGACATAAGAGTATAGAGCCATACATCATATACCCAATATTGGGCATCAAATATACTCATTAAAGCGCAAGAACAACTCCAAAAAGTGCGCCATCAACATGAAAGTATGGGGGAATGGAGAATAAGGAATGAGATAAGGGGGAGATAGATGAGAACTCGATTTGTATGGACCTTCAACCTACAACTGAACACCATAAATAAGCTCCATTGAGAAGTATTAATGGCCTCTCCATCAACCAAATTGGAAATGAATCCAAGTCCCTCGAAATTGGTTCAAGCAGGGAGAGTAAACACTCATCGTGCAATGGACAAGCAAAAGCTCTCCAAAATTCCAAAGGCCAATTAACAAATGATCAAAAATATATTCTCTGTTGATGTATTTGTAACTTCAGAATGTGTTCACTTGTATGTGTTATGTATTGTACCCCGATGTTGCTATCAGGAAATATCTGTAATGTAATTGAGTCATGTCATACCCTGATGTTCCTATCGGGAGAATCAATAATATAAACAAGTCATGTAAAGTCATATGGGGTAACCCTCCTTATTGATCAAGGGTTAAAGTCAATGCAGTTGTGGGGCTCTAGGGTTATTAGACTCTCTTAGAGAAGTAAACCTTGGTGAATTAATGTCAAGTTGGAAATTAGTATAAATAGAGAGTGAGTCTCTCTATTTATCATATAATCACTCACACTCAGTTGTAGCGCATGAGTGAGAGAGAAAGAGATGGGATAAGAGAGAGAACAACTGTTAGAGATCATCTTACTATCTTTGGGCTTTATTGCTGCCATTGGTGCTTATGCTATCTCTGAGGAAGTTGTGGGGTTTTCTCCTTTATGGTTTCCCCGAGGAAAATCTTTGTGTCTATTATCTCTTGTGATTGATTGTTGTGCTTGTTATTCTCTCAGATAAGATCCTAAGATAATACTGTCTAATTGATAAAAATCTAACATCGTATCAGAGCTAACCTGATAAGAAGACACTATGCAGCTGCGGAAGCTAGGGCTTCTTACTTTTTGGGTCTCTCTCCACAACCCATCAAAAAAAGGAGGCTAGGCTGAACCTCCATTGAAGGGCGCATCTTTCTGTCGAAGCAGAATCTGATTCTAAGCACTTTTAGTTTTTGACCTACCACTACATGGGGAAATTAGGGCTTTTCACTGAAGAGAAATTTTTGAGTGAGCCCAGGATAGGATTGCTCTCCTCCTCAAAATCGAAGTTAGAGACAAAAATCAAGGTTTTTGGTTGGGTAGAACTTCGGGAAAGTCAAACCCTAATTTACCCTGGAACCAAAAAACCAGCACTACAGAAGATCAACTCCAGATCTAGTTTTCAACTTCTCAAAATGGTAAGATCTAAATCTTTTGCATTTCCATTTGAGGTTCTCAGTCAAGATGTCTCATCACACCAAACTTGATGAAAAGATTGAGGGAGCGGATAACTTCCGAGCCTGGAAGTATAGAATCTCCCTGGTCCTGGAAGAAAATGAGTTAGACTCTTGCATCAGTGAAGAGGTTCCTGTTCCAGAGGGAGATGATGCTAATGCCTTACACAAAAAGAAATTGGTCATGGCTAAGAGGATTATTGCTGATTCAATCAAGGATCACCTCGTACCATAGGTGTCCTCCCTAAAGACACCTAAGGCAATGTTTGATGCCCTGACCAAGCTATTTGAAGGGAAGAACATAAACCAGAAGATGACCTTGAGGAACCAATTGAAGAATGTGAAGATCCAGAATGCGGAGACCATACAATCATACTTTACAAGGGTCTCTCAGATCAAAGAACAACTTGAAGCAGTGGATGAAGAAGTGGAGAATGCAGAGATTGTGATGGCTACCTTAAATGGTCTCCCTAGGTCTTGGGACTCCTTCATTCAAGGGATTTGTGCAAGAAAGAAGCTAGTCAAGTTTAGTAAGCTGTGGGAATAATGCTCACAAGAAGAAGCTCGAATAATAACATGAAAAGAAAAGATGGGAAGTGAAGATCAAGCTCTCATAGTACAATCCAAGAAAAGCAGAACAAACTATCACAAAGGTAAGCACTTCCACCAAAAAGATGACCCTATAAGATCTAACAAAAATCTACCTAAATTTAGATGCTATACATGTGATGAAAGAGGACACTTTGCCATAGATTGTCCTAGAAACAAAAATGGCTCTCACAAGAAGAAGGGAAACAAGAGAAGACATCATGCTCATGCTGTAGAGGATGATGAAGCTTCCACAAAGAGAATCAAACAAGAAAGTGATGATTCTTCAAGTGATGAAGAATATGTTCTGATTTTTGCTCTCACGAGAACTATCACACATGGAAGCAATGATTTCCTTATAGACAACGGGGCTTCCAAATATATGAAGGGATTCAAAGAATCCTTTGTGAAACTATCTGAACATGAGTCACCTCACAAGGTGAAACTTGGGGATGACTACCAGTATCCAATAAAAGGTAGTGGTGAATCCTCCTATAAGCTAGACTCTGGAAAGTCTATGAAGATGAAGGATGTCTTGTTTGTACCAGGACTAAAGAAGAACCTCCTCTCCATATCTGCATTGGATGCAAAAGGCATAAGGGTTGCATTTGTAGATGGCCAAGTTCTTATGTGGCAAAAGGGAAAGACTATAGATGATGCAGTAGTGATTGGGGAACAAGAAGGAGGACTATACAAATTGAAGGGCCAACCAGAATAAGCTTTGGTCCATAACTCAGTATAGCCAAATGAACTTTGGCATAGAAGGCTTGCACATGTGCACTATAGAGCACTACCACTTGCAAGCAAAGTTGTTGAAGGTCTTCCAGAAATACAAACAAAACATGACGGTGTCTGCAAAGGATGTGCGAAAGGAAAGAACACAAAGAAGACATTTCCAAGTTGCGAGAGAAAGGAAAAAGGAATCTTGGAAATCATCCACTCTGATGTATGCGGTCCAATGTCATCCAACTCATTAAGAGGGTATGTATACTATGTTTCTTTCATTGATGATTTTTCTAGGAAGACATGGATATACTTCATGAAAAACAAGGATGGAGTATTTAGCAAGTTCAAAGAGTTCAAAGCCTTGATCGAGAATCACACAAAAAAGAAAATCAAGACCTTTCGATTAGACAATGGCGGAGAATTACCATCAAATGAATTCAAATAATTATGCAGAGATTCAGGGATTAAGAGGGAGTTAACCACTCCATATAATCCACAACATAATGGGGTTGCAGAAAGGAAGAATAGAATGATTATGAAAGCTGCAAGGGCAATGCTTCATGATCAAGATATTCCCATGCATCTATGGGTAGAAGCTACTAGAAAAGCTGTGTATGTACAGAACCGTACTCCTCATAGAGTACTCGAGAACAAAACTCCTAAAGAAGTTTTCTCTGGAAAGAAACCAGAAGTCAATCATCTCAAAATATTTGGCTGTCGAGTGTACATACACATTCCAAAAGAAAAGTGGACAAAGTTAGATCCTTCTGGAAAGAAGGGTATATTCGTGGGATATAATGAAAGCTCGAAGGTTTACAGAATATACTTTCCAGGATTCAAGAAGATCGACATCAGCAGGGATGTAACATTTAATGAAGACTCAGCTTACAACAAATCCAGAAAGAGACCTACTGAAGAACCTGAAGAAACAAAAGTACCCAGAATTCAAGATGCAACTATGAACGATGCAACTCAAGAAGAAGATCGAGAAATAGAAGAACCTCAGGAACTTGTAGATCCACCCCAAGAGAAGAATCCTCACAAGAGGAAACCTGCATGGGTACGAGAGGCTATCCAAGGTGCAAAAAGATATGGGGCTCCAAAAGAAATGTACAGAGAGAGGAAAAGAACTAGGTCCTACTCCGGTTATGTAACACTATTATGTGACATCATTGATAAAGAACCTTCCAACTATGAAGAAGCGACAAAGAAAAAAGAATGGAAGGATGCTATGATCAAGGAGTACCAGTCGATCATGAAGAATGATGTTTGGGATGTTGTCCCTAAACCAGAGGGGAAGTTTGTTGTGACTTCCAAGTGGATCTACATGATCAAGCATGCTGCAGATGGCAACATAGAGAAATATAAAGCAATATTTGTGGCTCGCGGCTTCTCCCAGAAAGAAGGAATAGATTACGAAGAAACTTTTGCACCTATAGCCAGATACACTTCCATTAGATCAGTACTTGCTTTGGCTGTAGTATTGAAATGGAAGATACACCAGATGGATGTCAAGTCTTCTTTCTTGAATGGTGTAGTAGAAGAGGAAGTGTATGTGGAGCAGCCTCTCAGTTTTAGGACACATGACAGGGAAACTCATGTGTGTAAATTAAAGAAAGCTCTGTATGGTTTGAAACAAGCACCCACGACATGGTACAACATAATTGACAACTTCCTATCCAGTTTGGGATTTACCAAGAGTAAAGCAGATTCCAACCTTTACTACAAGGTTGAAGAAGGGAACCCAATGATATTCCTATTGTATGTAGATGATATGTTTGTAACAGGTGTGGATGGGTTGATTGCTGATACGAAGAGGAAGCTTGCTGCTGAGTTTGAGATGAAGGACTTGGGTATGATGCACTACTTTCTAGGCATGGAGGTGTGGCAGAATGCAAATGGAATCTCCCTAGGACAAGGGAAGTATGCAGTAGAGATCCTGAAGAGGTTCGGGATGATGGATTGCAAGGCCATGACCACACCTATGGCATCGAACCTGAAGCTATTGAGTGATGCTTCATCAGAGACGGTTGATGCTACAATGTATCATCAGATGATTGGGTCCTTGATGTACGTAACAAATATGAGACCAGATATTTGCTTTGCTATGAACACATTGAGCCAGTTCCTGATGAATCCAAGACATGTTCACTTGATTGCTGCAAAGCATGTTTTGAGGTACCTTAAGGGTACGGTTAATTATGGGCTCAAGTATGAGGCGAATCAGAAGATTAACCTGGAAGGTTATGTTGATTCAGATTGGGTGGGCAGTGCCATTGATAGGGAGAGCACTTCGGGGTGTTGCTTCAGTATGGGATCAGGTGTGATCTCTTGGTTTAGCAGGAAGCAATCCTGTGTGGCACTGAGTACAGTTGAAGCAGAGTATGTTGTAGCTTGTTCGGCCAGCTGTGAGGCAATGTGGCTTAGGAAGCTACTATTTGATCTATTTGATCTTCAGTTGGATGCTACTTGTATATATTGCGACAACCATAGTTGTATGAATTTGTCGGAGAACCCGGTGTTCCATGACAAGTCGAAGCATATCAAGATCAAATATCACTATATCAGGGATATGGTGCAGAGAGGAGTAGTGAAGCTCCAATATGTTGTGACAGACGAGCATATAGCTGATGTGTTGACCAAGCCATTAGCCAGAGTGAAGTTTGAGTACTTCAGGGAGAAGCTTGGTGTTCTCTAGATCGAGGTTCCCTCCAAAGGGAAGTGATGAGTCCGTGAGCCTTTCTGACATGGTTTTTGGATGTGTTCCTCCCATGGTCAGATGTAAGTGCAGAGCCTTTCCTACATGGTTGTTGGATGTGTTCCTCCCATGGTAAGATATAAGTGCTGAGCCTTTCTCACATGGTCATTGGGTGTGTTCCTCCAATGGTAAGATATAAGTGCTGAGCATTTTTGACATGGTTGTTGGATGTGTTCCTCCCATGGTCAGATGTGAGTGCTGGGCGAGCCTTTCTGACATGGTTGTTGGATGTGTTCCTCCCATGGTCAGATATAAGTGCTGAAGAAGATGAATACCTACATGGAGGCTAGGCCTACAACCAGCTTGAAAAAGGGTTGGCTCTATAGAACTTCCTATGACGAGAAGAATTGAGAGATAGCACCAGTTGATCGAGATCATGGTAGCAGTAATGATGACGACCCAATGATGATCCAGCTTTGATGATGATCCAGTGATGATCCAGCTTTGATGATGGTCCAGTTTTGATGATGATCCAGACTTGATGTTGATCCAGTGATGATCCAACTTTGACGATGATCTAGACTTGATCCAGAGAAGAATACTTGTGCTTATGAATTGTGTCAAGAGAATACCTTCCTAGTTAAGAGGGAGTGTTGATGTATTTGTAACTTCAGAATGTATTCACTTGTATATCTTATGTATTGTACCCCGATGTTTCTATCAGGAAGTATTTGTAATGTAATTGAGTCATGTCATACCTCGATGTTCCTATCGAGAGAATCAGTAATGTAAACAAGTCATGTAAAGTCATAGAGGGTAACCCTCCTTATTGATCAAGGGTTAAATTCGCTGTAGTTTTGGGGAACTAGGGTTATTAGAATCTCCTAGAGAAGTCGGCCCTGGTGAGTTAATGTCAAGTCTAGAAATTAGTATAAATAGAGAGTGTGTCTCTCTATTTATCATACAGTCACTCACACTCAGTTGTAGCGCATGCGTGAGAGAGAAGGAGTTGGGATAAGAGAGAGAACAACTGTTGGAGATCATCTTACTGTCTTTGGGTTTTACTATTGCCATTGGTGCTTATTCTATCTCTGAGGAAGTTGCGGGGTTTTCTCCTTTATGGTTTCCCCGAGGAAAGTCTTTGTGTATATCGTCTCTTGTGATTGATTGATGTGCATGTTATTCTCTCAGATAAGATCCTAAGATAATACTGTCTAATTGATAAAAATCTAACATTCTCCTTCCTCATGAAATCCTTTTATTAACTTCATGAGGCTTCCTAAGGTATAATTTTCCTCCATGGGATTCCTCCAACTCATCTTAGTGGTTTAGTAACTCTTACGACACATGTCTTCTTCTTCATGCTCCAATTCTTTCCCCAATTTGAATTGTTGCCTCTAATTTCCAAATGCACCCTCTTGGTGGATATTTTTAGCCCTATCATGTCAGATTTTTCACAGGTATGCAATCAGGTCTGAATTTTTCATATTTGTCATAAAATATTTCATCATTAGTTGTCATAGTGTGCATGGAATCTCCATGAAAGTGGCACACATTGTCTTCTTAGTCTCTTCCTCTTCCATGTGAGTTACTCTCCTCTCCTAATTTGAAATCCTTGGATCATGATAGGCTATGTGACACCACATCACCGTCTAATAATGTTACATTCCCCTTGGGTTCGAATTTGGATGAAGGTCATGCCAAGTCTGTGGGGGAATCTAGTCACCCAAAGACTCCACAACCTTCCAATTGTCTTCATGAAACATACCACTTTATTTTATTAACATTTATTATATATGTGACCAATTTTAATGTGAATATGGTAAACTAAGGTCCTTTTTGGTCATATATCTCCCTTATTACAAAATTTATGTCTCCACCTCAACCTAGGGAACTAGTAGGTTGGTGAAACATCATTTGCAAGTAGTCTTATTTGGATGGGGACATGACATAGTTGGCATGTAACCATCCTTGTGGTGTATTGTCTAAAGTTGAATTATGAGTTATCTCTAATAATGTGGTCATGTCAGGATTGTTGACTACTTTTAGTCTTAATAACTGTCATGTTTTCCACTTGTACTATCCGGGAAGGCATGTTTCACAAATGAGTCAAAAGATTCTCTACTAAATCCAAAGTTGATTGTCATGATGCACACCATTTTGAAATAATGTAACTTCGAAGAATATTCTAATTGTACATTACATTATTATTATTCCTTTTTCGGGAGATGTCACTGATGTAAAAGATCATGAGGTAAACCCTCCATTGTAGGTCGGGTCATTAACACCCAGAAAAAATAATATAATCATTATTGTGATATTTCCTAGGTATTTCCGCACTATAAGTTAGATAGGTTGGCCCAGTTAGGGAAAATGTCTGTTGGGAAGATTAGTATAAATAGGGAGATGCCCTCCCTCATTTATACACACTCACTCACACTTGTGTTGCACAAGATAGAGAAAGAAGGAGGGACATAGAAGGAGGAGGACTAGTGTCTTTGGTGTTTGTCTCTTATGCTTGGGGTTTGGTCTCTCTCTCTCTCTCTGAGACACTGTTCTTTGTTCATTGCATTCTAGTAATCTATATTGAGGAAGTTTGTTGGGTTTTTCCCTTTAGGGTTTCCCACGGTAAATTGTTGTGTACCTTATGATTGTGTTTCTTTCAATGACACTCTTAATGTTGTTATTATGAAAAATGTATTAAATGCTTATCAAGTTAGGTTTAAGCTATGGCATCTTAAAAAACTTAACATGGTATCAGAGATAGCTTGAAAAGAGCAACTTTCATGAGGTAAATCTCTCTCTCCTTCTCTAAACAAGAAAATTAGGGTTTTATCTAATAAAGTTGAATTTTTTAGTGCAAGTGACTTAGGGAAGTGTGCCCCTCCTAGGTGCATTTTTGGCACCAAGTTTGAAGTTTTTCAGTGGGTAGATCCTCCAGAAATTCAAGCCCTAGTTTGGCTTGGAACCAGAAATTGCAGTCCAAAATCTTGCAAGTCCAGTTTCAAGGGTTAGAATTTGGATTCCCAAGAAACCGATTGTACCGGCATACTCGCCTCAGTCGAGCACACATTTTGGTGAGTATAGTTTTCATTTTTGTTCTCCAGGACAAGATGTCTCCAAACACTAAGCTTGCTGACAAGTTGGAAGGCATAGAAAACTTCTGTGCTTGGAAATAAAAAATAGGACCCATTCTAGAAGAGAATGATCTTGAAAAGTTTATCAAGGAAATTGTGTCGGAGCCTAAAGAGGATGAAGCAAAGGAAAAGTACAAGAAATACATGCAAATTAGAGCCAAGAGGATCATAGCAGATTCTATCTTCCTCAAGTATCCTCCAAGGATACACCTAAGGATATGTTTGATTCCCTATTAAGAATGTATGAAGGAAGAAAGATCAATCGAAAGATGAACTTGAGAACCCAACTCAAAAGTGAAAATATGAGCAAGGTTGAATCTATCCACGAATACTATACAAGGGTCTATCAATTCAAAGAACAACTAGAAGGAATTGTAGACAAGATTAATGAAATTGAACTATTAATGGCCGCTCTCAATGGTCTTACTAGACCATGGGACTCCTTCATCTAGACAATTTGTGCAAGGAAGGAAAGCCTAAAATTTGATGTCCTATGGGAAGAATGTGTTCAAGAGGAAGCTAGAGTAGCTAATCGAGAAGCACTACTTAGAGATAATGACCCTGCTCTAGCTACTCATACTAGAAGAAGAAAAGGAAAACATCATTTCAAGAAGGAAACTCACAAGGAGTCTTATCCTCCTAAGAAGTTTCCAAAGAATAAAAAGGGTGATTACAAGAAAAAATATTTCTTCTCTTATCAGTGTAACAATTGGGATAAGACAGGACACATTGCAAGAATTTGTCCAACAAATAAAGAAGAATATAAGAGGAAAAATAACAAAAAGGAATCATGCTCACTTAGGCGAAGAAGAAGAAGAACCTCCCAGCAAGTTAGCAAAAGAAGAAGTCGAAGAATATGTTCTCTAGAAGATGTATCTGTTATTGAGACATAAGAAGGTGGCCTGTACAAACTGAAAGGTCACTCGAAAGTAGCCTTGATTCATGATATTACAAGTCCATGTGAAATATGGCATAGAAGGCTTGCTCACATAAACTACAAATCCCTAACACATGTGAGCAAGGTAACCATAGGTCTACCAAACCTAAAGTTTGATCATGAAGGAATATGTAAAGGATGTAACCTTTGATGAAGATATAGTCTCAAGAAGTCGAGAAAGTGCCAACCTGAAGAAACATATAAAGAAGTAGTAGCTCCTAGAGTTGTAGAACCGATGAAAGAAGTTGCACCTTCTCTTGATGATGAGATTCTAAAAGAACATGACATGTTGGAGCCCCAAGAACCTCCCCACATGAATATCTCCCACAATAAAAGTGTACATAGAACAACCACAAGGTTTTGAAGACCAAGACAGAAGGACATATGTCTGTAAACTGAAGAAGGCTCTGTATGGATTGAGGCAAGCTCCAAGAGCTTGGTATGGAAGAATCAATAGTTTTTTGATGAGCTTGAGCTTTACCAAAAGCAAGGTTGATCCTAACCTTTACTTTAAGGTTATGGATGATGAACCTATCATATTATTGTTGTATGTGGATGATTTATTTCTAACAAGTAATGAGAAGCAAATCTCATAGTGTAAGAAGAAGTTCGTTGTATAATTCAAGATGAAAGACCTTTGCTTGATGCATTATTTTCTAGGTCTTGAAGTGTGGCAGAGCCCAAAAGGAATCTTCCTTAACCAAGGGAAGTATACAATGGAAATCTTGAAAAGGTTTGACATGTTGGAATGTAAATCCATGGCCACGCCCATGGCCACACACTTGAAGTTGTTGGGTGATACTTCGTCAAAATTAGTGGATGTGACACTATACAGACATATCATTGGTTCATTGATGTATCTGACGAATACCTGACCAGATATATGCTTTGTTGTGAACACCTTGAATCATATCTGGTTGAGCCTAGACATGTTCACTTCGTAGCTGCAAAGCATGTGATGAGGTACCATAAAGGTATAATAAACCATGGTCTCAGTTATACTAGAGATCATGACTTCAGATTGTATGGTTATACATATTCAAATTGGGTAGGAAGTATCTCAGATATAAAGAGCACTTTAGGGGGATGTTTTAGTCTAGGTCATCCATGATCTCATGGTTAAGCAGGAAGCAGTCTAGTGTTTCTCTTAGCATTGCAGAAGCGAAATATATTGCAACATGTTCTACTAGGTGTGAATCCATATGGATTCAAGATATGTTGTCATATCTATTTGATCTAGAGATGGATGCTATTGTGATTCTATGTGATAACCAAAGCTGCATAAAGATGACAAAGAACCCCATGTTCCATTATAAGATGAAGCACATAGAAATCTGTTACTTCTACATTCATGACGTGGTACGAAAGGGAGCTATGAATCTCCAATATGTGAGCATAGATGACCAGGTTGCAGATGTGTTGACTAAGCCTCTATCTCATGTGAAGTTTGAACACTTCCAAGACAAGCTTGGTGTTATTTGTAAGGACCTCCCTCGAAAGGGGGAGTAGTATTGATACTATGGTATCTTGATCACATCAAGTAGCTCAGTTGGGATTGATCATCCTTAGACTTGATCTTGTAATTTTGAAAGGAAGGATCATCTTAAATATTGATCTTGATGGACTTTATCCCGTAATTCCAAAAGGAAGGATCGTCCAAGATGTTGATGGACTTGATCCCATAATTCTGAAAGGAAGGATAGTCTAAGATGTTAGAACTAATCATCCTTAGACTTGATCCCATAATTCCGAAAGGAAGGATCATCTTAAATGTTGATATTGATGTACTTGATACCGTAATTCTGAAAGGAAGGATCGTCCAAGATGTTGAAGGACTTGATCTCGTAATTCCAAAAGGAAGGATCATCCAAGATGTTGGGACTAATCATCCTCAGACTTGATCCCATAATTCTGAAAGGAAGGATTGTCTTAAATGTTGATGTGAGTGGACTTTATCCCGCAATTCCAAAAGGAAGGATCGTCCAAGATGTTGGGACTAATCATCCTTAGAATTAATGTCGTAATTCTAAAAATAAGGACCGTCTTAAATGTTGTTGTGAGTGGAATTAATCCCGTAATTCTGAAAGGAAGGATTGTTTAGGATGTTAATAGTGGACTTGATCCCATAATTCTGAAAGGAAAGATCGTCCAATATGTTAGTAGTGGACTTGATCCCGTAATTTCAAAAGGAAGGATCGTCTGGGATGTTGATAGTGGAATTGATCTCGTAATTCCAAAAGGAAGGATCGTCCAGGATGTTAGTAGTGGACTTGATCTCGTAATTCCGAAAGGAAGAATCATCTAGGATGTTAGTAGTGGAATTGATCCCACAATTCTGAAGGAAGGAGTGTCCAAAATGTTGGTAGTGGACTTGATCCCATAATTCCAAAAGGAAGGATCGTCCAGGATGTTAGTAGTGGACTTGATCCCGCAATTCCGAAAGGAAGGATCGTCGAGGATGTTAGGAGTGGACTTGATCCCATAATTATAAAAGGAAGGATTGTCCAGGATGTTAGTGGTGGAATTGATCCTGTAATTCCAGAAGGAAGGATCATCCTATGTATGTATGTGTTAGCTATGATCAGTATTGGTATCTCCACAAAGACTTGATCCTATAATTCCGAAAGGAAGGGTCATCCGAGTACCACAGATGTGTTTTCCATAATCCCGTAATTATGAGAGGAAGGATCATGTTGGTTGTTGTTACACCTTCCATAGATGATGTTACTCCAGCCTTGATCTCTTGATGATGATGTTGTTATTCTTGCCACATGTCGTTGTTGTTATTCCAGCTTTATGCTAATGAGCCAACCTCGTGCTGTCATTGTTAGTGATGTAGTAGTTTTTATACTGAATATGTTGATACTTAATCTCTATACTGAAGATGATGATAATGATGTTCCAATAGTTCTATGTTGATGCAAATGATGGTGATGCTCCAACTCATTAGAGGAAATTTGAGGTCTAAAATGGGCCTCCTAAGGAAAATAATAAAATAATAATTAAAATAATAAAATAATAGTTATTAATTTTGGAGGAAGAATGAAAAAAACTACCTTTTGTGTTCATATTTTCGACATATCTCCCTGTGTTTTTACTCAAATTCTGAGCGGGAGAGCTCGTTGGATGCAGAATTTAATTCCGCATACAACAACTTCCCACACTGCATACTTTTGATGGACCTTGCTAGCCCAAAAACAAGAAATACCTGAAAAAATGTGATGATGACATCATCATCACATTTTTTAGATATTTCTTGTTTTTGGGGTAGCGGGGTCCATCAAAAGTATGCAGTGTGGGCACTTGCCATTGTCATCTCCATCTTCATCACCATCTCATCTCCATTTCAATTCATTTATAGTTTGTCAATGGCCTTTTACAACCCACCATACTTACATTTACTGTAATCGATTATTATTATCTACATCTCAGTAATATGATTCTCCTATGCCCTTTCTTTCTACTATGATTTGATCAAATCTTCCAACCTTACCAATTAAACCTAATTGTATTGTTAAGAAATCAAATTTTATTGTTAAGAATGCAGTTGGTAGAGTTAAAGAAAATCTGATTTCTCTAGAACCTCTAAGATTACAATGTTCCCAGTCATGGTTATAAGTTACACATGCTTTAAATGGTAACCATATCCCCCTCGTAGGTAATATTTTCCCTATATAGGGCATGTATGATAATATGGGGCCTTGTGAAGGGCTCACGATCCCTAAATAAAAAAAGTTATGGCATAAGGATCTAACTTTTACTCTATAACATGGATTTGGGCACGAGAACCAACCCTAGTGTTACAAACTTCTAAATGGACACCACATATTCCTCACATGCTAAAGATTCTCTACATAGGCCATGTTTGGTAGCCTCAAGCTCTAAAGATGGTCTGTGAACCCATAAGTAGATAACATGGCCTAAGACGTTGGATTTTTTCCACACATCTGTTAAGATTTCATAGGCTAGACTAGATATCATCAGTGTTCAATTCAAATTCACAACAGTAGCATATGCAGGATCACTAAAAGAAACACAATCACAACATAGACACAGTATTTATCCTGGGAAACCCTCAAGGGGAAGAAAAACCAACAAAACTTCCTCTGTATAAGATGTATAAGATAAAACCCCAAAATATGTATTCTCCTCCTTGTAGATAAGCCTCTCTCTCTCTCTCTCTCCTATGCGTTACTCAAGTGAGTGAGTCTGTGTTCTAATGAGTAGAACAACTCCTCTATTTATACACATTGATCCAACTGACTTTTACCCTAACCAAGTCGGCCCCACTAAATTGTCTAGGCTAACTTCTCCTAGGAAGACACAAAACAATATATTATATTATTCATTAGGGTACTAATGACCCGACTTACAATGGGGCTTTACCTCATGACTCTATGATGACCAATTACATTAGTACCACCCTGATGGAGGAATAATAACATCTCCCTTGGGTTTCATCAGTAAAATACATTTAGGATATCCTTTGATGTTACAATATTTCAAACCCCCCCTTAACAAGAGGGTTATTGTACTGACAACATCATCATAGACTATAGGAAAATAGAGAGACAATATATTCAACAGTATCGAGGTAATACTTCTATACGTCATAGGAAGTTTTCACAATCAATAACTGGAACAATTACTCTTCAATGTCTTCATCTTCTGCATCACACGATCACTTAATCCTTTCGCAGCAACACTTCGATCTTTTGATCCTTCGTAGCAACACTTCGATCATCTGATCCTTTGCAGCAGTTCTTCAATCTTCGATCCTTTGCACCAATTTTGATCTTCTCGATCCTTCATAGCATTACTTCGATCTTCAATCCTTTTGCACCAGCAACACTTCGATCTTCTCGATCCTTTGTAGTAGCAACACTTCGATCTTCTCAATCCTTTACAGCAGCACTTCGATCTTCTCGATATTTTGTAGCAACACTTTGATCTTCTCGATCCTTTGTAGTAGTAGCACTTCGGTGTTCTTGATCCTTTGCAGCAACACTTCGATCTTCTCGATCCTTTGTAGCCACACTTCGATATTTTTATCCTTCGTCTCCATGCTACCTACGGTACACATGATATCTTTGCAGGATTATCAATCCCTATCACTTTAGGATGTAAGTCCAAGGACAATGCTATCCTCCATCATCATGATCCATGAAATCGATCAGCTGAATCATCTACAATTGAATGTAGATCTCAAATGCACCTAGATGTAGGCCCTGTCATCTTTGAGGACTCATCGTAGACCATCCATACCACTAAGGTTAGGGCCACTCCTAAGTGATTGTAATATTATGGTATCTACACTCACATGTAGGCATACTCTTCTATGCAAGAGTATTGTCTGTAGAGTAGATATTGACTGCATACAAAATGTCGACCCTCATCGTAGAACATCCTTACCAGTGATGTTAGGACCAATCTCAAGTGAGTGTTATACTACGACGTCCATGAGGACTCATCATAGAGAATCCATACCATTGATGTTATGAGCACTCCCAAGCGATTGTTATTATATGGCATCTACTAATATGAATGTAGGAATACTCTCCATACAAGAGTATTGTCTGCACAACAGATCTTGACTGCATACAAGATGTTAGTCCTGTCATCCATGAGGACTCATTGTAGAGCATCCATACCACTGAGTTTAGGACCACTCCTGAGTGAGTGATATTCTATGGAATCCACAAATGAATGTGGGTACTCTCCATATGAGAGTAACATTTTGCAGGGCCATCCTTAGTAAGGATCACTCTCATGAGAAGAGTGTTATACCTGCCATCCTCAAGAGAGGATACTATCGTCCATGAGTGAATGTTGGACCTTGTCATCATCACTGTCATCCATCTTTGATGTCAGTCTTATCATTACTCCCCATGTCCTGGGAAGTTCCATATTATCAACCTGCTTCCCCTTTGTCCGAGGAGGGTTCATGTCTTCGACCTCATCTTCCTTTCTGAGGAGAGTCCATATCTTCGACTTGTTCCTCCTTTTTCGAAGAAGGTCCATATCTTAATCATTTGTAGTACCATCACTATTCCTCCTCGTGAGGAAAGTATTTTCGAACTCCACCAAGCTTGTCATGAAAATATTCAAACTTTACTCAAGATAGAGGCTTGGTCAGTACATCATCAACTTGCTCATTGATACTCACATACTAGAGCTTGATAGCTCCCTTTTGTACCATATCCTTTATATGAAAATATCGGATTTCTCTATTCTTTGATTTATCATGGAAAATAGACTCTCTGTCATCTTTATGCAACTCTGGTTGTCACAGAGAATTATTGTAGTGTCCAACTCTATGTAAAATAATCTTGACATAAGTTTTTGAAGCCATATTGCTTCACAACTAGCAGAGCAAGCTGCTATGTACTATACTTCAGCTGTACTGAGAGAAACACTTGACTGTTTCTTACTAAACCATGAGATCATGGCAGATCCTAGACAATAACATCCACCTGAGGTGATCTTCCTGTCTGCGACACTTCCTTCCAAATCTGAATCCATATATCCATACAATTTGTAGTCATTATATCTACCATAGTAAAGTCCCAAATCTATTGTACCTTTTACACACCTCATCACATGCTTTGCAATGATCAGGTGAACCCATCTAGGTTTAACTAGATACTGACTTAAGGTGTTCATAACAAAGCATATATTTGGTCTTGTATTTGTTAGATACATCAATGATCCAATGATCTGTTTGTATTGAGTCATGTCCACTAATTATGATGACTCGTTAGATAACAACTTCAAGTTGGTTTCCATGGGTGTGGCCATGGATTTACAATCCAACATATCAAATATTTTCAAGATTTATATTGCATACTTTCCCTGGTTCAGAAAGATTCCTTCTGGTCTCTGCCACACTTCCAGTCCTAGGAAATAATGCATCAATCCAAGCTCTTTCATCTTGAATTCTTCATCTAGATGCTTCTTGGAATCTGTGATCTGTTTCTCATTTCCTATCAGAAATAGATCATCCGCATACAGTAGTAGTATGATAGGTTCATCATCCATAACCTTCATGTAAAGGTTAGGATTAGTTTTACTCTTGGTAAATCCCAATCTTGTCAAGAATCTATTTATTCTACCATACCAAGCTCTAGGAGCTTGCTTTAGTCCATACAGATCCTTTTTCAACTTGCATACATGAGTTACTCTGTCTTCGACTTCAAATCCTTGTGGTTATTCGATGTAAACCTCTTCCTCAATCATGCCATTAAGGAAGGATGTCTTTACATCCATTTGGTGTAGATCCCACTACATCATGGAAGTAAGTGCGATGATGGTTATGATGGAAGTGTACCTTGCTACTGGAGCAAATGTCTCTTCATAATCAATCCCCTCTTTCTGAGAGAATCCTCTAGCCATAAATATTGCCTTGTATTTTTCAATACTTCCCTCAACAACATGTTTTATTTTGTAGATCCATTTTGAAGATCCCACACTCTTGTTTTTCTGGTTTGGGTACTATGTCCCAAACATCATACTTCATTATTGACTGGTATTCTTCCGTTATTGCTTCAACCCATTCTTTCTTCTGTGCCACTTCTTCATAGCTTGCCAGTTATTGATCTACAAGGTCACACATCAAAGCTACATAACTAGAATATGGCTTTGATCTTTTGCTTGTTCTTGTGGAGCCTTCTAGAGCTCCATATATTTTTGCTTCTTGTATGATTTCTCTTACCCAAGCAGGTTTTCTCTTTCAAGAGATATCTATAGTAGGGGGTTCCTAAGGTTCTAGCATATAATGATCTTCAGATGCTACTATTTCAATAGAGGGTTTAAATTCTGCCATTCTGGGAAGTACATCCTCTTCATGTACTTCTTCAAGCTGACACCTTCTAGATTTCTTAAGAGTTGTCTCTTCATCAAACGTTACATCCCTACTAATCTCAATATGATGGAATAATGAGATGTATATTCTAAAGGCTTTGGAGACTTCACAGTATCCAACAAATATTCCCTTCTTTCCAGAAGGATCCAACTTGGTTCTCTTCTCTTTAGGAATATGTATATATACTAGGAAGCCAAATATCTTGATATGGTTCACTTCAGGTTTCTTTCCTGTATACATATCTTCATGAGTCTTGAATCCAAGAGCACCGCAAGATAATCTATTCTACACATATACGGTTGTTCTTGTTGCTTCATCCCATAGGTGCATGGGGAGGTCTTGGTCATGAATCATGGTCCTTACTGCTTCCATAATAGTTATGTTATTTCTTTCCGCAACACCATTCTGTTGGGTATTATAGGGATTGGTGAGTTCCCTCTTGATTCCTGCCTCCTTACAGAATGGTTCAAATTCCTTTGAAGAGTATTCTCCACCATTATTTTATCTCAGTGTCTTGATTATTCTTTCTAAATGGCTCTCTATTAAGGCTTTGAATTCCTTGAATTTCCCGAACACTTCACTCTTGTTCTTCAAGAAGTATATCCAAGTATTTCTTGAATAGTCACCAATAAAGGTGACATAATAATCATATTAACTTAATGATATGGAGGTAATAGGACCACATACATCAGAATGAATGATTTCTAACATACCTTTAGTATTTGTTTCACTTTTTGAAAAGGGATTCTTGATGTTCTTTCCTCTTGCACATCCTTTGCAGGTTCCCTCATGATCAACCTTCAGATCTGGTAACCATGTTACCACTTTGCTCACATAGGGAAATGCTTTGTAGTTGATGTGAGAAAGCCTCCTATGCCATAGTTCACTTGAGTTGGTAGTCTCATGGACAAGGGATGTCTTTGGATGTCCTTTGAGTTTGTACAGTCCTCCTACTTCTTCACCAATGACCACAACATCTTCGAGTGTCTTTCCTTTGGACCACATAAATACTTGTCCATCTATAAAAGCAACTATATATCCTTTCTTATCTAGAGCAGAGATGGAAAGTAAGTTCTTTTTCAAACCTGGTACATATAGTACTTCCTTCATCTTCATGGAAGCCTCTGAGTCAAGCTTGTAGTTTGATTAACCAATACCTTTGATGGGATATTGATAGTCATCTCCTAGTGATACCTTCTGAGGAGAGTTCTTTTCTTCAAGTCTTGACAAAGTTTACTTCTCTCCTGTCATGTGCTTTGAAGCACCATTATCAATAAGTCATGTATCTTCTCCAGGTGTTACAGACCCAGAGAGAGCAGAGAATAACACATATTCTTCTACATATTCACCTCTAGTTAGTCTCTTTCGAGGTATTTCTTATTCTTCATCCTCATATTCAGTTAGATGAGCATGATGTCTCTCATTCTTCTTCTTCTTCTTTGGTGATAGACACTCTCTGGCAAGGTGTCCTATCTTATGATAGTTATAGCATTGATACTTTGAGTAATCCTTCTTCTTCTTATGAAACTTATTCTTCAAAGGTTTATGATTACGCTTCTTGAAGTTTGATTGTTTTCTTCCTTTAGTATGGATGGCTAGAGCCTGATCATCTTCTCTGAGTAGAGCTTCTATGTTGGCTACTCTAGCTTCCTCTTGAATACAACCGTCCTATACTATGTGAAACTTCATAGTTTCTTTTCTGGCACACAGAGTTTGTATGAATGAGTCCCAAGGTCTAATGAGACCATTGAGAACAGTCATAACTAGTTCATCCTCATCAAGGGTGTCTCCGATAGCACTTAGTTGTTCTCTGAAACGAGGATACCCTTGTGAAGTAATATTGAATTGATTCTCCTTTGCTCATCTTGGTGCCCTTCAATTGAGCTCTCAGATTAATCTTTCTGTTGATGTTCCTTCCCTCATACATTCTGGAAAGTGCATCATACATTTTCTTAGGGGTCTTCTTAGATGACACTTGAGGGATCAAGTGATATTTGATAGAATCAACAATGATACTCATTGCCTTGATTAGGTCTTGTTCATGCTTCTCCTTAGCTTCAACTTCTGTTGGTTTTGAAACTTTATTCTTGATATACTTCTTAAGACCATTCTCTTTCAGAATGAGACCAATCCTATACTTCCAAGCTAGGAAGTTTTCTATGCCTTCCAGCTTGTCCTCAAGCTTAGTGCTTTGGTCCATCCTGTCTAGTAAGTCACTAAAAAATGAAATTTCTTAAAATTGAAAGTTGACCTTACCAAGAGATGTGCTTGACTGAGGCGAGTTGGTTGGTCCAACTGGTTTCTGGAGATCCCAAATCTTCACCCTTCAAATCCTACTTTCAAGGTTGCAACTCTGTAGAATTTCTAGTTTTGGGCCAAACTAAGGTTTTGATTTCCCAGAGATTCAACCACCCAAATATTTCAATCCTGGGCTCAATAGATGCACTCTAGGAGGGCGCAACTTTCTATGCAAGTAGATCTTCCAAACTCCAACTTTTGTAGAAAATATAATTTCTTCTAGAGAGGAGAGAGAATTTCACCTTGTGAAAGTTGTCTTATTCAGGTTAGATCTGAAACCATGTTAAGATTTCATATGTTAGACTAGATATCCTTAGTGTTCAATTTAAATTCATAATAGTAGAATATGCAGGATCACTGAAATAAACAAAATCACACGATATACACAATATATAACTTGGGAAACCCTAAAGGGGAAGAAAACCCAACAAAACTTCCTCTGTATAAGATGTATAAGATAAAACCCCAAAACAAGTATTCTCCTCCTTGCAGATAAGTATCTCTCTCTCTCTCCTATGCGCTACTCAAGTGAGTGAATCTATGTTCTAATGAGTAGCACATCTCCTCTATTTATACACATTGAGCCAACTGACTTTTACCCTAACAAAGTCGGCCCCACTAAATTGTCTAGGTCGACTTCTCCTAGGAAGACTCAAAACAATATATTATATCATTCATTAGGGTACTAATGACCCGACTTACAATGGATGCTTTACCTCATGACTCTATGATGACCATTTACAATAGCACCACCCCAACGGAGGAATAATAACATCTCCCTTGGGTTTCATCAGTAAAATACATTTAGAATAACCTTTGAAGTTACAATATTTCAACAACATCATGCCCTCATTGTTAGTGTCATCATCATTTTCATCACCTTCATCATTGTCATTGTCATCGTCGTTATCATCATCATCATCATCATCATTGACATCATCGTCATTATCATATAATTACATCATCATCATCATCAGTGTAATCATCATCATTATGATCGTCATAGTTGTTGGCCTTCTTTCCTATTGACCGAGGTTTAGATCCTTAGCTAGAAACAAAATCCCAAGATATCGGTCTGACAGAGGAGGAACCCCTTGGTAGCACCGATGATGCAGATGCAGTCTCACCCAAGATATCTTATTGGGAATTGCCAGAACTGGGTTTCTACAGTTATGTGGGGATCTCTACTTGTGCAATACTTTATCAGATTACTCAACCAAAGCTGAGGGTTATACTTGGTATTCCTTGGATATTCATTCAAGATAATATTCTATTTACCAGTCGACATAGATTGCAGTATTCAACATAGCAACCTTATTACAGATTCATTCAATAAGTAGTGTGACACATACATCTATAAGTTTATTCATAAACAGATACAGTGCGACATAATCAGGTCTAATTATTCACAACATACCTGCATTCTACATAAACACATTAATCAATGACACACAAGAGACAATAGTTAAGGTGGAAACCCATCCGGGAAAACCACAAAGTCACTCTTCATCTGGCATGAGAAATATATTAGCACCTTTTGTCTGTGCACTCAGCTTGCCGACTCTTCTCTAGGCATTCTTTACAACTCATACAAACTTCTCTCCTCTCGTGCTGTCGATTTTTGGGACTATGCATTTCTTCTCTCCTTCACTCCTCTGTCAATCCGCACACAGTCTGGATCGATCCTTTAGCTAATCAGCTCTCTCCTTATCTTCTCTATCTACATAGAAACTTAACCAACTAACACTCGACTAACATCAACTAACATTGATCGACCTCGAACCCTGCACATAGCTTGGGGGTTCCCTTTTATAAGCTTCTACCTGTATTAAACATTCAACTACTTTATGTTATCCAATAGGCTGTCATTTTTATTCTCGTACATTCAGTTACAATTGACAGTAGGCACCATCAGCCCAAAAATACAATTATGCTTTATTACCAAAAGCATACTTTATTCTAATTGACTCCTCACCCATGATCAACTGAACTGTCCTTTTCAACAGTTCTGCTCTTCTTCTGTCATGGTTCTTTCATTGTGTCTGCTCTTGTCATCGATCTTTCCATCGTAGCTCCTTCTATCGCAGCTTATTTTCCATCGCATACTCTTCTTCCATCGCAGAATCTTCTTCCGACCAGAACCTTTATCTTCCCAAACAAAATTATGGCTAAATTCTGCTTAACTTTTCTTAGGGACAATAATTCCCCAACACTCACCTGTGGATCGTCTCGAGCCACATTAGTATTAAACCTCTATTGTGACAACCTTACCTTGAAATCCTGAAAGATTTTCACTATCTGCTCAGTCTCCTCCTATACTTCTACTTCCCTCTTCTTCATTTTTTCCACAAGTTCGGAACTGATGTGTTCCGAAGTTGTAAGCCCTATTGTCTGTATTGCTTGTCGCACTTTTTTTGTGTACAGGTTGAATAATCCCTGTATCTTTTTCTTCCTTTGCTTGTAATTTTGCGACCCTATTATTCTACTTTTGCTATTACGCCTGCATTGTTGTGACCTACTGCTGTAGGTTTTCATGTCAGCAGCCTTAGCCATTTTATCTACTAATTCCAACATCTTCATTTCATTCTTCAGTTGGTTCACCTCTGTCTCAACAATGCGCAATTGTTCTGTGATTTTCTCCATCTCATCATTGTTTATGAAATATTCCCATGCCTAAGAAACTTGGTCGAACGCCTTTGCACGAAGTGCCTCTGCCTCCTCTATTCTCTTCGCAACTTATGCTATTGTTTTTATTCTCTCCTATAGTACTTCTGGAGGTGTACGGGGTGTCGCTTGTACTTCCAAGTCCATGACCTTCTTGTGGAGGTTCTATGCAATCTTTCCAAGTCGAAACACTTTGGCTTCTGCAACCATCTCGTGCGCGATTCCTTCATTAGTGAAACTATTACAAGCAAGTGTTATGGACGCGTCGAGCCGATGCCTATTCTCCTCCCAGGTCTTAGCTTTTTGCTCTATTTCTTTGGCTATATTCTTCATCTTATGAACAATCTTGTTTGATTCTCTAACTTGGTTGACCTATGCACCTTCTGTGACCTTCATTTATGCTACTACAACGATATGAATGGCATATACTTCATACATTGGCAGTGCAGAGAAATTTATGGTGACATGGCCCATGTTTTTGACCATGCCATCCAACTTTTTCATCCCCAAGTCAAGTGCTTCATGCAATACTTGAGTCTTTATTGGTGGAATGGGTATTGATACATCACTTGGTTTCTCTTCAGACGAGCCATTTAAGTCTCGTGACACAGATAATTGTGGTATGTAGTAAACCACCACTCTTACTTCATTTACTTCCTTACAGAGTGTTTGTAATAAATCTGTGATGCCACTTGTTTGCTCTGTTTGGCTCTCATCTATCTTCTTTAGGTTTTGGTTGGCTACTTCAACCATTATATATGTCAGAAGTGTATAATCGTCATTGGTAAGGCCAATAGTTCCAGCTAATTTGTCGCCTTTCCTCTTCTTATGACCCTTCACAGAATTATCTGTCTGCTTCCTCTTTTCCCCTACTGTTGGGTCCGTTGGAGCCATTCTTGACTCATTTTGTGTATTTTTTGGGTTTTCCTCTAGCGGATTTTCTCCCTGTCCCCGATCCTCCTATTTCGGTAGATCATCCTGTTGCACTTCTTCATTTGCATATAGTTGATCATCTACAATAGGAGCTCCCCATTCTTCTGTTCAATCTTGAATAATGACATCAATTTCTTTAGCCAACAGCTGATAATGTGTCGCAAGACATTAGCGATGTTGGTTTTGTTAAGGTTTCAAAAATATGTGATGGGCCCTGACTGAAAATCTGACAACGTTTCTAAATCGCTTAATGGTCACCTCAGTAATTCTAGGTTGCTTTCTTACATGATGTCACAGGGCCTCTCCTTGTAGAAAGAACTCTATATTGTTTTTTTTCCTTAACTTGAAATCTTTGTCGAACCAGAGATTCTAGTATCAAGATCCTCGACATAGGATGTGCACATCTACCCATTGGTAGTTTGGTGGTTCTTCCCATGCGACAAACAAAATCAAAATAAGTATCCATGAATAATGAAATGGGCTACCTTTCTCCTGCACCTCCTTTGCATCTTCTAACATTTCATTTAGGATATAGTGTGACTAATTGAGTTGAACACCTACCGCACATAACTCTGACGCAACAATCGTCCCTGTAGTACACTGGTTTGATGCATCTTCAGAAAAAAATTGCTAGACAAAACTTTAGCTACGAATCAAACAACATTGTCATTGATAAAAGTGATCGTAAATCCTATGGTGTCTTTGATCAGATCATACTCCTCCTTCAGGTTGTTTGTGAAGAACATGTCATGTTCTTTTCTAGCAAAAAAATGGTACTAGGTCGACGCCCGCAAGTGGAAGCCTCACAATCGTTGCTATTAGCTCGACATCCACATAAATATTTTAGTCGAGCCATAGATAACCACCATGGAATGTCACCAACAATTGTTTAGCACATGCAATCACCTCTACGTTGTGACCAAAACGTGACATGTGCATCAGTGACTGCAACCCAGTATTATCTAGTCCTCTTGTACATTCCATTGGAACTAGGCATAGAGGGCCATCCTCTATGTTGTGGACATAAACCATGTATTTTTTCATTTCCAACTCTAGAAATTTCCTTAGGTCGTGGTCGACAAAGGTCATCTTCTTCTGATTTGGGAGTATGCTCATCATTACCTGAAATCCTTTCGGTACAACCAGTGCTACCAGTGGGTACCTTGCATTCTTGCCGATTTTGATCTTAGGCGCATCAATTGGTCTAGGTGGGTCATAATGTGGGAACATACTCGTAGAGCGTGGTTCTTCATCTTTCAGTGGCGGTGATTTTGTTTTCCTACAGTTAGAAGATCGTTTCCTCTTTGACGTGCTAGGTGGGTCTGTTCCTAATCTCCAAGAATGAATGTTATTTGTTCATCTTGCTCTGCAACCATGGTCATTAGTGGGACAAATGTGGCAGTGTCTTCCATGATGGATGCAGGCAAAGGTGTCTCGACACCTAATTCTGTAACGATGCTTGTATTGAAGATAGGGATGACATAATCTATGAAAAATCACCCTCGATTCTTACAGTTACAGACACACTAGCTCAGCTTAATTAGTTGGATTCAAATAGAATGATTGAAACTTTGGTGCAAAGATGATATTCATTCATCCATTACATCAATCTTTCCTTCACACGAGCAGACAATAAAATGAAAAGGTGGCAGCGATTTTCGTCACATGGAGCAATCATTGGAATCATTAGAAGGAAACCACCACTTAACCGTCACTTCTCTTGTCACTTTAGTGGTAGTTATTGTGCATTAATGATGGAAAGGACCAAAAATTACGTCGCCAAAATCTCATGCGTCCTCTATTTAACTATGACTAGTTGTCTTTTTGCGACCAAATTCCATCATGTGACATCAATTTTCTTCCTACGACTGGTATTTGGTCATCGATACCTTTCTTTCATTTGCAATAGACAGATAGTCTTTGCGACCATTTTTCATCTTCGACAGGTATATAGTTGGCCAAATTTTTTTCTTTTACTACGACTCCTAGGTAGTCTTCAACCAAACACCAATATTTGTTACAAAATTAACATTTTTTTTTTAGTTGACCATGTTGTGGTTATCCCGGTAAAGCTTTAACTGACTTCCATTCACCAATCCTTTTAAAGGTGTTCCATATAATTTCTCTAGTTGCACTGCTACTCCTTTAGTGATTTGAATGACAACATACGGTCCCATCCAATGTGTTTTCAGCTTTCCAGGGTGCTTAAAAAATGTACTGTCATACAGGAGGACAAGTCCTCCTATGTGCAAGTTCTTATTCTTGATGTGCTGCTCATGCCATACTTTTCCTTCTCAACATTTTGGTGATAACTTGCGACAAAACGTTCTTCCTCCAACTGCATAAGGTGCGGCAATATTTCTTCGACAACACCAAAATCAGTCATTTCAACAATTGCAACAGTCCTTAGATTGGATAGAATGTATTTCATCGTCATGACGAATTCTTGTCCATATACTAGTCGGAATGGAGTTTGGATTTTCAACTTCTTATAGGTCATGCAATATGCCCAAAATACCACATAAATCTTCTAGTCCCAATCATCTCTTTGAAGATTGCAAATCGTTGTTAATTTGTTCATGAGGATCTTGTTGAATGCCTCAACAACACCATTCGCTTATGGATGATATGGTGTCATATTTTTGTGTTGGATTTGGAATTATTCAATCAATTATTCGATCAACTGATTGACAAAGTGCATGCCCTAATCACTTATCAAAATCTTCGAGCATCCAAATCTAGTCATAACATTGTTGAACAAAAATTTTTCAGCAATCACAAGAGTACAATTCTTTACTGGCATTTCTTCAACCCATCTAGTCAAGTAATCTGTCGCAATAATAATGTATCTTGCACCTATTCGCTTCCCTGGTGGATTAATAGGCTCGACAAAATCAATCATCCATTTGTCAAATGCCTCCAAATTTATTTGAGGCAATAGCGACATTTCATCTCATCGCAATGTATTTTTTGTTCTCTAACAGATATCGTAGTTGCGACAATATTCCCTATCATCTGCATGCAAAGTGGTCCAACACAATCCTGCTTGCAATATATTGTGCATTATATCTTTTCCAGCATAATGGCCTCCTGGGACACCAACATGCGCTTCGTTCAATATCATTGGTCGCTCGTGTTCTAGTACACAACGCCGAAGAATTTCATCTGGTCCCATTTTATATAGTTGTCCAGCTATCAATTGGAACTCTGCATCTCGCACCACTAATTGTTTTTTCTGCGCAATACTAAATCCTTTTGGTGCGTATCCCATACTCAATAAATGTATGATATCTTTGTAATGATAATCAAATATCATGATCATAAATAATTGCACATCAAGAAGACTATCGTCGAGATTCACCGGTTCTTCTCCACTTTCAAGCCTCGACAAGTGGTCTAGTCTTGAGTTCAGTCGACTCGACTTAAAAATAACTTCAAAATCAAATTCCTGGAAAAGGAGAAGCCACCGACAAATCTTCCCACCAACACTGGCTTGTTCACTAGGTATTTCAATGCTGAATGTTTTGTGAACATATTGAAATGTCCACCTACCAAATAGTGTCAAAATTTATGAAGTGCATACACCATAGCTAAGCTGTCTCTTTTAATTGTAGTGTAATTCTTCTCTACTATTGATAATTTCTTGCTAGCGAAGGATATATAATGATCAATCGACACTTTTTCAGGTTGCGTAAGTACAACACTGAGTGCGACAGATAACGCATCGACATGTATGTGAAATTCCTTTTTCTATTCTGGAAAAACTAGTGTGGGTGATGTGACCATCTTGTTCTTTATAGTGTCCAGATTCTCTTGGAAGTGCTCGTTCCATTGAAAATTAACGTTTTTCTTCAACAAATTCTCCATCGGAGCAGTCACCTATGCATATCTTTTTATAAATTTTCGATAGTATCTTTTGTATGTCCTAATGTCATTTTGAGTTGTTTTACTATCGCAGGGGGTGGTAGGTCGACGATGATCACAATTTTACTAGGGTCAATGGGGATTCCATCGCAACAAACTACATGGCCCAACATAATTCCAAACGAGGTAGAAAATATACATTTCTTTAGATTCAACGAAATATGATACTTTCGACACTGTTCCATCATTATTTTGAGGCTCCTTATATGATATTTTATGAGCCCAAACATCGTCCAATCATTGAAGTATACCTCAATAAATTTATGAATAAAGTCATTGAAAGCAACCACTATTATCATGGAGAAGATAACAGGAGAATTCTTGAGTCCAAAGGGAATTAATGTGTATTGGAAACACCCCCACTCCGTCGCAAAGGTTATCTGGTGTTGATATTCCTTTGCGATTATGTCCCAATGGTAGCCAGAGAACCCATTAGTGAAAGAATAAAATTATTGACTCCCAACACTTTTTAATACCTCATCCATAAATGGAGTCAGGAACATATCATGTAAGCAAGCGTCGCTCACCTTTCTTAGGTCGACAAAAATATGTACTTCACTGGTAGTCTTCTTATCTTGCACTGCTATTGAACTGATCCACTCGGATTCTTCAATCGGTTCTATGATACCTGCATCCAACATTTGATCTAACTCCATCTTCGCTTTTTCTTTATATCGGGGATTTTGCTGGTATGGTCGTTGCTTCACGGGATTTGCGTCAAGTTTTAATGATATCTTCATCTGTCTAAGGTCTTTGACAATCCCATTCATCTCTGAAAATTTTGTAGGGAACAGATCCTTAAATTCATGTAGTAAGTTCATGATCTTCCTGACAATTTCATCGTCCCAATAACCTCTGATATTGGTGAACTTTGGATTCTCTAGAGATCCAAAATTTAATTTCTTGACTTTCAACGAGTTAAAAAATTGGTCACTCGAAATACCAAATCATTCCACCTCGTGAATACGTTCAAAACCTAGGATGTTTATGTTGAGTGGTTCATCATCCTCAGCTTCTCCCTTCACATTATAGCACTACATCTAGTGTTGGACTATCGCACTGCTTTGATTAAAGTTTTCCATTGAGACATGGATATCTTCAAATATCTTCATCTTGATCTCTTGCAAAGCATCATCAATCAAAGGATGATCGTCAGTAAACTCAAATGTGTGTGTGAAACTGGAAGCTAGTTCGTCCCATTAAACTGTTCCATGTCGCATCTCAAACAACGTGTACCAATTCCTTGGTATCATGTCTAGAGTATGTATAAATTGATGGACCCATTCCTGTCGCGAAAATGCTTCCCATGTCGCATGACAATATTCAATGTGATTAACAGAATCAGTTAATCTTGTGTACTTCTGACCAATATAAGTGATCTCTTCTTCAAATCATATCTCCATCAACCTTTGGAATTGATGCCATTGTGAGATAGATTGTTTATGTGCGACCCACCATTTGACAAGCATAGCTTTCAGTACAAAGTCCAGGGTGGACAAGTGTTGATGTTCTGTGAATTTTTCTTCAAATTCTGTTAGAAAAGATGCCATTTTAGGTTAAACTTCATATGTGGGTAGATCACTTATCTCACTATCTACTCATTGCACAGATCATGTAATTCTTGTGCATTTTCTCATCGATACTTCATGCAATCCGTTCTGCTAGTTTTCTAAAGCTTCTAAAAAATATGATGTATAGGAACTAATGCTGCACCAACTAAGATTTCCGTTGGCTATTGGATTCACACAATCATACCTTGTAGAAGTAATGTTATAAATCTGGTCCATATAATCTCCTTGTCCTTCGCTATTCACCGGCTCGACGTATCTTTATCCTTCCAATGGATTAATTGGTGCAACCACTCATAGCTCTAAATATTCGAATGTTAAGATTCGTTTCTTGAAATTGATAATAGTATGATTATCAATCACCTAGATGATCCCCATAAGTGTGGTATATGTATTTGTATCATCTACAATGTCAATTAGTTCAAATTCGCCAGAAGTTTTAAGGCCTTCTATCTCTACAAGAACCTGATTCAGTCGACCGACAGGTAGAGCTTTCGACTGATTCGCTAATCGAAGCTAAACAAGAGACCATACAAGTCTTGATTTCCCCATACTTTCCCATGTTTGTGTAGTCATAATGTTGACATCAGAGCCCAAGTCCAGAATAATATAGTCCATATCATAATCTCCTATTTGTGTATTCATCCTTAGTTCGTGACCAGTCTTCAATATTTTTCCCACATGACTAACCCTTCTTTTTGGTCACACCTCTTCTTGAGGTTATTATATTAGAGCTGCCAATTTTGTGACAAATTCTTTATCTTGCATTAGTGCTTAACAACTTTTAAATAACTATTTTAATTTACTAACATTTCCTATTGGTTGCTTTCGGAATATTTGGTCGAATCATTTAGGCATCTCCAATATTGGCCTTCCAGAAGTCGACACTTGATTTCTATCGACAAATTCTTGTCGTGCATACAAGAATACTTTTTTTTGGGGGGGACGTTGGATGGTGCCTTCTTGATATGACCCTCTCATAGCACCTCCTCTTGTCACAACAACAATATGTGGTTCCATTGGTTCAACAGAGATCTTCTGGATATTCATATTGGGATTCTGCGGTGGATTATGATTTCCTACAATCTTGGTATTCCATCTCGCAATCAACTGAGTACATTGTTTGATAGTGTGATCAAAATATTTGTAGTATGAACATGTCATAGTAGGACTCGTGCAGTCCCTGGCAAAGTGTCAAGGTTGTCGACAATTATAACATATAATTTGGCCTCTTCCATGACCAAATCACCCCCCTTGTCCCGACCTCTAAAATCCCCCCCACCTGGGTTGAGGGTATTGTTTTTGTGGGTATTGATTCCATGGATATTGAGCCTGAGGATACTAAGGCTATGAATATTGATCTTGAGCTCGATCAACCTATTTTTGTCATCATTCTTCATTAAATAAGTATCAATTGTTTTCTCCTGCAACAACTGATATGCTCTGCATGCTTTCTCATAATGACTTACTAATCGACAAAAATTATAGTATAAACTGGCCAACGCACTTATAATATCTATAAGTACAAACATTCTTCCGACTGGTGGCCTCTAGTCTAGCATATTCTATACCAAGGCATCCCTTGTGTATTTATCGGGCTCAATGCTCCCGATGTGACATAATTCATATATGCTAGGAAGTTGTCTTTATGGTGTCCCTTTATTCTGCATCTGGTATACCAGAGTTCTTCTTGTACTTCCTTCCCTTTCTTAATATATTGGAGTTTCACTGTAAGGTTGGCTAGTTATGACTGGATTTGAATAATGCCTGCACTAGTTTCTCCAACCGATGAGGATTCCAATGTCATCACCAATTCTAGTGCCTCAGTATGCGATATAATATTTTGGTGCATCAAAGGGATCTTAATGTGCAGTAAAACTGCTAAGATAAACCATTCTTTGTGTTGAACGTTTGACATTTGGAAAATTACTTTGGCCATCAACGTCTTAAATCTTTGATCAAAGTCACAAACATATTACGTAGGCAATTGCTTAATTTTATTTAATATTCGTAATACATTGCGACTCAGATTTGGGCTTTCTGAACTCGTCTATTAGTCTTGCTCAAATTTGATCTAATTTTTTCTCTGGGATTCTTGTCGACACCACATAGAATTTCATGTACTAGTACAATGCACAACCCCTAAGGGTTGTGATCATCTTAGCTTTCTTGATGGATTCAACTTGGACTTGTCGCACGGACCACACAGATTCACATAGAAACCATCAGGGTCTTCCACCCCATTTCTATAAACATAGACAACTTTATATCATTCCCAACCATTATATTTGCTCTTGGTAATGTTGTATTGATGTTTTGGCTAGTTGGTGATGAGTTTCTAGATATTACCTCAGGACATGTACGCGGGGTCATGGGTATGTCATATTTGTACTATGGATCTGGATATTGTTCTTCTTCTTTCTTAGATATAGGTTGGTAGTCTTGTTCCTCATCATAAGAACCTTCTTTGAAGTGCGTCACAAACGAGTAGTCCTCCCCTCCGGTCATACTGTAACTTTCTCTTCTCCTCACAGTCCTTCTTCTCTTTCTCGACCGAAATATTCTTCCACTCCTCAGGTGCCCACTTTCTAGCTCAACCTCGCCATCACCAGGAAACATCTCAGCTTACTTTGCTCCATTTTCCTCACACTTTTCTTATGACATATCCCAGGTATTTATGCTAAATCGCTATTCGCTAGATTCCATTCTCAATATCCCTTTCTCATATACAAGCATCTTGATCCAAATCTTTAAATATGTCAAGTACCGTCCTATAGATCATTGGAAAAAATACCTTTCTGTCTCACTGTACGATTTTATGATGTCGACTGCAGTTTCTGTGGTGTACCCTTCCAAAATATTGTTAACCCATAAATCGACAGCTCTAGATATAGGCCTGTTAACAGTTTTCAGCCACTGAATTAGCTGAGGGCTTCACTCTATCAGTTCTTCCTCTTGAAAGTTTATTCACTATGTTGCTAGCCTTAACAACCACTCATGTAACAAAAATGGAAATTAGCAAAATACAATCTCATGAATATATGTATAGAGGTATCGCTCCAATCACTCTGCTGGGCTCAATTGAGATCCTTCACTTTCTTCCCATTCAAACTCTAGTGCTTCAAAATCCACCCAATATTGAATTTCTGGCTTAGTTGGGTGCCACAACATATCCCCACCAAAATGATTCACGGTCCTGGCAACATAACCATTTGTTATCCTTCTTTCCCGTTGATCCAGGTTCGAATCCTTAACCGACAACAAAATCCCAAGATATTGTCCCAATAGAGGAGTCGACGACACGTGTGATGCAAATGTAGTCTCACCCGAGATATCTTATATGTAACTGCCATAACTAGGTTTCTGCAGTTATGTGGGGATATATACTTGTACAGTACTTTATCAAATTACTCGACCAAAGTCGGGGATTATACTTGGTATTCATTGGATATTCATTCAAGATAACAATCTATTTACCAGTCGACACATATTGTGGTATTCAACATAACAACCTTATTATAGATTCATTCATTAAGTTGTGTGACACATACATCTATAATTTTATTCATAAACATATACAGTGCGACATAGGCATGTCTACTTCTTCACAACATACATGCATTAGACATAAACACATTAATCAAACACACAGAGACAACAATTAACGTGGAAACCCATCTAGGAAAAACCACAAAGATGCTCTTCATCTGGCATGAGAAATATGTTAGCAACTTTTGTTTGTGCACTCATCTTGTAGAATATTCTCTAGGTATTCTTTACAACTCATAGAAACTTCTCTCCTCTCATGCTATTGAGTTTTGTGACTATGTATTTCTTCTCTCGTTCACTCCTCTTTCGATCCTCACATAGCTTGGATCTATCCTCTAGATAAAAAACTATCTTCTTCTCTTCTTTACCTACACACAGAATTAACTAACTAACACTCGACTAACATCAACTAACATTGACTAACCTTGAACACCACACACAACTTGGGTTTTCCATTTTATAAGCTTCTACTCGTCTTAATCAATCGACTCCTTTCTGTTACCTGACGAGCTGTCATTTATATTCTCGTACATTCAATTACAACTGACAATATGCATTATCGGCCCAAAAATACAGTTATGCTTTATTACCAAAAGCATGCTTTATTCTAATTGACTCCTTACCCATGATTAGACTAATTGTTCTTTTTATCTATTTTCTCTTCTTCTATCATGGTTCCTTTCGTCGCGACTGCTCTCGTTGCCGGTATTTCTGTCGCAACTTATCTTCTGTTGCAGACTCTTCTTGTGACCATAATCTTTATATTTCCAAATGGAATTATGGCTGAATTCTACTTAACTTTTCCTAGGGCCAACAATCATCATTGTCATCATCCTCAACATCAACATCATCATTCATGTCATTGTAATCATCACTATCATCATGGTTGTCATCATTGTCATGTCCATCGCCATATAATCACATCATTACCACTATCTTCATCTTCATCAATTTCAACATCATCATTGACATCATCATCACCTCCATAGTCATCGACGCCATCACTGTCATTGTTTTCATTGCCGTTGTCACTATCATTGTCATCATCATTGTCATTTTCATCATCAACATCATCATTATCATCATCATCTCCATTTAATCACGTTATCATCATCCTCATTGACTTTGTCATCATCATCATTGTCTTCATTTCAACATCATCCTCATCCATGCCATTGTCATTGTCATAATCATCAATGACAACGATGATGATGATAAACATCATCAAGGTCATGACAATGATTATGATGATGATGATGATGATCATCATCATCATGATCAACATGATGATAATTATCATCATCATTTCCATCATTATTAATATCATCGGAATAGTCATTGTTGTAAACATATTCATATAATTACATCATCATCATCCTCGTTGTCATTGTCATCATCATGGACATCATCATCATCATTAATGGCATCATCATTATCGTTGTCATCATTCATGACATTGGTGCCTATGGTGACCTAGATGACAATGACAAATATAATGATCATGATGATGACAATGATGACATTTTAATAATTGGGAAGATGATCCAAGGTCATTGGCATCGTCATCGCCATCATCATTGTCATTGTCATCATAACCATCATCATTGTTGTCATCATCATTTTTATTACCATCATAATCATCATTCATGTCATCATCAACATCATCATATTTGTATTCATCATCGTCATCATCATGATTATCGACATTGTCATCAACTATTCATAATTACCTTTGGCATAAGAAATATCATCAACCCAAAATATGTGATTAGCGGAAAAGGGTCATGGAGGACACGTACGATATATGCATGAGAAAGAAAAAGTTTATTTTGGAAGGAAATCAACATAATCATCATCCTTATAGTCATCATCACCATCATCATCATTCATTTCATTGCCATCATTATCGTCATCATTGATGTCATCATTTTCATTTTCAATGTCATCATCATCATAATTGTTTCCATCATCATCATTTCCATCATTTTCATCATCGTCATCATCAACATTATCATCGTCATTATCCTCATCGTCGTCTTCAACATCTGGGCATAAAATTGGAAGTAAAACATGATACAAAACTGGACAAAAACCTAGACGCAAAAGTGGATGAAAACATGGGTGCAAAAGTAGGCACAAAGTGGGTGCAAAATGGGGTGCAAAAGTAGGCACAAAGTGGGTGCAAAATGGGGTGCAACAAAAGTGGATGAAAAAGTGGATGCAAACAAGGGCGCAACCATGGATGGAAAAGGAGACACAAAAGTGGACAAAACCATGGGTGCAAAATTGGACGTAAAATTGGATGCAACAAAAGTAGATGCAAACCTAGACACTAGAAAAGGATGCAAAAATGGATGCCAAAGCGGAAGCAAAAGAATATGTAAAACTAGGAAAAAAAATTAGTGCAAATTGGGGCACAACAAAAGTGGATGCAATGGTAGATGCAAAAAATGATGTAAAACAAGATGAAAAAAGGACGTAAATGTGGGTGCAAAAGTGGACGAAAAAGTGGATGCAAAACTATATGTAAAATGGGGCGTAAACTCGGATGCAAAACTCGACGCAACAAGGGATGCAAAAAAAGTAGCATAAGTGGATGCAAAAAATGAAGCAAAAGTGGAGACAAAAGTAGGTGTAACAAAAGTAGACAAAAAAACTAGGTGCAAAATCTAGAACAAAACTCAACTCTCAATTCAACGCTAAACCCGGTGCAACATTTGATGCTAAATGCGATGCAATTTGCACCAATTTTAGTGCCAAATTTGGAAAAATGATGCAAAATATGCCTAAAATTGTGCTGACCCATGAAATTACGCCAACTTGGCCAAGCAAGTGAAGAAAAATACTATAAACGGACACAAAAAGGGAATAAAGAAGGGATGCTAATCGTAGGGTTTTGTTGTTGTGGTTACAAATGCAAGGGGCCTTGGGAGCCTGGCCACTAGTGTAGGGAAAAGGGAAAGGTGCATTACATAGAAGTTCTTTCTAGCAATGAGGACCATGGTGAGGAAGAGGTAGTTAGCCTACCTCATGTGCATCCAAACAGAGAGGAGTCACCCCCATTTGAGTCCACAAAGCTTGTACAACCATCGGATGGTGTCAGGAGGATGACCATTGCTACTCTGTTAGGAGTACCCAGATATTACACCTTCCGAATTAGAGGGATATTACAAGGCCAAAGGATTACATCATTGATTGATGATGGGGATACTGACAACCTCATGTTAAATGTACAACATTAGGATTCATTTTCCGAGACTTATGTTGTATCAAGCTAGGGACTTGTGTGGTATCAAGTTAGGACATTGTGTTGTATCAAAGTCCTATATATGTCCTCATATGTTGTGGTGGGATTCCTGTACTATGCTCTTAGGTTGTATCAAGATTTGAATATTGTGTTGTATCAAGACTGTGGACTTGTGTTGTATCAAGTCAATGATTCTCATAAACGGTACCCTATGAGAATGGATCTCCAATTATGGATATGGACTTGTGCTGTATCAAGTCATGTGGTTATACTATGTAATATATTGCAAGTCATTGTCACTGAGTGCTATAGGTCTCATTTAGGGATTAACTACCCCTAGAGTGAATTACATTAGCATATGACTATATGGTCTAGGGTAATATATATGATCATTAGTATGGAATAATTCTTCTGAGTATGATATGATAAGATGGATAAATAAATACACATATGGACCATGTAGTAATTAATTAATGTGAGATAAAGCATAGAGAAAAGGAATGGATTTGAATTGCCTATGTATGCTTTCATGTAAACTCGAATTGTAAAGGCTTCAGTTCAAACTTTAGTTGTAAACAAATAATGTATCAGTTAAATAAGGAATCTCTTTGAGATCCATGCAAATATAAAAATAGTAAATAGTATAATTAAATTAATAAAGCTTATGTGTTTTAGTTAATTAAAAGAAACTTATAGAGATCCATGTAAATGTTTGCATGGATGGCACTAAGAGTGAAGCACCAATGACACTTAAGTTAGCTTGTTAACTAAGTAATCAACATTTAGTTAACTAAGAAGATTCATAAAAAAGTTAATAATAGAACTTGTGAATGGATGACAATAATTGTGAAGCACCAAAGACATTCAATTAAGTCTCCTAAATTTATAATCATGCATTCAGTTAACGATTGAGTTCAGTTTACATTAAGTTCAACCAATTCACATTCAGGACAAGGCAGTTAACTTTCAGTTACCAAAGAGGGGCACATATCTACTGCATGCAAGAGAATATGGAGTGTTAGTTTGGCACTGGAGCTTGGGATGGAGCTAATGATTGCATTGAAGGAGTTCTAGTGCATGCTCCTCCTAGTGAATGCTCTATGTGTTGATCTCAGAGTCTTTAACTGAGCCTCCCATTCACTACCTTCTGCATGCTAAGGTTTTTGGCTTGTTATTAATATGCTAGGCATATGGCAGGTTCAACATAGTTTCATACAATTTCTTCTGCAGGGTTACATTGGATCTCTCTTCTCTATTGCTGAGGTGTTATCTCTTATTGGAAAATCAACTTATGTGTTGTAAACCATTCTCTACAAATATATCTATCATACTCAAAGAATTGCTGGTTTTTTCATCTTGTCTCTCATGGTTGAATGATTTATTTTGTTGATATATTTGTGAGATTTATATGTGGCTAATATATTTATGAGATTCATAAGTGGCTGATATATTCATATGTGGTTGATTTATGAGATTTATAAATGCTGAAATTGATCGATAAAAGTTTTAAAAGTTCAAGCATCTCCAATTTTGCTCAAACATTCACATGGTATTAGAGCATAGGGTGTGGGGGATCTTAGTTTTGTGCAACAAACTAAATCCTACATGATCTTAGGAGTTGAGAAACAAACTAAAGCTTTGAGCCATGACATCGATCTCCGTCCAACTAAAAGATTGCCACGAGGTCAATTCCAACTTCAACACATGGAAGGAAAGAGTATTGAACACTCTTAAGGAGCATTTCCTATATGTATACATATACAAAGTGGTGGAGCATCCTTCATCCAATGAAAATCAAATCCAATAGCAAGTCAGTATGCATCATTCCCATCAATTTCTAGGATACAATTCGTGAATCATTTCTGATCAAACCATGAGGAATCAACTAAAACCGTTGAAAACCCTCTTCCCAAATGGGATGGTTTAACTCTTTCATGAGCAGATTTCAAAAATTCACAACGGTTTGGGATATACAGTCAAGTATTTGATGGTGAAGTTCTCTAGAATTCGTGTTACAGACATCTTTCCAATCTAGACGAATTGGTTGAATGACCCCGTGATTTGTGGATTGGATATTATCTTTCTTTAATGAATGTTGTGTGTAATGAGGGCCTCATAGAGTTGAGAACTCATCTGAAGAAGAGGATGATGATCACCAGAAGAATTTTTTCCTAAAGTAGCCTGCATTCGCTCTAGGTTGCATGGGATCCAATTTCCCCATGCTGAGATTTGCTATCTCCTATATGCACTCAAAATTGCAAGGATATAAATACTAAGGGACTCTGGTAATATCCACAAGGAAGAAAAGATCTTGAGGGAGCTCTCAAACCAATAAAATATAAGTACTTGTATTTTGTGTATTATATGATCTTTATATCTAAATGCTTTTGAATGTGTTTCATTACAATCATATAGAGATCTGTATTCCTGGGATTAGGAATGATGTTACGGTATAACTTGATTAAAAGCATATGTTACAATCCTTCTATTTATTTGTAAATAGTAAAACTCATGTTATGTTTAAATTAAGAAGAGTATAGGGTTGCACGAGTGTTCATGAGAAGTGAATATAAAGCATGCATGATTGTTAATGAGATATGAATATAAAGCTACATGATTGGCCATGAGTTATGAACACATGACTACATAAACCTTGATGAATACAAGGCTGAATTTTTTATACAAATATTTGGTTGCATTAATATTTCTTAAGATATGATATGGGACTGATATAAGACTAATATAAAGATGAAAAATAAGTGCATGAGATTAGTATGAGTTATGTTAAGACAATCGATTAATATATGTACATAACTATGTAAAATATTATTAGTATATATTTATGTGAATAAAACTAAAGAGTATGAAATGGTTCTAACCATTATAATATTTTGTCTTGTAGGATGAATTCATATGCCCTGACCTACAAGTAAAGAATGGCATGAATATGAAGTCATTCTGATGGATGATTCAGAAAGAGAAGAGATCGAGAGGTTCTTATGATTCTTAGAAAGAAGTTAGAATAGAATCCCTAATACTATTATGAGAGATGTAAAGACTGCTAAAGGTCATTTATTTATCCTAGTTATATTCATATATATGTTATACATAGAGGAGTATGAGTTTCCATGATGGAGGACTCAAATTTGTGATTCTCACATCCTAGATGTTGAGAGGGAGCAACTAGATTTACTAGCTCCTAAAAAACCAGTGGAACTAGTTAAATTAACCTTCTGTTGTGTAGAAACCATGTATGGTACTGATATCGGGAGGAATCTATATGTAAGAATCTTGGATGATTCTTAAGTTTAGAGGTGTAACAATCATTAGATAAAATTTTCTGTTGTTGAGAAAATGTTTAGTAGAGTTCCTGAAAGGATTCAAGAACATTGGATTATAAATCCATGATCATACACATGAAGACAAATCTTATTCTTATTCATATTTGTAGGGCCTTATATCTGTTAGATATACATAGGTCCCATGATTAGTTATATGCTTTGCAATCAATACATATACATGTACAACAAATCATGTGTTGTGTTACCTACTTGGTACAAGAGTACGTGGATTCAAACATGTCTTGGTTTGTGAAAGTAAGTTTCACGGATATATGGATTATGACTAGTACAATGATCAAGAAAGATCACATCAAATATGTTGCTCAAATAGAGCATATTTTAAAGTAGAAAATTTTTACAAAGTTCCTAGTCAGTTATATCCAAGACATGGTGCAGAAAGGAGTTGTGTAACTCTTGTACATATCCATAGATGAGAAGAATTGCCACCATATTTACTAAGCCTCTATCTAAAACAAGCTTGGTATAGTATTAAAAAACTCCTCTAGTTGAAGAGGGAGTATTGATGTATCTTCACAGGTAGCAGTAGTTACAAAAATCCCCAAAATAGTTAGTCATGATACATGACTTAGGGAACTAGGGGTTGTGATATTTTGTGGAGAAAATCCACATGAGCATAGACATTGTCAATGTCTCAGAGACTATTGGATACTCAAGAAGAGTTATAGTATGGAATGCGAGAGAATAGTTAAACCTCTTGGAGAGGTTAGATAGCCATACATTTAGTTATGTGGAGTATTGTGATATGAAATCACTATGAGAGTGATCAGGTCTTGAACACCATCAAAGAGAATGGCAAGCTCATAGAGAACTTCTTCAGATGATAGAAGATTATTGAAGTCAAAAAATGCTGGAAATTGAAAGTAAAAGACAAAGACTTTATTTCTGCATGGTATTACACATTGAATTTGTTAGATATGAAATCCATAGTTTCTAGTTTAGAGAAACTACATTCTAGATCAGATCCAGATGATGCTATTGTGATTAAGTAGCTAGTTGGTTTCTTAATGTACTTAGCAAACATGTTGTATTTTATATTTGTTACTAAGCATATGTTTGAGTAACTTTGAGGTACATTAGAATAGGTCCTTAATTTTATTTGATACATGGTAGATCTATTGTGTTATCCAACTACTATTTTTACCTGAGATAAAGCAATGTAAGTTGTAGCTAGTACTACAAAAGCAAGGTTTGTGTCAGAGAGTACTATAGAAGCAAATGTATTTTGCTTATAGTACTACCTGTTACGGAGTAGTATAGTTTTTGGATGCTACCTACCAGGGTAAAATACTTGAGAATACTGTTATTAGGTGTTTTAAAATCAAGCTTTCTAAGAACCCAATGTTTCATGTTACGTTGAAACAAATTAAGATGAAGTATCACTTCTTCAGAGTCATGTTCATGTAAGTAAAATTTCAATACATAACTACTGATGGGGAGATTACAAATGTGTGGACAAGCTTCTATTAGCGACACAGATTAATTCTTCCAAGATAAAGATTGGTTTGGCGAAAAATGCCTGGTAAAGCAGATAATGTCTCCCTCGTTGAGAGGGAGTGTTAAATGTACAACATCAAGATTCATTTTCTGAGACTTGTGCTGTATCAAGTTAGGGAATTGTGTGGTATCAAGTCAAGACATTGTGTTGTATCAAAGTCCTATCTATGTCCTCTTTAGTATTGAGGTGGGATGCCTATACCATGATCTTGTTTTGTATCAAGATTGGAAGCTTGTATTGTATTAATATTGGAGACTTGTGATGTATCAAGACTGTGGACTTGTGTTGTATCAAGTCAATGATTCTCATAGATGGTACCCTGTGAGAATGGATCTCCAATTATGGAGATAGACTTGTGTTGTATCAAGTCATGTGGTTATACTATGTGATATATTGCTAGTCATGGTCACTGAGTGCTATAAGTCTCGTTTAGGAATTACCTACCCCTAGAGTGAATTACTTTAGCACATGACTATATGGACCGAGGTAATATATATGATCATTAGTATGGAATAATTCTTTCGAGTATGATATGATAAGATGGATAAATAAATACACATATGGACCATGCAGTAATTAATTAATGATAATGAGATAAAGCATAGGGAAAGAGAATGGATTCAAATTTCCTATGTATGCCTTCATGTGAAATCGAATTGTAAAGGATTCAGTTAAAACCTTAGTTGTAAATAAATAATGTATCTGTTAAATAAGAAATTTCTTTGAGATCCATGCAAAAATAAAAATAGTAAATAATATAATTAAATTAATAAATATTATGTGTTTCAGTTAATTAAAAGAAACTTACAAAGATTCATGCAAATGTTTGCATGGATGGCACTAAGAGTGAAGCACTGATGACACTTAAGTTATCCTATTGACTAAGTGATAAACATTCGGTTAACTAAGAAGATCCATGCAAAAGTTAATAATATAAATTGTGCATGGATGACACTAATTGTGAAGCACCAAAGACATTTAGTTAAGTCTCCTAAATTTATAATCATGCATTCAGTTAATGATTGAGTTCAATTTACATTAAGTTCAACCAGTTTACATTAAGTTCAATCAGCTCATATTTAGTTCAAGGAAGTTAACTCTCAGTTACTAAAGAAAGGCACATATCTTCTGCATGCAAGAGAATCTAGAGGGTCAGTTTGGCACTGGAGCTTGGGAGGGTGCTAATGATTGCATGGAATGAGTTCTAGTGCACGCTCCTCCTAGTGAATTCTCCATGTGGTGATCTCAGAGTGTTTAACTGAGCCTCCCATTCACTACCTTCTTCATTCGAGTGTTTTTGGCTTGTTATTAATATGCCAGGCATATGGCAAGTTCAACATATTTGCATACAATTGTTTTTGTAGGGTTACATTGGATCTCTCTTCTCTACTGTCGAGCTGTTATATCTTATTAGGCAATATGCTTATGTGTTGTAAACCATTCTTCTGCAAATCTATCTATCATACTCAAAGAATTGTTGGGTTTTTCATCCTCTATGTTTGGAGGGTTTTCCCAGGGTATATCTTGTCTCTTATGGTTGAATGATTTATGTGGATGATATATTTGTGAGATTTATATGTGGCTGATATATTTATGAGATTCATATGTGGCTAATATATTCATACATGGCTGATTTATGAGATTTATAAGTGCTGAAATTGATCGATAAAAGTTTTAAAAGTTCAAGCATCTCTGATTTTTCTCAAACATTTACACTTCATAGATGCAACATTGGTTTCCAACAGGCGCATACCCATAGAGGAGTTTGAGGTATTTGAGGTGGTAGTAGTCGATGAGTACAACATTAATTGCACTCATAGGATTAAGATATTGAATGTGACTATGTGAAACTACACACTGACTAATGACTTTTATGTAGTTGACCTAGAATACACCAATATGGTATTGGGTGATTGCACTCTCTTGGGGATAACAAAATGAATTACCAGGTTATGAGGTTGTGGTTCATGGACAAAAAGGGTCAGTGGATTTGTCATGTCCCCATCCCTCCGACCGGCGAAGAGGACGCGACCATGGCGTTAACCATCCGGGCTAAGATCCCCATGAACATGTGAAGGCATAAAAATGCTAAAATGCTGAAAGAAAATGCTGATAACGGGATGCATTGAAGTAGAACATGCACACATGAACATTTATCATGCACAGATGCAAATATTTATCATACGCAGCGGAAACAACACACATTCATACAAGCATTCATTCAACATGTTCATCATGATCATTAACAAAAAATATGGTTGCAGAAGTAAAATGAGCAAGACCACTTATCTTATGAAGAAGTTGTTCCGCAACCAGCTACGTCGCTGCAACGTTCCACCCAACCATAGGCCAGCATGCTCCTTAATCTCTCAGCAACACTGCCACCCCTGAGCCGGGCCTGATTCTCCAAGGAATAAGGGAACAAGCAGGCTTACACATAGCCAAGGATACACAAAGCATAGCCAAGCCAACACGGTTGGGTTTATCAGGCCATCAAGGAGTTGGGAAAGGCTAAATTCTAAGCTTGTGAGCTCATTGCAGAGCTAGGAACACCTACACCAGAACTAGCCTGACTTCTAAGACACCCACACACACCCAACACAAGGAATCAGTCCCTTCTTTGCTACACAGTCCCTCAGGCCTTGCATTCCCTTCCAGTGTTATTCAGGGGTTGTGGAGAAGAAAGCCATCCCTCTAGCTCCGTCTGTGTGGTTTCCAGCCACCGGGTTTATCAAGCAAACCAAGCCCCCATCCCTGCTCCCTACACAGTCTGAAGACCAACCATTGCACACATGCAATTAAATCAACTGTCACGGCTTAAACAGGGAAAACGACTCTTGGGCGAATTTTAACAATCCCAATGTATCAGTGAACACCGCTCACAACATGGGGAAATCAATAGCCCATTTTACACAATTGAATCTGCTGGTGAAGACTTACACAGACCACAATGGGGAAGAAATTACAGTTCTCCCAGCTTGTACGTGAGAGAAACAAAAATGCAGAACCCACAATCAGCCGGTGGGGAGAATATACAGCCACACCATCTGCAAATCCGTAGAGGAAAGGACTGTGTGAGTAAAGCCGGGAAAATCCTGTGCATGAGCGTGAGCAACTTCTGCTCCTGCATGAGGATGAACAACAAATCATGAGGCTTGCATAGTGGAGAGTGTGTGAGTGTTTCAGCACAGTCACGGAGGGGGAGTAGAATGCCTGCGGGAGTAAAACCAGGTAAATCCTGTGTGTGAGAACAACGAACAGATAATGGCCCCTGCGTGAGAACAACGAACAGACAATGGCCCCTACGTGAGGGTGAATAGCTCCGCCTATGCGCGTGGATGAGCAGACAATTGTGAGGAACAAACAAACCATGGAGATAACGCGCAATGGAGAGAATGAATGAAGGGCGTAGTCATTCTTTTGCCCATCGTGAGGTTCAATCCACTGGTGGAGTGTGTGTGTGGGCAAGGACTGACAGTCCTGCCACCCCACTCCCAAAAACAATAACTACCTCAACCACCACCAGCAATTCTTAATGGAGGTGGTTGGGTAAGACAAGGTGGTGACACATGGGTTTTTCCTCATTGGCCAAGGTTTGACAATCCCCCCACCCTTATCCTTGTGAAAATCATGCCCCTTCTCAATTTAGTTGCCACGAGCGTAGCTGGTCGGGTTCATTTAATTAAAGATGCATATTTACATGATGACAAACTTGATATGTATGCCGCATGCCCTGATATACCATCGATGACGCTTTCAACCTAAAACATAGCATAACTAATCAATGGTGGGGCCTTGACCTTTAGCTCCGCACCATGATCATTACAATATATACATCATGTTCATTTAATGCAACAGGGTCAAAACCGGGGTGTGACATTCCCCTCCCCCTTGAATAGAACTGTCCTCAGTGCTTTACAGAATTAACAAAATGCTACACTGGTATCGCCTCAGTGCTCCGCAGAATTGAACAAAAATGGATGTGCCAATCGCATGGCATCCTCCAGCTCCCATGTAGCCTCTTCAGGTCTGTAGTGCTCCCATTGCACCTTTACCTGACCTATGGCTCGGTTCCGGAGCATTGTGACCTTTCTGTTGAGGATGCGCATTGGCTCGATTCGAAACTCTCCCTCGGGTTCCACCTGAATCACATCCCAATTTATCACATGGTTAGGATCATGTACATATCTCTTAAGCAAAGAAACATGAAAAACAGTATGAGCTCTAGTGCTAGCAGGCAATGCAAGTCTATATGCAATTGGCCCTATTCTTTCAAGCACTTCAAACGGCCCACAGTATCTTGGTGACAACTTGGCACAACTTCCAAGCTTCAAGGAACTCTTCCTTGCCCTCACTCTGAGGTAAACATGATCCCCAACACTGAACTCCCTGTTCACCCTATGCTTATCTACATAGATTTTATGTCTGTCCTGTGCTGCTTTCAGATTCTGCCTGATCTTTACAACCTCTTGCTCCATTTCCTTGAGCAATTCTGGTCCAAGCACAATCATGTTCACTGGGTTATCCCAAGTCATTGGTGTCCTACACCTTCTTCCATACAAAGCTTCATACGGACTCATCCCCAAGGATGCCTGCTGTCCATTATTATAAGAAAACTCTACCAAGTGTAAGTAGTATTCCCACTTGGTTGGTTTGTCCATTACGTACATGCGAAGCATATCTTCAAGCACCTGATTAACTCTCTCTATCTGCCCATTTGTCTAAGGATGGTATGCAGTGCTGAAGTTTAGCTTTGTACCCAAATCTGCAAACAACCCCGTCCAAAAGTTGGAAGTAAACTTGACATCCCTGTAAGAGATTATTGCCTTAGGAAATCCATGCAATTTGAATATATCCTTCATGAAGATCTTTGCAATGTCATCAGTCTTATGCATAGACTTAACTGGTATAAAATGTGCTGCCTTTGTCAACTTGTCCACCACAACCATGATGGAATCATGTTGTCTCCAAGTCATCGGCAATCTTATAATAAAATCCATGGAAATAACTTCCCATTTCCATTCTGGAACTGGCAAAGGTTGCAACAAACCTGCTGGATGTTGATGCTCAACCTTTACCTGCTGACATTTCATACACCTGGAAATGTACTCAGCCATATCCCTTTTCATTCCTGGCCAAAAGTACTGCTTTCTAGCTATAGCAATTGTCTTCTGATATCCTGGGTGACCAGAATACGGAGATTGATGGATCTCATCCATAACAACTCTCCTCAAATCTGCTACTTCTGGAATATAAATTCTACCTTTATAAGTGAGAAGTCCAACTTCTTCCAATTTATATCCCTCATACCTCTTCTCAAGATCTTGCTGCTGCAATTTGTCTTTTACCTGCTCATACAATTCATCTTCAACAGCATGACTAACAATCTGCTGCCTCAAATCTGATTGGCAAATACTAAGAGATGCCACATGCATTTCCTGCACCTTCCTACTGAGTGCATCAGCTACCTTATTTTCCTTTCCTTTTATGTGCTTGATTTCAAAATCAAATTCACATAAAAATTCCAGCCATCTTGCTTGCCTAGCATTCAGAGTAGGCTGATCAAATAGATACTTCAGTCCACAGTGATATGTTCTAAGCTCAAATCTCCTACCCATCAAGTAATGCCTCCACATCTTGAGAACATGTACTATGGCTGCAAGCTCTAGATCATGAGTGGCATAGTTCTTCTCATGCTCCTCAGCTTTCTTGACTCATAACATATCACGTGGTTGTCTTGCATAAGGACTCCTCCAAGCCCTTGTCCGCATGCATCGGTACACACCACAAAATCTTTCTCTGGATCGGCAACCTTCAATATTGGTGCACTGGTGAGAAGACTCTTCAACTGCTGGAAGCTTTCTTCACACCTCGATGTCCATTCGAACTTCATCCCCTTCTTTTGCAAAGAAGTGATGGCATATGCAACTTTGGAGAATCCCTCAATGAATCTCCTGTAGTATCCGGCAAGTCCCATAAAAGATCTTACATCTGTCACATTTCTTGGAGTAGGCCAATTCATAATGGCTTCAATCTTTTCAGGGTCCACAGATATACCCTCTTCTGAGATAATGTGACCCAAATACTGAATTCTATCTCTATAGAAGTCACACTTGCTCAGTTTTGCATACAACTGATGCTCCCTAAGCAATTTCAATGTCAATCTCAAATGCTCTTCATGCTCTTCCTCATTCTTAGAATAAACAAGAATGTCATCAAGGAAAACAAGAACAAACTTGTCAAAATACCTGTTGAAGACACTATTCATGAGGCACATAAATGTAGCTGGTGCATTTGTGAGACCAAATGGTACCACTACAAACTCATAATGCCCATACCTTGTCCTGAAGGATGTCTTATGAATGTCTTCATCCTTGATTCTCACTTGATGGTAACCAGACCTCAAGTCAATCTTGGAAAATACCTTTGCTCCTCTCATTTGATCAAAGAGGTCATCAATCCTAGGCAAAGGATATTTATTCTTCACAGTAACCTTGTTCAACTGTCTGTAATCAATACATAACCTGAGTGTACCATCTTTCTTCTTTACAAATAGAACCGGTGCTCCCCAAGGAGACACACTTGGTCGGATATACTTCTTTTCCAACAACTCTTGCAGTTGCATCTTTAATTCTAGCATCTCCAGTGTACTCATCCTGTAGGGTGCCTTGGACACTGGTGCTGTTCCCGGCACAAGTTCAATAGTGAAATCAATGTCCCTCTTTGGAGGAAGCCCTGGAATCTCATCAGGAAATACATCCCTGAATTCCTGTAACACCTGATAGTCCTCCAACCTAGGAGTTCATCTCCTGATGTCTCCAAAATATGAGCTGCATACAACTGGAAACCCTTCCTACAGAACTTCTTTAACTGCATTGCTGAAACCTTCCGTATTGAAATCACCCTTGGAATATCTTTCACAACTACTAGGTTTCCTTCTTCATTCATGCACTCAAAAGTCTTATTGTAACAGTCAAGCTTCACCCTGTGAGCTTCTAACCAATCCATTCCAATGAGAACATCATAGGAACCAAGCGGTAGAACATTCAGATCTACACAAGTGACCAATCCATTCATGACCAATGGACATTTCTCTACCACTTCACTGACCTTTCTCCTAGTTCAAGTGGCTAGCTGAACTAACCAAGACTTCCTATGCTTTATTTTCTTAAAAGCACAAATCTCCACTACTCTAGGAGTAATGTAACTGTGCGTAGAACCAGGGTCAATCAAAATAGAAATAGATTGCTCAACAATATTACCTGCTACTTCAACCATAGTTGATTGGTGATCTTCCTGGCAGTCCTCCAGTGCTGCATAAATCCTAGGAATTGCCCTTGCTACTTGACCCACTGTTTCTGCTTCTTGAACATTATAAGCTTGCCTTGCACTCTCATTCTTGAGTGGACAATTTCTGCGCATGTGGGGTCCTCCACATTTACAACATTGAAGTGGCCCTCTATTCTGTTGTGGATCCTTAGGCTTTTCTCCTGTCACTCCAACTGGCTTACTCGCAGCTTGGGATGGCTGCTTTTGCTGATTCCTGAAATTAGGAGGTTTAAAACCTTTCTTTCTTTGGTCAAAATTCTCATTCTTCTTGTCCTTCCATGCCTTATGGTAATCAGGTTTACCTTTGCTTTGCTCATAGCAATACTTAGTCTTCCTTATTGCTTCTTCAAGAGTTCTAGGTTCATAAAACTCAATTCTATCTTTGTAAAGACTGAGGTAATCCACTCAGAAAACGCTGGACCTTCACTTTTTCATCTCTGATGTACCGGACATACCTCAATAGCTCCAAAAACTTATTTGCATACTCTTCCATGGTTTGTTGTCCCAATCTCAACTCATGGAACTCCTTAATATTGTCATCATAATACCTGTCAGAGAGGTATTTCTGCTTGAAATACTTCTTGAACTGCTTCCACTTGAGTCTCCTTTCACTGATCCTCTTTACTTGCTTGAAGTGTTCCCACCAAATGGATGCTATTCCATTTAGATTGAATATGGCAACTCTTGCCTTCATGTTTCCTGAATAGTCATGCACTTGAAAGTACTTCTTTATTCCCAGAAGCCAAGCTTCAGCCTCTTGTCCAGTCTTTACCTCACCATCAAATGTAGGAGGTTTAGCTTTCTTAAATTTATCCCGAGAGAGATCCCTATGGTGTCTCTTTCTTTTCCTTTTATGAGAAGAAGAACTTGAATCCCCACTGGATTCTTCAGAATTAGATGATCCACTAGAAGTCCTTCTCCTTCTTCTAGTACTGCTCTTACTGCCTTCTGGTCTTGCTGTACCTCGTCCAGAGTCTATCTTTCTATGTAAGTCTGTCAAACTCTGCAACATTGCAGTATTCAACTGATGTTGCTCTTCCTGGGCTTTGATTAAGCTTCTCATGGTGGCTGCAACATCTGACGGTGTCTCTTGGAATCTCCTTCCATTAGACTCAATGTCATCATTTCTATTACGGACATTTTCTCCCATGGCATCTCGCGCATGCTCATAAGAATCCCGAGCATAATATCCGTCATGGGTTCTCATAACTGAACCACCACTTATTTATCAAAATGCACTACCTGGAATACTACCCTTGAGGGTGACTATGACTCTGCAAACGTGTTAGTAACACAACTGTTAGCTGCATAACATTGATATAAACCAGCATTGCTTACCTTCTCTTGGAAAAATCATAATACAATTTTTTTTTTCCGAGATATAGATTTTTGTTTGTTTGTTTGTTTGTAAATCTATGTTTTCGTGCAATCTGGCGCATGAAATTGCTGCCACTTTTCTCCTTTTTAGCCCTGAAAATTCACTGAAAAACAGCCAAAATATGCTGGGGAAATCCCACGGAAAACTCAAATTTTCCTTATGCAGAATCGGCTCTCATTTCCACTATTGATCCGACGTTTTGGCAGTCAAAACAACTAACTTCTCCGCTGTTCATCGGCTATCGAAACAACTAGCTTCTTCCGCTGTATCGACGGTCGAAACAACTAGCTTCTTTCGCTGTATCGGCGGTCGAAATAACTAGCTTCTTCTGCTGTTCATTGGCTGTCGAGTGCACTGTTCATCGGGAGGATAGTTCACTAAACAACCGCAACGGCGGGTAGTGATTTCACTATGGGTTCCGCAGACCATAACTCATCAACTGTCGGAAAATCTATCCACTAACTTCATCCGACGTCCTTATACTTAAACAAAATTTTCAAATTCCCCTTTTCATCGGCAATTAGATCCACTATCCTTCGGAAGGATAGTCCATTAGACAGCTACAACGACGGATGTTCAATCCACTAACCATTGCCGATGGCTAACGACTCCAGGACTTAGAAAAATTTCCGAAATTTTCCCTTTTCATCTTCCTCTTCACCGCTTGATCGGCTCAACTTTCTTCTTTTCGTCGGCGAAATAGTTCCATCAGCAGCCGCAACGGTGGAACATGATCTTCGATCTTCTTCCGATCGGCGGCACAACCTGATCGGTATCGGCAGTATTTTCTCGTCGGCAGGCTAGTGCTCTTGGATTCCGAAACGGTGACACACATAACACTATCTTCTTCCGATGGCCGCTGTTTTCATTACTTAGAAAAATTTTAAACTTTCTTTTACGGCGTCGGCGGTCGGAGGCCTTATCCGTCGGACGCGTAGTCATTTAGCTGTCCGCAACGGCGGGCACTCGATAAGCTATTTTCCGCCGACAGACGTCAAATCACTTAGAAAATTTCCATGATTTTCTTTCCAACTATGCCCCGTCGGGCAAGCTTCCGCCTAGCTCTTCCGCTACATCGGAAGTCTTTCCCACTAACTCTTCCGATGATCCGACAGTTCAAACACATACGAATTTTTTTTGTCATCAACTTTTGATCTCTGTTGGGAAGAATGAAATACTGCTTCTGTCCCTGTATCTTCGTGGTCCACTCAGGCCCATGCTGCAACATGAGCTCTAATACCACGCTGTCACATCCCCATCCCTCTGACCGACGAAGAGGACGCGACCATGGCATTAACGTCCATCCAGGCTAAGAGCCCCATGAACATGTGAAGGCATAAAAATGCTAAAATGCTGAAAGAAAATGCTGATAACGAGATGCATTGAAGTAGAACATGCACACATGAACATTTATCATGCACAGATGCAAATATTTATCATACGCAGCGGAAACAACACACATTCATACAATCATTCATTCAACATGTTCATCATGATCATTAACAGAAAATATGGTTGCAGAAGTAAAATGAGCAAGATCACTTATCTTATGAAGAAGTTGTTCCGCAACTAGCTACGTCGCTGCAACGTTCCACCCAACCATAGGCCAGCATGCTCCTTAATCTCTCAGCAACGCTACCACCCCCGAGCTGGGCCTGATTCTCCAAGGAATAAGGGAACAAGCAGGCTTACACATAGCCAAGGATACACAAAGCATAGACAAGCCAACACGGTTGGGTTTATCAGGCCATCAAGGAGTTGGGAAAGGCTAAATGCTAAGCTGGTGAGCTCATTGCAGAGCTAGGAACACCTACACCAGAACTAGCCTGACTTCTAAGACACCCACGCACACCCAACACAAGGAATCAGTCCCTTCTCTGCTACACAGTCCCTCAGGCCCTACATTCCCTTCCAATGCTATTCAGGGGTTGTGGAGAAGAAAGCCAGCCCTCTAGCTCCATCTGTGTGGTTTCCAGCCACCAGGTTTATCAAGAAAACCAAGCCCCCATCCCTGCTCCCTACACAGTCCGAAGACCAACCATTGCACACATGCAATTAAATCAACTGTCACAGCTTAAACAGGGAAAACGACTCTTGGGTGAATTTTAACAATCCCAATGTATCAGTGAACACCGCTCACAACATGGGGAAAACAACAGCCCATTTTACATAATTGAATCTGCTGGTGAAGACTTACACATACCATAATAGGGAAGAAATTACAGTTCTCCCAGCTTGTACGTGAGAGAAACAACAATGTAGAACCCACAATCAGCCGGTGGGGAGAATATACAGCCACACCATCCGCAAATCCGTAGAGGAAAGGACTGCGTGAGTAAAGCCGGGAAAATCCTGTGCGTGAGCGTGAGCAACTTTCGCTCCTGCGTGAGGATGAACAGCAAATCGTGAGGCCTACGTAGTGGAGAGTGCGTGAGTGTTTCAACACAGTTGTGGAGGGGGAGTAGAATGCCTACGGGAGTAAAACCAGGTAAATCCTGTGCGTGAGAACAACGAACAGACAATGGCCCTTACGTGAGGGTGAATAGCTCCGCCTATGCGCGTGGATGAGCAGACAATCGTGAGGAACAAACAGACCATGGAGATAACGCGTAGTGGAGAGAATGAATGAAGGGTGTAGTCATTCTTCTGCCCATCGTGAGGTTCAATCCGTTGGTGGAGTGTGTGTGTGGGCAAGGACTGACAGTCCTACCACCCCACTTCCAAAAACAATAACTGCCTCAACCAATAGCATCAATTCTTAATGGAGGTGGTTGGGTAAGACAAGGTGGTGACACATGGGTTTTTCCTCATTGGCCAAGGTTTGACAATCCCCCCACCCTTATCCTTGTGAAAATCATGCCCCTTCTCAATTTAGTTGCCGCGAGTGTAGCTGGTTGGGTTCATTTAATTAAAGATGCATATTTACATGATGACAAACTTGATATGTATGCCGCATGCCCCGATATACGATCGGTGACGATTTCAACCTAAAACATAGCATAACCAATCAATGGTGGGGCCTTGGCCTTTAGCCCCACACCATGATCATTACAATATATACATCATGTACATTTAATGCAACGGGGTCAAAACCGGGGTGTGACGGGATTATTTTGAGAGGCATGTCTATAGGATCCCCCTTCGTTGTATCCAATAGGTGCATGGAATCCTTTTTTAGACATGGTGATATAACATGTGTTGTAGAGTGCATGATCACTACACATGATACATCATGTGACAACAAACAATATCATGTGGACATCTAAGAGGTACTTGAAAAGTATGAGAGGGTTTTTGGGTAACTCCTCAAAGGGAGAACACCAGATTGAGGATTCAAGCATGTTATTGGGATAGAGGAGGGAGCCAAGACAATGATCACTGCCCCTTATAAACATCTGAAGAAGTTTAAGGAGGAGATAGAGAAGGAAATCAAGGAGTTGTTAGATATGGGATTTATCCGACCTAGTTCTAGTCCTTTCGCTTCTCCCATGGTGTTGGTGAAGAAGAAGGATCGTACGATGCAGATGTACATTGACTACTGGGAATTAGACCATCAAGAACTGATACCCCATACCCAGGATCAATGAGTTACTAGATGAGCTACATGGGGCTGTGTACTTTTCGAAGATTGATCTTCGATCAAGATACCATTAGATCCAAGTCAGGGAGGAGGATTCCATAAGATGGCATTTAGATGTGATTATGTCCACTACAATTTCTTAGTTATTCCTTTCGGGCTAACTAATGCCCCAACTACATTTCAGTCATGTATGAACCATATATTCAATAAGCAATTGAGGAAGTTCGTACTTGTGTTCTTCGATGATATATTGATCTACAATAGGAGTTGGGAGGAGAATTTGAGGCACATGGAGGAGGTTCTCAGATTCATGGAGACACAATCACTATTTGCCAAGGAGGAAAATTGCAAATTTGGATGGATAAAAATTCTCTACTTGGGGCATGCTATCAATGCTCAGGGAGTACAAGTGCACCAAGAAAAGATCCAAGAGATAGTGGATTGGCTCACACCCATGTCACTCATAGAGCTATGAGGTTTCATAAGATTATGCAAATATTATTGGCGATTTGTGGGGGGATTTTCAAAGCTTAGAGTACCATTGATAGACCTCACAAGGAGGGGAGATTTTATATGGACAGAGGCTGCACAAAAATCCTTTAACAAGATGTTGGTAGTGATGAGCACTTGCCTAGTATTTGCGCTACCTTATTTCTCCCGCCCATTTGTATTGGATTGTGATGCTTCCAAAGAGGGGACTAGAGCCAATAGAGTTTGAGAAGCTTTAACCCATCTACGATAAGGAGATGTTGGCTATCATGCATGCACTGACCAAGTTTAGATAAGATATGGTGGGAGGGCATTTTGTGGTGAGGATGGACCATAACAACCCCAGGTACTTTCTGAAGTAGAAAGACCTTAGTGAGCGACAACAAAAGTGGATCAGCAGGGTGCAGGAATATGATTTCCACACAGATTATGCAAAGGGAAAAATAAATGTGGTTGCCTATTCCCTTTCTAGATGGCCTGCAGCATTCTCGTTGGCGAAGATTTCAATAGACTGGAGGTCCATTATTGGCGGAGTACTCCAAGAACACCTTTTCCTGTGAGATCACAGATGGAATTATTAAAGATGATAGGTACAAAGTAGTGGATGACATCATCTACTACAAGGACAAGATTTATCTTGTTCCCGATTCCACACTCAAGAACAAGATTTTGACGGAAGTTCATGGCGCACCTCTAAAGTGCACCTGAGATATTTGAAGACATACATGCAGGTGCCAGAGAGATTCTATTGGAAGGGTCCCAAGGAGGATGTACTTAGGTATGGGAGGGAGTGCATGGCTTGTCAACAAAATAATTCAGAGAGAACCCACCTAGCCAGATTGCTTTGGCCATTATCCATTCCAGAGGAGAAGTGGGAGGGCATCTCCATGGACTTGATTATAGGAATACCGAGAGTGCAAGACAAGGATGACATCTTTGTGGTGGTAGATAGGCTGACTAAGTTTGCACACTTCTTTTCCATTGCTATAGACTATAACACAACTTAGATTTCAGATCTATTCTTTAGAGAGGTGTTTTGACCCCATGGTCTTTCGAAGACTACAGTTAGTGACCGTGACAACGATTTTCTCATTGCATTTTAGTAGGAGGTATTCGGGTTGTCAGGGAAAGAATTGACACCTAGTACTAGTTACCACCCTCATATAGATGGACAGACTGAGATAGTCAACAGGTAGATTGAGGGGTATCTACAGAACTATGTGTCCTGGCATTAGAGGACTTAGATAAAGTAGTTGCATCTAGGAGAGCATTGCTACAACACCACTTATCACTTGTCCATTGGGATGATCCCATTCCAAGCATTATGTGGGTATGATGCTCCATCATTATTGGATTTGGAATTTGGAGAAAGCCAAGCCTTTAAGGCCAAGGATTGGTTACAGGATAGACAAGACATCTTGCGAGTCTTGAAGGAGAATTTGTAGCATACTCAAAACCGACAAAATATGTTTGCAGACAAACACCAGATATAACAAAACTTTGAGGTTGGGGATTTTGTCTTCTTGCGATTGCATCCATACATACATTTGTCACTAAATAAGAGTGATGTGGAGAAGTTCAAGCCTCACTTTTATGGACCATATAGAGCGAGAAGGAGAGATTGTGATGTGGCTTATGAGATAGGGTTTCTTGAGGGTACTAAGATCCACAATGTTTTTCATGTATATTGCCTCAAAACGTCATTGGGACAATAGGTCACTTATTCAACAGATCTTCCTCCATTGGATGAGGAAGGACAATTGATTTTGACTCCAAAGAGGATTATTAATGTCACGTAGAAGAGACTGAGGAGCCAAATGGTGTGGGAGTACTTGGTTATGTGGAGAGATTCGTTGGCAGAGGATGCCATGTGGGAGGGAGAGCAGATCTTACAACATCTTGCATTAGAGTTGCTTGAGGACAAGAAATCTCAGGATGGGAGGATTGTGATGTCCCCTCCCCCTTGAGTCTAGTTAGGAGTCAACATGTATCCTAATAGAATCCAATAGGCTATAGTGTCCACATATGAGAGTTAAGAGGGGACCACTTAACTTAAAAGGTGAGTGTTGGCCCTAGGAAAAGTTAAGAAGAATTCAACTAGAATTCTGCTTGTGAATATAAAGAATTTGACCACAAGACATAAAAGAGAAGCTGTGAGAAAAGAGAAGCTGCGACGGAAGATAAGCTACGACGAAAGAGAATCCACGACAAAAGCAACCACGATGGAAACATTGGCAACAAGAGAAGTCAATATGGAAGAAACCACGACAGAAGAAGAGCAGAGTAGTGAAAATGACAACTTTGATGATCGTGGGTAAGGAGTTAGTTAGAATAAATCACAGTTTTGGTAATAAAGCATAATTGTATTTCGGGCCGATAGTGCATATTTTCAATTGTAACTGAATGTACAAGAATAGAAATGACAGCCTGTCCGTTAACAGAAAAGAGTCGGTTGATTAGGATAGGTAGAAGCTTATAAAAGGGGTGAACCCAAGTTATGTGCGGGACTGGCGTTGGTTATCAATTGTTTTGTTAGCTAAGTAGTCGGTTGGTTGGAAAAGCCATTGTGTAGGTAGAGAAGAGAAGAGGAGAGTTGTTATATCTAGAGGAATGATCCAGGCTGTGTGCGGATCAACATAGGAGTGAAGAAGAGAGGAAGTATCTAGGCCCAAAACCAAAGAGCATGTGGGGAGAGAAGTCAGTTTGAGTTGTAAAGAATATCTAGAGGAGAGTTTGCAAGTAGAGTGCGTAGACAAAATGTGATAATATATTTCTCATTCCAGATGAAGAGATCCTTTGTGGTATTTCTCGGATGGGTTTACACGTTAACTGTTGTCTCTGTGTGTCATTGATTAATGAGCTTATGTCTGTTGCATGTGTAAGTTTTAAACCTGTGTAGAGAAGCAAAGCATATAGATTCTTTTAAGCAAAATAGAGATTACACCATATCATTCACACACAAACACAGAGACTTACCCTGGAAACCCTTAACCGGGAAAACCAACAAACCTTGGAGGCTCACCTCCTATTTTCTCATTATCATTATGAATCCTCATAATACAAAATATAGGTATTTAACAACATCCAATACCCTAATCCGTTAACCCAGATTAGAAAATAGAACCCAATCCCTTAACCGAGATTAAATTACATATTTTTAGAAAATTCCCAAAAATAGCCAAAAACAACGTTTGATGATCCCTCAAAATAGGTCAAATGAATGTGCTCACAGGGAGCGAGGAGAGATCCATAACACTTGCAAGGCTTCCAATCCTTCAACGTACTCGATCATGGATCAAGATGCATATCAAGAATCGTCATCCTACTCTATGTAAGGTTATATAAGCTTATTAGTGAATCACAAGTATATGTAAACAAGTAGCTCGATGGACGCAACCGTATCTTCTAGCAAATTCCAATAAATATCGCTGGCCTTTTGAATCTAGACTCGTGATTTTTCAGCAGTTATGTCACTTATTTCTCCATTGAATAGTCGAATATTAAACCGGCATACAACCTCACCGAATTCAAAACTTGATAAGGTCATAGTAACAAGATTTGTGGATAAAATGATGGTATCTATAGGGAATTTGTTTTTTCATCATTAAGCCAAAAAAAAAAACTTTTTATAAACGATACAACAAGTAAGATCTTATAATGTGGAAACTTGGAAAGGATCGATTGAAAAATGGAGCGAGTGGTAGTCGTTTTCTAAATAGCGTGTGTGTTTTTTGAACATAGCAGATTGCTGATCCTTTCCGCCTCTTTGATAACGACGCGACGCCAACTACCCTAGACAAATCTAATGGATAAGTGATTGAAAAAAACAAAAAGTCAAACAAACCATGGTGCACCGACATCTTAATTTATTATGATTAATTTCTTTTGAAAAGAGTACTATTCAACCTTTGAATAAGCAAATGGTTTTTTATATTGAAATTTGGTAATTTTGCACGTTTGAAATGCTGAAATCTAGATGACGATAAAGAGTGGATAAGTGACAACATGGAAGTCAAATTCGGTCTTCACTAGTAAACATTCATCAATTTTGTTTGTGGATTGCACCTCCCATGAGATGAAAGATTTCATTGTTATTTCAATGTGTTTTTAACCAAAACGGTTAAATTTGGATTATAAAATAAAAAGTGTGGTTAACTTTGGTCGGCTTAGGTATCAATTACAAAAATTTAATTACGTTGACATACATTTAGATATTATCATAGATTTTGGACTTGCTTGAGCAGATCGATAAGATTAACCTAAATGTAACAAGTGTATAGCAAGGATTTATTTCATGGTTGTCATATCTTGTTATGCTTAAATGCATCTTGATTAATATTTAAATAAGCTTCAGTTAAAGGATGGTTAAAGAAACAGGTAACAATTTGTTTTTGTTTTTTCATATCAGTTTTTTGTTTATTAAATAGTATTTGTTTTGTGCTTATATTAACTCTAACAATCTGGCATGAATAATGGATGTAAAGTTATATATTTTAGCCTTTGTTTAACAACCAACGATATTCACAAAACTAAGTGGTTGGTTGTGCCTATCGACATCCACCGACCACTTTACTTGTGGCTATGCTAGTTATGTATATTTGTTTTATATAAAATTTCTACGGTAACTTATCCTTCTAGTCTGCAAATTGCTATAGCACAACTCCAGTTAACCAGAAACACTTAAACAAATTTATAGAAAATTGGGACTTACTCTTCTTAAGTTTCTTCTTGCTATGGTTGGCTTACATTTGGATGAGTTGGAGGTTGGTAAGGAGATACCATTGAATTGTTAAAATTGACCTAAGGTTGCACATTCCTTTCTTTAATTAAAGCTTCCAATAGAATTAATTGGGCATTCATGTTGACATTCTCTACCTTTTGCACTGCTAGCCACCTACGTACATTCTCTAGTTGTTCCTGCGTGATTACCAACCTTGCATGCACCATATCCATTTGTTTCTTGTGTTGATTGTGATATCTTCAGAGCAAGGAAATCTCCCAATTTTGGTTCCCATCTAGGTTCAACTACAAGCCATGATTGTATTTTGAATCGTTCTCCACCTTCCTCACTACACTCACCGACAACTGCTTGAGGTTCATCTTCTTGCCTCATTCTACACTTGGGGGGGGTTTCTTCTCGTGGCATTGAAAAGAAATCGTCGAGATGTTGATTTCAACTCCTTATTGCTACCTTTCCCTGATGTGGTATGATCCAGTGGATGCTGATCAAGCATACACTACAAACTATTTAGACTATGTTCATGCCAATTACCTGCTTTACAAGGCCTTCTATTCTCTTATTTCTTAGCTTCCTAATCAAATTGTTACACCGCATCTGAGTGTAATGAGTTATCCCGTATCCGGGCTAAAGAGGAAGATGTTCCATCTTCAGAATATGAGTGAATAAATGATTAATATATGAATCGATGATTGATTAGAATGGATATGCCCACCTTAAATATGGCTTGGCCATCAAATATTGAAGAGACACGTCTCTTCATAAACTCTATTTTAATATTATCAACTACTATTACTAATGGTTATCTATTTGTTTACTAGTTTATAATTGTAACATTACCTTCTCCTTAGGAAAGCTTTGTCCTCAAAGCTTAGATTATTGTTGTCGTCTTTTCATTCTTGTTTTGTGTTGAAACAACGTCATAACTTCATTTATGTCTTTTGTTTTAGAACTTGTATTAGGTATGTCCTTGGTCTTTGCACGATAGTTTGTCAATTTCCATTCACTTGTAACTCGAATTTGTATTCCATTATGTTTATTATTGGTGTTCCATTTTCCATGTACATGAACACGAGCAATATTTTTGTGACTGACCATATCAAGCCTACAAAATGAAGGGTATTTATGGTCCTTCATTAATGCTGAAAATATGTCTATTGGATGTGCAATATTCATCATCGACCATTTTAATGCCATCTTTGTTCTTGGTTTAGGTTTTTCATGATTGTGTTTATGTTCATACTTTATTTTAGAAATCGCTTGTCCCATGATACTTAGGATGTCATCATGTAATGTTTCCCTTTTATTATCCTTACGAGTTATCTCGAGAAGTGACGTCTCCTGAGTCTTCTCACACTTGAAGTCGCTAGATAGTGCTACATTTAGGTTTCTCCATGGTGGTAGAACAGTCAAGGTAGAAGATGAATCTACAATATTTGATTTCTTTGACTTGAATTCCTTTTCATAATGTAGGATCCATCTTTTGTCATTTTATTGATCGTCATTATTATCAACAACACTGGCTTGGCTCTTATTATAATCTTGGTTGAGCTCATTTTTATTTTTATCAAATATATTATTGTTTTTTGGTCATCTCTAAGATATTCTGTCTCCTTGTCTTATTTATTGTCTTGATCGACTTCATTGCTCTCATTTTTGTTGACATACTGGTCCAACATATCTAAGCTACTGACATGGTTTATACTAGACCTTAGTTTTTGTAACACTTCCATTAATGTATTATGGTTCTATGTTATGGTGCTCAGGTTTTGTGTTATGGTGTTTATGTCTTGCACCATGGCACTCATTTTGTCATCCAAATCTTTTTATTTCTCATTCATGATGTCTAGTTTGTCATCAAGTCTTCTTTCTAATACTAGAACAACTTCGTGTTTGATTTGTTTCTTAAGTGTTGCATTGCTATTTTCCATTTCTTCCTTCCATCTTTTTTGAGGGCCTTGATGCCCTTCTCCAATTTCTAAATTTGGTCTTTTGATTCCACCATGGCCTTGTTCCTGGTATGCAGAGGTGTGTATTTCAACGTTATTTTGGACTATGGAGTGAGGGAAAACATAAATATATAATAAAAAAATATTATATTATATATTTTGATTTTTAAATTTGGATAATTTTTTTAATAAAAAATAATAATACTATTATAATAATATATATTTATTATTTATTAAATTTTGTTTTATTGTGTTATGTAGGGTATGGAGTATAGATGGAGGCGACAATGCCAAATCATAGGCAGAGGTGGAGGATCTGAGGAGGAAATGGAGGTTAGCATGGAGGGTAGGAGGAGCAGAGTTGTAAGGTGAGGTTCAATGGGTGTGGAGCAACGCACAAGCATAGGGAATTGGAAGGAGAGGGTGTGTGCAAGAGTGACACACCGTGAGGGAGAAGGGAGAATGAGGTGGAGGGTTCATGGATAGAAATGACATGTGGGGAGTGGAGCACAACGATAGTGGATGGATTGAGATTAGGGGGTGGCAATGGAGCAACATAGAGGGAGGCCGTAGTTATGGGAGTAGTTAGGAGAAGGAGAGTTGACACACATAGTGGGGAAATGAAGAGGGTGGACTACACAGGACTGTGAAAGTGTAGCTGGGTGAATGAATGAGCCACAAAATGAGAGTGTAGTGCGTGGTAGATGGAGAAAAGGTGTGATGTCGAATGTAGGGTTGACAGGTGGGCATGAGCTGTAAGTGATGGAGCAACGAGGGAGTCGAGTAGGGGAATAAGGATGGAAGGCTCAGGGGTTTGTGTGAACAGATTGTGCAGGTAGAAGAAGGGAAGATATGGAGGTGTATGCAGGCATGGATATGAGGAGATGGTTGGTGGTGGTGGATGGGATGGGGAAGAGGAGATATGTGTGAAGGAAGGTGGAAGGAGATGGAGTCGATGAAGGAAGATTGTAGCTGAGGAGTCGAGAAGGTGATCCAGCTTTGAAGAAACAGTTCTCTTCATAAACTCTATTTTAATATTATTAATTACTATTACTATTGGTTGTCTATTTATTTACTATTTTATAGTTGTAACACAAATTCTTGCGATTATGAGGCTTCATGTGAAAATTTATGATGGAGTGGTTTGGATGTCAATTGGGAGGGAGGTGGTGCCTCCTTCTTTGGACCATCTCATGTCCACTACCTTTCATTAACATATGCACGAGATTGAAGTACTTACAGGGGTGGGGGGTAAGGTACTTTTCCCTTCCCCTTTTCCTTTATGGTCATTGTACTTTGTTCAAGGCGCATGGGCTCGTTGGAAAACTCATCAGATTTGGTGTTTAATTGCCTTAGAACATGTCAAAAATGCATCTTGATTGCTAATCATATTTCAAGTTTGGACTATTAGGCATTGAATATGTCTATCCTGTGGCAGAGTACAATTGGCCATGTGCTTGATTACCAGAGCAGAGTCTCCTATTATGGTTTCTCTTGACATGTTTCTCTACCTAAGAAGTTTTATACTACCATAATGCATAACACTCTGCCTGGTTATTAGTTTCCCAAGGTTCCATGCAAACTTTGACTATTCATTTCCTTCAGGATCGAAAGGTAAACGCCCCCCATTACCTACCTCCCCTAGATTACCTTTGGATGTAGTATCAAAGAAAATTATGTGCATATTTTTCTCTTTGATCCACTTGTTCAACTATTCCAATTATATTATGAACTTCCAAGGTGGCTTAAGCGATGGTCTATGTATTCTATTGATTGGGATCGACATTGTACTTGTCTTAAAGAAAGCAAGCCATACTAGTCGTTCTTCCACTTCTAGGATATTGAGATCTTGATTCTCTATCCCTTTGTTATTGTTAGTTTCAACCAATAATCTCATGGCCTTGATGGTTACATGTATCTAGTTGTGTTATTCATTATAAAAGAGCATTTTGTTTTGGGCTAACCCTTTATATGACATAGTAGGGCATCTCCTGCTAGACTTTTTTGAAAAGAGCTTTATTTTTTAGAGATCTGGGATAGAGGTTGTGCTAAGTTGCAAAAAGGTTATTTCCAGCTACTTACTTGGGGAGCTCTATGAGAGATGGCATGTAAAAATTTAATCCAAAATTCCTTGGCATAAGGACATTTCGGAAAAAAGATGCTAGATATTTTCTTCAGAACTTTGACATAGTGTGCATCTTAAGGGGCCTTGAATGAGTATTTTCCCATGGCACACAGTGCAAATGAAAATTTTAATTTTAGGGAGTTCTTCACACTTACAGATTGCTCCCCATAGAGATTATCTGGGTTTTGTGTTCATTTGTTCATTTTGCAAAGTGTACCCATGTTTGACTATGCAATGAATTGCTTTCGTGCCCCATCCTAATTCATCAATATCACTATGGCATATGGGGGGTTCTCCTTTTAGTTCCATGAGGAGGTACTGCAGTAGTTCTCCAGGTGTGTTGGGATATTTTCTACCTTCCACCCAATCCATGTTTCATTACCATTCCCTCCCCATTCTGATATGTTGATGAGGGGGGCCAACTTAGCTTGCTTCATTCAGTGTTTGAGATTTTCCAAGTCGTTGAGGGTTCGTAAGGCTTGCAGCCCATGACTTGGTCTTCCTATATTTAGACTTTATGCCCATTCCCCAGGATCCTTGATAAATGAAGCTGGATTAGTGAGAGAGCTTCCTTGCAACCTTTCCATATGGGAGAGCCTTGTATGTTTAGAGGAGAATCAAGAGAGCGTTGTTGAGGAGGTCGAAGATATTTTTTGTTATGATAGTTTTCCACCATGCTTGTTCACCGGTAACTAGTCTCCATAAAATATTCACCTCGATTGCTTTGTTCATGACCACTGGTTTTTTTATTACCAGTTCTTCATGATCATATGGGGGAATTATAGTTTCCCAATTCACAAGGTGAAACTTTTTGGATGCTGAATTTCCTCCTTGCCATAGAAAATTCCTAATCAGGGCGTTGATTTGTTGCATGATTCCTACAGGGGATGAAAGAGTAGAGAATACTTAAGTTAGAAAAATCTTAGGATCTTTAGGCTTCTGGTTGAACATCACTGTGAAAGAAGTTAGAAGAAGGAAGAATAAATTCAGTACAATGATCAAACAATGGTGGAAATTGAACAGTCAAGGGGAATTTTTTTCCAGCATAACATTCTTGTCATTATAATTAATGTTTGTGTAATACAATGATGGTATAATAGGGAGAATTCAAATCCACTAGGTATGATTCGAATTCACCAACTTGGACTGAATCTAGTGCTAAATGAATGTGGGAAAATATCCACTATAAGCTCACCAATGTAAGTCAGGACAACTAAATCAGTTCTCAGTTAGTTAACTGAACAAGGTAAGTAGGAAAAGGTGCCAAACCTCATTAAATCAGGAAAATGTGGCACTAGGACAATTGGAGATAAACTAACCGATGCCAATCCGAGGGTAACTCAACACACACTAGGGTGAACTGATGATGTGACTCCCATGACTCAGTGTGGGCTCCTAAATTATAGGGATTGGCCTCTAGAGCTTCGAAACTCATAAAAAAGGGTGCATCAAGTGGTAAGTTGGACCTACATGAGTTATCAATGGCACTAGTGAAGTGGCAACATACTACTAAGCTAGGAGATTAATTTAGACTATGGTGGTTAAGGGAGGATTATAATTAATCCTAACACCCCCCCTTAATCCAAACTTGGACAACCTGGGACCTGGAAACTAAGACCAAAGGTCACCCATACAATCTAATGCAAAATGTAATTGCTCAATAAACAGAGGAAATTGGGAAAGCCTCATGGGAACCCCCCCCCTAAAAAATTAACACTAGGGAACTGGATCGAGATTTCATACCAAGAGATAGTCTGCACCTCTATAGAGCAGTAATGCAGTGTGATGGTCCTTGTGTGCACTAGTTCCCTGCTATAGTGCATGTGAACCTCTCCACATTCTTCCAATATGATGCCATATATGAGAAGAAATATTATTTCTTTTGCAACCAAACTTGCATCTTTTGAACCTCTTTTTCAACATGGAAGAGTTGAACTTGGGATGCCATGCCCTGGGGCCTTGCTTGAGCCCATACAATGGATTCCTCATCTTGCATGTCAAGATATAGTAAGAAGTGTACCCCTTAGGATTTTCCATGTAGTTTTTTTCTTTCAATTTGTCATGTAGAGATTTACTTTTGTCCCTTCTTTTTGGAGGAAGAGAGACATGATCCAATGTCTCATTGTTCTTTAGTGACTCACATTCATTATCCATGGCTTCTTGTTTTGGTGAATCAAGACAAGCCATTTTATAGAACATTTGATTAGATCTCACCATCATGTAACATCTCTCCGGGAGTTTGTAGCACCTCTATGGGAGAAGTGAATTTGCATGACATAGCACAAGGCTCTCATTTTGAAACTAAGATATGGTTCTCCTTTTTTCAGATGATTCTCTAGTCATGTTCCCAGTATCCTCAATGAAATTTTGATCCCATTTAGGCCTAGTATTGGGAGTAGGGACTGATCTAGATCGGGATTTGTTTGAACTTCATCTTCAATTCTAAAAACTGATTCAACTTGGTCCTCTGCTTCAGATTCTGAATCTGAAACATTAATGGACACATCATCATATGCACAAGTTTTAGGTAGAATGAATTTACCTTCCCTTTTAAATGGTAGTTGATATTTCATTGGATCTGAGTATGGTAGAAAATGTGAAAATTCATATGCCTTGTAGGCATAGTTTGCAACACCTTTCATTATCAACTTCCCAGTAGAGATATCTGATATTTCCACCGAGTCAGGATCAAATACAACTCACTTTGGTGAGCATGTATAAGTCATCTAGTATGAAGGCAACAAATTTGATGTCAAGGAGGGAACATAGAGGACATTCTTGAACACTCCATGCTCAAATTTGTTTGAACCCTTCCCTTCAACTTAGATTTGAGTGTCGTCTCCCATGTGAATACTTGGATCATCAATAAGTTTTAATGAAGAGAATGATTCTTTGGATGCAACCATGTGAATGGAGGCTCCTGAATCCGAATAAGGAAGACATGGGATTTTGAAAATCCAACCTTGAGTGCATATAATCTCTCATGGTCTTCAGTCTTGTCTATAGAATCATCCTTCCTTGCGCCTTCAGGGAGGGAAATATTGTATTGTTCAAGGAGGCTTGACATCCAATCTAAGGTGTTCTTCATACAACCTTTCTCTGTATGGTTTCCTTTCTTACAATAGGAGCACTTTCCCTCGTCAAACCTCTAATGTGTTCCTCTTATCCTTTCCTTTCTACTTCCTCTTTGCTTGTGTATTTTTGTCTCCCCAGCCAAGAGAGCTGTATTTTGGAGGCACTGAGGGCTCCCATCTATATCAACTTATATTTTTCCTGAATAATATATTAAGTGAAGGCATCAAGTGATGGAATTCAACAATTTGGAGTTGTTAGTCTCTCGGAGTGAAAGGTGGATACAAACATTGATAATTCTAGGCCAAGTTTTCTCAGAATAGAGAGCACCAATTGGTCATCCTTCTTGTCCATCCCACACTGCCTGCATTGCATGACCATGGATTTGAATTTGGAGAAGAATTGTTGGATAGTTTTGAAGTTGCGGGGTTGAAGATCAATCAATTCATTCTCCGGATACGGCCTTTCAGCTCATCCTTCTTTCCAAACAATGATTCAATATTTTTCCATACTTCCTTTGGAGATTTTAATCCATAAAGATGGAAGAGTAACTCCCTGGAGATATGAATGGACATGAATCCAAGTGCTTCATCCAACTTGTTCAGATACTTCGACTTCTCAAGAGGATGTTGGGGTTCGACCTCCTTTCCCATAATGACCTGCACATATCTCTATTGCACAACAAAATCTGCATATCGGCCCTCCAATTAATATAGTTGAAGGGTGTGAGGATTCTGGGTGTCAAGGCTACTGAATTCTCCATCTTGCAGCTTCAAGGAGCAGCACAATTATTTTGAATTCTTTAATTTACCTGCAAAAACACTTCAATTCAAAGTCAAACTAATTCAATCACTCTCTACTTCGACATGTGCACATTCTCTTGGTGCATCACCTGGCTAGACTTATATGGACAAAATATAGAGGGAGTAAGGCAAATATACCAGGAATTATGTGGAACCCAATTACTTCTCGTGCATCAATGGAAGTTTCCAAGGACTGAAGTTGTCTTGATTACCTGCTCTAATACTGTCTTTAATTTAGCAAAGCTTAGGATCTTCAAGCTCCTGGTTGAACATCATTGTGAAAGAAGTTACAAGAAGGAAGAATAAGTTCAGTACAATGATCAAACAATCATGGTGGAAATTGAATAGTCAAGAGACAAAATTGTCTAGCATAACATTCCTCTCATTACTATTAATCTCCGTGTAATATAATTATGATACAATAGGGATAATTCGAATCGACTAGGTATGATTCGAATTCACCTACTTAGACTGATTCCAGTGCTAACTCAATGTGGGAAAATCACCACTAGAATCTTACTAATGTAACTCAAGACAACTAAATAAGTTCTCAGTTAGTTAACTAAACAAGATAGGTAGGAAAAGGCACCTAACCTCCTTATATCAGATAAATGTGGTGCTAGGATAACCAGAGATAAACTGACTGATGTCTATCAGAGGGTAACTCAACATAGACTAGGGTGAACTGATGATAGGACTCCCATGACTCAGTGTGGGATTCTAAATTATAGGGATTGACATCTGGAGCTCCTAAAATCATGCGAACTGGTGCATCAAGTGGTAGGTGGGTCCCAAATGAGTTCCCCATGGCACTAGTGAAGTGAAAACATAATCCTAAGCTAGGAAATGACATTTAGACTTTGGTGGTCAAGGGAGGATAATAATTAATCCTAACATAGAAGGGGTAGACTCACGAGAGATGAGAGAATTGATTTAATAAGACCTATAGGTTTAACCATTGTGATGCTCATTGAGTCATTTTATTCTTACTTTTGTCTATGACATTGACTCAATCTAATTTTACAACACTCTTTAAGTTAATGGGGATTTCTAGATGCTTAAAATATTTCCAATTTGGTTTGAAGGTAAACTTTAAGATATCTTCCATGGACTTTAAGAGCCTTGGATTTGCATGCCACCCATATAGAAAACTTTTTCCTTTATTAACCAATCCCCGTGAAGCATCAAGGAATATGTATAGAATCCCTTTGAAGCGAGTTGCGATAATAGTTGAGGCCCCTTCGAGCAGAATAATGTCATTTGCAAATTGGGAATGATTTATTTCCTTGACCCCTTGCACAATTGACATTCTTTTTATGATTCTTTGCTGCTTGGATTTTTCCAATTTCCTACCTAGGGAGTTTGCCATAAAGATATAAAGAATAGAAGAGAGGGGGCATCCTTTCCTGATGCCTCTATTTCTATGAAATAAGCTTCCTAGGTTTCCATTTATTAAAGGTGATATCCATGGACTGCTCATATAAGTTTTAATCAATGCAACAAGACCATTAATAAAACCAAACTTTTTAAGGAAAGCAAAAAGGAAGGAATGTCGAACCTGATCAAATGCATTTGCCACATCCATATTTACAACAAATCCTTTCTCTCTCTCGATGTTACTTGAATGAATAACTTCTTGGACCATGAGCATATTATTTATGATGTTTCGATTTTGGAGTAAGTCGATTTGATTTTCAGAGATAAGTTTTTGGAGGATGGGTTTGATCTAATTGGAAAGGATTTTAGTTAGGATTTTGTAGAAAGAATTGCAGATGGATATAGGTATAAAGCGAGAAAAGGTTATGTGGTATTTTCCTTTAGGGATGAGATCCAAGAAGGTGGAGTTTGTTCTCCCCTCAATTTTGTATTTTTGTTGAGCCCATTGGAGCATTTTAATAATATCCTTTCTGATGATGTCCTTGTAGTATCTATAAAATGATATTGTAAATCCATCAAGTCCAGGAGCTTTGTTAGGTTTGAGGTCCCATATAGCCGTTACTATTTATTCTTCGCTTATTTGGTCAACTGAATATTCTCCTTGCTTGTAACTAAAGTGGGAACTTCTTCCAACATTTCTTGAATTTCTTTTTTTGGCTCCTCCCCTTCTTTTATTAGGAGATTGAAGGAGTGGTCGGTTTCCTATTCTTTGATTTCTCCTTGAACATTAAGGGTTCTTCTACCTACACTATGTATAGTCATGAAATTATTCCCATTCTGCCTTGCTTTGGTTTGCTTATGGAAGAAGGAAGTGTTTTTGTTTTTCGCCTTAAGTGAAAGACTATTGGATCTAAGTCTCTAGATTTCCTCTTTTTTTCTATAGGCTGCATATAATTTGCTGTAGATTTCTCTCTCTGCAACTTGCTCCTTTTTCGTTACCTATTCAACCTCTATATTCCCTTGTAGGTTTTCCAAACTCCATTGTAACTCTTTCCTTTCACTAGTAGGGTCTTAGAAATTGTGCTTAGACCAACCTTTAAGTGTTGTCTTTGTTTCCTTGAGTTTCAATTCCCATACGAAGGAAGGATGGCCAATGATTACAACAACCCAGCTTGAACAAATGATATTTTTGGCTTCTTCATGAGTAAGCCAAATGGGGTTAAAGTGGAAGGGGAGAGGTCCAAAAATTGTTTTCGAGAGAATGGATAGGAGAATGGGCCTATGATTGGAGATGGAAAAAGGAAGGATACAGGAGGTGATAATAAGGCCATCCTCTAGGAAATGATTATGAACCAAGAATCTATCTAGGCAGGAAACAGTGTGGCTAGGAATAGAATTCATATTAGTCCAGGTGTATTTTCCATTATTGGTTTTTATATCAGAGAGGTCCCAGTCGTGTATGATATTCTCAAGATCTTCTCTGAAGTGGTCTCTTAGGACTACACCTCCTCTTTTCTATTATTTGGATAGGACTATGTTTAAGTCACTTGCTAGGATGTTGTTCTCAAGGTATATATACTAATTAGTTTCCTCCATGGTTTTCCAACAATATTGCTTCTCTTTGTAGTAAATGAGGGTGCATATGTTAAATATATTACAGTGTTCACTAGTTCTTTTGCAATGTATATCTGTATATATCGAATGCTCAATAGTTACTTCTTGTATTGGATCCAATTTATCTTCTTGCCATATGGTGCTTATTCCTCATGACACTCCTTTGGATCTAACAACCACACACTCGAGTCCTTTTATAACTTTCTTTATTATGTCCTGCATTAGTTGATCTTATTGCTTAGTCTATTGGAGAAGTAGAATACTATTTTTTATATGTTCTGAATATATCCTTTACCAAGTCTAGTTTTATTTGATTCCCTATATCTCTACAATTCCCTTGAGATACCATAAACATTACTCAACATTGTCGTTTTTTGCATTACCTTTTGATTATGCATTCCTCCCTTTTGATGCTTTGGGGGATATCGATTTACTGCTGTAGCCATTTATGCTTCTAGTTTCTTAGTGCTTCGTCATTGTTTCTTTCCTAGAGGCCTCCTCTTCGAGCTCTTTATGTGATTTCCTTCCTATTTTGCTTATAGTGGGATAATCTTCCAGTAGTTCTTTTATAGGTTGAAGGAGCCTTTGACAAGTTTGAACCCCTACTGTTTGAATAGGTGGGTTGGAAGAGGGGAAAGGTTGATCAAGGAGGGTTTCCTTGGTTTTAACTCGATATGGGAGGATAAATCAACAATCTAAGGGACGAGGGGAAAAGGAGGATTAGATTCAGGATTGACGAAGGGAGAGAAGCAATTGGAAGATGAAGGAAAACTTGGGGTATAGGAGGAAGGGAAGAGTAGGGGGATTTAGGAGGAGAATGAGAGGAGGGACTAAAATGGTTTAAGGATTGAGGAGAAATGTGATTTGGTCCACTTTTCCTTTGCATTTTTTTCCACTACTCTTCTTTGCTTCCTATTTTCTTCGATTGTACTGATTTTGGACAGTCTTTTTCCAAATTCCCATATTCAAGGAAGCTCTTGCATTTTAGTTGCTTATAATCGAGCTTCTTAATATGTGTCAAGGTATCATTTTTTAGTTTGATTACTTTAGGGAAACATTTATTGAGATCAACTTCCACACATATCCTGGTTCATGCACACATTCTTGCTTTGGGTTCATTTCGATCTACGTAAGATATTAAGGAATTTCCAATTTATATGGATGAATGATCATCCCAAAAGTGGAGAGGTAGGCGAGGGAGGTGCACCTAGACTAGAACTGAGGGGGGAACATCAACTTCTGGATAAAAATCAAGGGTCCATTTATTCAGATACATACCTCTTGATCCCATAAAGTAGGGCCTGTTTTTGAATATCATATCCCTATCTTCTTTGGATTTGAATAGAAATGTATAGAATCCTCCCTCGCAGAAAGTGGCTTATAGTTTCCATTTGATGAGGGATATCTAATTGTTTTGCAGACATTTTTCCATATCTATAGGAGAGGGATAGGGCCCCATAAATTGAACTACAAGGATTCTCTTTGAGAGCACTATACCCTTCATACTAAGTGCAACTTCCAACAAAGAAACTTCAAGAACAACTTCCAAACATTTTACAAATTTTAATAGTTGTGGCTTGTGCTGACGAGGGGGTAGACCACTGATGATGGAGTAGAAGGAAATTTATTCTATGGTGGGAGGACGGGAATATCCCCTATAGATTTGGATCTGGGAGGGTCATTTGAAAAGAGAAACTCTATCTTGAATTAGAGGCCAATCATAGGTCATAGATTAGAGTGCTCTATCCCATTAGTAATGTTATTTCAATCTTATTACGAGAAGAATAAAAATGTGTATTTTGATGTTACAATAAAATGGGTTTTCATAATGTTTTGGTAATATTTAATAGTTTAGAATATTTCATTAAAAAATAATCGATTTTTTTGCAAGTACTTTTAGTGATTAAAATTGTAATTACTTATAGTGTTTAAAAAAATCATGTATGTTTTTAAAGTATTTTCAGTGTTTTAAAAACCAATCATGTTTAATACTTTGTTCTTTGTTCACTCTATTTTCAACTAATAATTACGAATTCTCTTAAGCATTTAACTTTATATTGATTTTTGTCCATTGTATACTCTAGCAATAATGCACTCTACCTCGATAATTTATCTCATATTGAGATTTCCACTCCATCTTCGCCATTATGCAACCAAGTCCCAAAAAGAGCATGAAAATAGCATAAATAGACCAAAAAGAGTAATCTATGCTTTAATAATGAATCAAAGAGATGAATTGCAAGCCTCTTCGAGGGGAAAACCTTGTTATACAATTGTACTAAGTACATAATACAAGACAAGATACGATGCTCTAAATGAAAGGTCTTATTCCTACATATAGGAGACTAAGAGGTACAATTCCAACTAATTGACCCAAGCTGAAGTAACTAATATAACCATACTAATGAAAATTAAAACTAATGGACCAAAGCCGACATCAATACTAATATAATGTGCCACACTATAGGGGGAAATGTGCCCAATATTTAGTGATTAACATGCCCCTCCCCTTCAGACAAGTGTTATCCTCATGAATGCTTCGTTAGTTGTGGATACTTATGTATGAAGGACTCATCTTCCCATGTTGAATCTACAACTATTAAGTTCTTCTACTTGATAAGGTACTAAAAAACAACCCAATTTCTTAGTTTTTTTAGTCCTTGTTTCAGTGATTCGTTCATGTTCCTAAATAATTTTTCCTTCTTCAAAACCAATTTCACTGTGATTTTGATCTTCTTCTTGTTTAATCCTATTTTTTGACATATCCAGGTTGTCCTTAAGTATTTGGAGAACTTCTTTCTAGTGTTCTATGTGATCATCCACATTGTGAACTTAAAATTTTCCTTTTAAGAGAGAATATGTGAAAGACAGAGGTTGGTACCCATAAAGTTCCATAAACATAGACATTTTTGATGATGTATGGAAAGAAGTTTTGTACCACCATTCTTCCAAAGACAACCATTTCACCCACTATGTTTTTTTATCAGTTGTAAAGCAACAAAGATAACCTTCCAAACATTTTTCATTATCTCAGTTTTCCCATCAGATTGAGGATGATAAGATAAACTATGAGCCAACTAGGTACCCAAACAAGAAGATAATTTAATCCAACATTTTCCAGTGAAAATTTGATCTATATCCCTTTGAATGATCTTTGGGTTTCCATGTAACTTCCTGAAGGCCGCATCTACTAAACTTGCATTAAAGGGTGAGAAAGATCTCTATAATATGAGCCATATTTCTTGTGTACCATTAACACTGGTGTAGAGTAATAAATTTCACTAGGACAAATTATTCATCCTCTAACATTTCTTCGACCATATGTAGGCCATTTCATTCTTATGGCCATAGGAGTATCTGCAAGGTTTGATGTGAGTAGGAACACTTCTTGGAATTAAGTGAATAGCATGGTCCACGTCTCGGACAGGTGGAAGACCTTTTGGAATATCTTAAAATACATTGGAATTATTAATAAGGACCCTTTGTAGATATGGGGAAATAAAAGCCGTAGATGTTTGGTCATCTAGTGATCATAACTATGCAATTAAACCTTGTTGTCCCTTTTTTAACAATTTTGTCATACCATTAGAGTTGATAACCTTGGTTTCTCTGTGATTCCATTTAAATCAAACTATTTTCCTTCCTAAGAAAATTTCATGAAAAGCTTCTAAAAATTAAAAGCCACTGTTTCCAATGATTGTAACCATTGAACCCTTAAGACAACATCAACACCACCCATTGGGATAACAGTCATTGGAATATTCAATAGATATTACCCCATCGTAAGATTGATATTATGGAATTCACCTGAACAATTGATAGTTCGTCCATCTACAATTATTACTTGAAATTATGGTGCTGGATATACAAAGAATTGAGATCTTTGGCTAATTTACATTGAATGAAATTATGAGTACTTCCAGAATCAATCAACACTGTTACATTCTTCTTTTTGATATATCCTTTAATCTTGAGGGTTTTTGATCCAAGAGGATATTGGTGCCCACCCACCTATTCCTCTTGGACCCCCACCACTATTTCTTTCAATTTTTCCAGTTTCCTTAATTGTAGCACAATTTACTATTTTTGGCAGTTTTTGGGTCCTAAACTTCCGGAGCCATTTTGAGGCCCTAAACGATGTTTTTTTGGCATCCAATGAGCGGGAAAATATGAGTCCATTCCAAACTTAATATTTGTTGCTTACGGATGTAGTCCTTAAATAGATCTTTCTAACGATGTATCATGCGCGTCAAATGGAGGCAGTATGCTAAAGTTACGACCTCGAGAAATTAATGTACCAAGTTACCCAACGAGGCCCACATTAAGGCGTTTCACCTCCTAGGGTTAGGTTTTTGGATGTGTAGGGTTTCCATTGTTTCTCAATAATATATAGGCCTTTGAGCCTCATTGTAACAGAGAGTTCAGAGGAATGTAGCCACCACATCTCTTCTCAGAGATAAGCTACCAGCACTCTAGCTAGTTTATTTCCATTCTGTATGTAAACAAGTTTCAGTTATTGATTAATGAAATGAAGTGTTATTTCCGCTGCATATTTGTTTCTATGGTTATTTGTGTATTCTATTGTGTTCTTGCATACATTCGGATCAGTGGTACGAGAGCAATCTGCTCTTTCTCGATCCTTCTTTGCATGTCGCAAACGAGGGCATGGTATAAAGAGTTAGGGCTCGATCTGGTTGAACCTTTGCAAGACCAGCCTCGTAAATCCCAAGGGCCACCCATGGGGGATGAAAAGAAAGATGAGGGCACAGAAGATCCTATCAAAATGTTGCTCAAGGAGGCCCTTGAAAAAAAAAGGAATGCGATGATGGATAACTTTGCCCAGATCCTTCAACGACTTCCCACTGGCGGCGCATCTGCATCTAGCAGCCACTCTGGAGGTGCAACCCCTTTTAAGGTACAAGTGAACTTCGACATTCCCATATTTGATGGTCGAATAGATGCAGATGCTGTAGATAAATGGTTGAATCTATTAAAAGGATATTTCTCGGTTCATGACTTTTCTAACTTGGAAAATATTACTTTTTCTCTACTCAAAGCCGCCCCATATGTCAAGGACTGGTGGGAAACCTACTGTGAGAGAAAGGATGAGGAGGAACCCTCTCTGTTCTCAGCCGTACCCACTTGGAATTCTTTTTGAGATGCCATAAAAGGACAATATTATCCAGTGGGGAGCTATGAGGACACGTACATCCAATGGAGTACGCTGCGGCAACAAAGAGATCAAGATGTGCATGAGCTGACGAATCTGTTCCATACCCTGCGCACCAAATTGGGTATCAAATATTCAGAGAAACATTTGGTACTGAAGTACTGCAGTTGTCTGCACAGATACATTTAGGAGGAAATGGAGTTCCTCGACATCTCCTCGTTTGGTACGGCAAATCGGTATGCTGCCAAAATTGAGCAAAAATTCAAACAGAAAAAGCGAGACTTTGGATTTGTGAATCAGAAGCAAGGAAAATGTGCCCCCAAACCGTAGAACCAAGGACACAGCCAAGGCATGGTAAATAAAGAAAACTTGCCAAAGCCGCAAGCAAAGAGCAACACTGCAAAGCCGAAGAAGGAAGCGGGAAAGTGGTGCGAGTTCCATAAGAGCCCCACTCACAACACAAGTGACTGTCGGGCTAAGCAGTCACTGGTGGCTGAGATAAAGGCTTCTAAATCAGATGCATACTTTGACATTGAATCTGAACCCGAGAAGGGGAATGATAGAGGGAAGAAGATTATCTATGCAGATCCCAACACCACTGTTTCCACCACGAAGATCCAAAAGGAAGAACCGGAAGATTCAGAGGAGGAGGAGCGTCTTTTCCACTCCCAGATGTGGGTAAAGGGTTCCCCGCTACAGTTCATCATTGACAGCGGGAGCCAAAAGAACCTGATTTCAATAGAGGTTGTGAAGCGGTTGGGTTTTCCGACCACAGCACACCCGCAACCGTACACCATTGGGTGGCTTCACCAAGGAAGAGATCTTTGCGTCAGCCAGTAGTGCCGCCTTCCCTATAGCATCAAGCCCTTCACTGATGAGGTATTATGTGATATTTCTCCTCTTGATATTTGTGATGTATTATTAGGTCAACCATACTTATGGAAGCGACATGCTGTGTATGAGTCCCGGCCTCACGGTGTTATTATTACGTTGGGAAATAATTTGTATAGGATACCAGAGGTACCACCCCCTACCGCTATCTCTTTGGTTATCGCAAAACAATGCAGTAAGCTCATTTCCAAAACTGGGAAGTTTGTTTTCTTGATGATCTGCCCTTAGGGCAAGAAGAATATCATGGCCACAACCTCCAAACAAGGCCCCTCCGCACGACAACAACAAATGGACAAGGTCGTGGAGGAGTACCAGGACATATTCACCTCACCCATCGAGGTGCCTCTCCACTGTCAAGTCAAGCACCCCATCGATCTGACCCCAGGTGCACTGCTTCCCAATGGACCTATCTATCACCGCTATGTTCTGGAGAATGATGAAATCAAGAGGAAAATTCAGGAGCTGCTGCAGAAGAGTCACATCTAGTCAAGTTCATCGCCTTGTGGGAGCTCGATCGTGTTGGTACAGAAAAAGGATGGGACTTGGAGACTCTGTATTGGCTATCGGGCGCTAAACAAGATCACTGTCTGGAATAGGCACCCGATCCCACGGATTGATGACCTCCTGGACCAGCTTAAAGGGGAAAAATATTTTAGCAAGATCGACTTAAAGTCTGGGTATCACTAGGTACCGATCGAGCCGATCGAGGTGTGGAAAGCCAAGGAGGGCCTTTTCGAATGGTTGGTCATGCTTTTCGGGCTGACGAATGCTCCTGCAACCTTCATGAGATTGATGGGTGACATCTTGCGGCCATTCACCAACTCATTTGTAGTAGTGTACTTGGATGACATCCTGATCTTTAGCCAGACTTGGGAAGAGCACCTCCACACATCCGACAGGTCCTCCAAACATTGCGGCATCACAAGTTGTGTGCCAATTTGGACAAGTGCACTTTTGGCATGACCCAGGTTTGGTATCTGGGATACATTATTGATGACTGTGGGGTACATGTGGATCCAACCAAGATCCAAGTCATTTGGGATTGTCCAGCCCCAACTACTTTAATGGAGCTTCGTAGCTTTTTGGGCCTTGGTAATTTCTACCGCAGGTTCGTGTTGGGATTCTCTCATATCACTTGGCCCTTGAGTCAAGTCACCAAGGGAGGAGCAAAAGCAAAATTCTTTTGGTCAGAAACTTAGCAGAAAGCATTTGCAGAATTGAAACATCGCCTCTATTGTGCCCCAATGCTCACATTACCAGACTTGCAACAACCATTTGAGATCGAGACAGATGCCTCTGACTATGCTATTGGGGCAGTCCTTACTCAACAAGGGAATCCAGTGGCATATCACAGTGAGACACTATCAGACACAGTCCAAAAATATCCCACTTATGACAAAGAGATGTATTCCATTGTACAGGCTTGCCGACAATGGAAGCATTACATTTTGGGGAAGGAAACGATCATCCACACAGACCACCAACCCCTATAGTTCATGCAGACACAAGGGAAGTTACAGAATGATCACCATTAGAAGTGGTCCACATATCTACAACAGTTTCATTTGAACATCAAGTACAAGAAGGGAAGCACCACTAATGTTGCAGACTGCCTCAGCCGGCCACCAATTGTGGCGATAACGATCGTGCTCAACTCTTGTGGGCATGATACTTCTGATTGTCTGCTTCTCTACAAGAGCGATCCAGAATTCAGCCACACATACCAGACACTCTTGGAGGGAAACCAAGTTCCAAAATTTCACCTCCAGGATGTACTACTGTGTCACATGGGACACCTTTGTGTTCCTTCAAGTGAGCGTGCCAAGATGATTTGGGAAGCGCACTACAGTCGGGTCACTGGGAATTTTAGGGTCAAGAAAACAATGGCAGTACTGCAGAAGTATTTCTATTGGCCGAACCTTCAATAGGACGTCGGGAAGTACATCCGATCCTGTATTGCCTGCGCCATTGCCAAACCATCCATAAAGAAGCAAGGCCTCTATACTCCATTGCCTACCCCTAGTTGACCTTGGGAATCCATCTCCATGGATTACATGTCAGGCCTTCCTTCTACTAAGAATGGCAATGACTGTGTGTTTATGATCATTGACAGATTCTCAAAGATGGCCATAATGGCGGCCTGGAAGAAGAATATCACAGCAAAAGCCACTGCTAAACTCTTCTTTGAATGAGTGTGGGTACACTTTGGTATTCCACAGTCTATAATCTCAGACTGGGACAACAGGTTCCTTAGTACATTCTGGTCTAGCCTATGGTCAATGCTAGACACCAAGCTCACAAATTCCACATCTTTCCATCCCCAGACTGATGGCCAGACAAAGGTCATCAACATGATGATCGTACACATTTTTCGCATATACAACTCAAAGCATCCATGCACATGGGATGAGAGCCTCCCCTATGTACAACACAACTATAACCGAGCCCTCTATAGCTCAACCAACCACAACCCCTTTCAGGTGGGCTTGGGATTCCAGCCACTATGTCCCATTGACGTAGCCATGCCATTTGCAGCTACTCAGGCTAATTCAACTCATATCCAGTCTGAAATTTCCAAGGCAAATAGCTTCATCGAGCGCATTCAACACATTCGCCAACAGGTTCATGACATATTGGACATATCCAATGCTAAGTACAAGCAGCGACATGATCAACATTGGGTGCAACACAACTTCCAGGTGGGCGACAAAGTGTGGCTACATTTACAGAAAGAGTGCATCGCTGGACCCGACTGCAAGCTTCGCCCGCTCTGATATGGGGCATACACCATCACCAAGGCTATCGGGGACAATGCCTTCTAGCTCAGTATTCCACCATTCCTTGGTTTGCACCCAGTGTTCAATGTGGATCACCTTCGGCCCTAATTTCCACCTCTACTGGACACATCAGACGTGGCAGAACAACTCACACCAACAACGTTAAACCCTGACTGCATGGAACAAGCCACAACTGATTAGATTATGGACACATAGATCAAGAACACCCACCAACAGAAGATCCAGCTATATCGATTTGTCAAAGCAGGCCAACTCCTTCACCAGGGAAAGTGGCTCACTGGGGACCAAGTTCAACAGAACTTTCCTCATCTCATGGAGGAACTCAACGAAATGGGGACCATTGCTTCCTAAGGGGGGAGGAATGATCCAGGAGGATATTGGTGGCCACCCACCTATTCCTCTTGGACCCCCACCACTGTTTCTTTCATTTTTCCAGTTTCCTTAATTGTAGCACAATTTACTATTTTTGGCAGTTTTCGGGTCCTAAACTTCTGGAGCCGTTTTGAGGCCCTAAACGACGTTTTTTTGGCATCGAATTATGGATGTAGTCCTTAAACAGATCTTTCTAACAATGTATCATGCGTGTCAAATGGAGGTAGTATGCTAAATTTATGACCCCGGGAAATTGATGTACCAAGTTACCCAACGGGGCCCACATTAAGGCGTTTCACTTCCTAGGGTTAGGTTTTTGGATGTGTAGGGTTTCCATTGTTTCTCAATAATATATAGGCCTTCGAGCCTCATTGTAATAGAGAGTTCAGAGGCATGTAGCCACCAAATCTCTTCTCAGAGATAAGCTACCAACACTCTAGCTAGTTTATTTCCATTCTGTATGTAAACAAGTTTCAGTTATTGATTAATGAAATGAACTGTTATTTCCACTGCATATTTGTTTCTATGGTTATTTGTGTATTCTGTTGTGTTCCTGCATAAATCCGGATCAGTTTTAGGTGTGCTAATTCCAACTAATGAATGGAAAGATATGGTGGGAGTAATCACTTCTATTTTGTCATCTTGTGATGGCTACTATTCTTTTTGCTCTTACTCTTCACAATAATCTTTTCTCCACACTTATGTTCCTTATTATACTTGTTGTTACAATTAAAGCATATAAATTTCGATTTTCTTTCCTCTAGTTTTTGAGGTGTCAACCTTTGAGGTGGGTTAGAAGAAGAAGCTTCATTCTATTTGTATGTGTTGGAAGTGGTATGTATAGTATCCATTACAATATTTTTACTTTCAACCTTCCTTTCCATTATGAAAGCCTTCTACAAGGATGGTGGTTCGAATAAAGAGATCCAAAAATTTATCATCTAATATTCCCTCCACAATGAGACTCAACTTTTGAAACTGTTGAATGTTATTTCTTATTGGGCCCTCTTGCCTTAGATTTATCAATTGGGTAAATAAGGAATTGCTCTTAACATCATCATGATATGATATCAATTATTCTATAAAAATGGACCAATAGATAATATTGGAGTTCTTTTTGCATTCACAAATCCATTGATACCACACAAATTACTCAGGTTCTAAATATAAAGTTGCAATATGTACCTTTTGGATATTTGGCACCTGGTGTATGTCAAATAATTGCCCCATATCGAATATCTATGTCACGGGGTCCTTTCCATCAAAATTCCTCATGTCAATCTTAGGGAGTTGGATACCCATTTGGTACCATTCGTGGTTACTTCCATTACTAGAACCAAATTTCTCTTGGAATATTATTATTCATGGAAGGTTTCTCAACATGGACACTAATGATCTCCCAGAGTACCATGGAACACATCATCACATGTAGGGAGATTTTTCCTTGAGTTTTGTATGAGATTAGCAATATTTTTCATATTTTCCTCCATTTTAATATCCACGTGTCCCATCATCTTCTCCATATGTCCCATCATCATTTCCTCTAAATTAAGTAAATCGATAATTTTTAGAGACCCTTTAATCATATCTTCCAACAAAGGTTTTCAAATTCATCGTAGGTAAGGGATGAATTCTCTGATGGTTTAGGTATAGTGTGATTTTTTCCACCTTATTTTGGTGTAATTTTGAACAATATAGATAGATATCATACCTTTGGTTCACCTCAAGTATATCCTCTACTCATAGTTACTCAACTTTAAAATGGCATGCTTTTTTCAAACCCTAAATTGAAGACTATTTACTGGTTGGCTTGGAATTGAGATAAATTTGAAATTTTGTATCCTCTGGGTCTAAAAATTCAACTTATGTACCCTAATGTGTCCTCTTTCCAATTCCACAGGTCTGACCTAATTATGATGTGCCAGTAAAAATTTAATGCAAATATCCCAACACTTCTTATTTTTGGTCCCTTAAGAAGAGCAAACTTGTACAGTCTGCCACGTCTCCAATATTTTGTATTTGAGCATGGAAAATATACCACATATATTTTGGTTTGTATTCTTTCTGATGTAACATGTCTCAGTCAATTTATATCTCACATGATAGACATATTACCATTTTTTTGAGAACACTCATTGTAGACTAGTTTATGGACTAGTCATAAACCCTATCTTCTACATAAAATATATATGAACTTGTGATGACTCAGGATCTGAAAATTGTACCAAAAATAAATCAACATTTTTTATAGATGTGTTTTTAGTCTCGTTGTCTTCAACCTTGTATAAAAATAAATATAGCTAAAGTTCCAATATGACTCGTTTTGGAAGCATCCAAGCTCTGATACCAAATGTTATGCAACTAGGTCCTAGAAAGATCATGAAAACAACATGAATATACTATAAAGAGTAATCCATGCCTTAATAATGAATAAAGAGATGAATATAAATCCTCTTTGAGGGGACAATATCATTATACAATTGTACTAAGTACATAAGACAAGACAAGATATGATGCTCTAAATGAAAGATCTCCTTTCTATATATAGGATACTAAGAGGTACAATTCTAACTAATTGACCCAAGCCGATGTAACTGGTATAACCATACTAAATACATTTGAAACTAATGGACCAAATATGACATCAATACGAATATAATTTTCCACACTAAGTGGGAATGTGCCACATTTATTGTCTTCCAAAATTTATGTGCTAAAATTATTTTATTTTTGAATTTATAGAAAATTTAAATATTTTAAAAAAATATAACATTTTTTTAACTTAATACCTAGATATAATAATTATTATTATAATTTGTATTTTAATTTTAAATATGATATAATTATTTTTATTATTATGACTTTGTATTAATTTATGGACACCCATCTTGATAGTTGGGTCGATACCCTCTATTCTATTGAATAATTCATCCATAAAATCCCTTTCCAACTCCAAGCAAAAGTTCTACTCCATTGGTTTTGACCACATTTTATTTTATCATTGAAATAAATATTTAGGCTAGAGAAGGCATGAGTCATTTGTAAATAGTAAGTTGTTGCATGCAACATAGGTGAAGAGTATGATTAGGCTTCTAAACATGGCTCTAGAATTATTAAGGTCTAGGTCTTGTGGTACATATTATTAAACATGCATGTTACTAATGGGTGGTCATGACATATGCTCTATAATTTATTTTTAATGGTGGAAATCACAATCATTGGTTGCATAGTGACAATGAGTCGTAACGTTTCATAAATCTAGGCCATAAATCCTTAGTAATTTGATGGAATAAATCCCTAAGATATGAATCTCTTCGACCTGACAATGATACCTCTACTTGAGTGGAAATGATGGATGGGTTCAAAACCTCTTCTCCTAAGACAACCTTTGTTCCAAGGTGATTGGAATTAAGACTCATATAAATGAAAATCATCCCTACTTTAAGTAATAACAGGAAGAAACAACCATCAAGGAAATACCCACATGCATTAATGCAAACCTTCCTTGTAAAATTATATGGAGAAATATTGACATGTAGTAATAATTAGTTGATGTGGGATTTAACACAACAATTTCTCCCACACTTGAAATATTACAAGTGTACTCCATGCTCTTCTATTTTCGTTTTAAAGAACTTTATAGAACTCAAGGTTGTTAAAAAAACTGATGTTGTCTAGTGACCTTTGGATTAGTCTTGCCATGATTTGGATTATGTGGAGTCCTTTGAGTTGCTAGAACT